>WNWU01000007.1:15493325-15529300 GCA_012654045.1 Ptyas mucosa | reverse complement strand
ATAGAATAGAATAGAATAGAATAGAATAGAATAGAATAGAATAGAATAGAATAGAATAGAATAGAATAGAATAGAATAGAATAGAATTCTTTATTGGCCAAGTGTGATTGGACACACAAGGAATTTGTCTTTGGTGCATATGCTCTCAGTGTGCATAAAAGAAAAGATACATTTGTCACAAATCATAAGGTACAACACTTAATGATAGTCATAGGGTACAAATAAGCATAAATATCAAATCATACTAGGAAACAATCACTATAAATGAGTGATCATTTATCACTCATAAATTGGGAGTGATAAGTGGGAGGAGATGGGTGATAGGAACAATGAGAAGATTAATAGTAATAGTAATGCAGACTAAAGCACTATGAAGTGGTATATAAGTCTTAGTGCTATTGCTAAGGGGCTGCCACAAAGAAGAGATGGTGAACCTATTCTTTAAAGCACCTGAAGGCAGATCAAGAAGCAATGAGTGGAAATTAATCAAAGAGAGAAGCAACCTAGAACTAAGAACTAGAAAAAGTTCCTGACAGTTAAAACAATTAATCAGTGGAACGACTTGCCTCTAGAAGTTGTGGGTGTTCCAACATTGGAGGTTTTTAAGAAGAGATTGGATAACCATTTATCTGAAATGAAAGAGGGTTTCCTGCTTGAGCGGGGGGGGGGGATGAAATAGAAGAAAAATAAGCTCTGTTATTCTGTTATTCTATATGCAGAATTACAATCAATGAAAGGTTTCATATTGAATTAAATTCTGTATCAGACTTGTTTTTCAAATATAAGATTATTTTTACATTGATGAATACTGCTGGTGCTACAGCTTGGTTTACCATTCTCCTGTGGAATTTCCAATAAAAGGCAAAAAGGTTCCTGCCAATTGATATCAACTAGGAAGCCAAATGACCATACCTTATACAGATATATGGTTTGGTGACATTTAAAAGAAAAAAGCTGGCAGGAATACTTTTCTTATATTTTAGTTTAGTTTTTAGTCCTTTGACAGCTTTTAATGGATGCATTTTAAAATAAGCTAGAAGGTTAAGACAGAAAGAGAAATTGGTTGAAGATCTAGAGAGGAAATTAAGTAAATTATAAGAAAATACATATGTATGGTCTGTGAGAGCAATGGGCAGGCCATGGAGGTGGCAACAGCAGAGGCGGCAGCCGCAGCCGGGTCAAGCCATTGTCTCAGGGCGGAGAGCAGGTGTCATGTCTCCTCAAGCGACCGAAGGGCATACAGTACCAACAAGGGCCAGAAGACGCTCCCATGAGACCCAACAAGTACAGGGATGCTTCACTCCTGGTCTGGAATATGGAGCGAGTCTCCATCCCCCGCTGTCACCCTTACCTTCTCAGGCCAGGTGAAGAGTGACTGGGAGGGGCAGGCAAGGAGCGGGGCCAGCCAGTGGTGGAATCGCCCAACAGGGAGCCAGAGCAAAGAGGCGAAAGAGTCGCATGCAGCTCCAGAGCCGTGGGTTGCCAACACCAGTCTAAGCCATGACATTTTTCAAGATTTACCGTCTATATGGGCAGTAGCTAAATCCTTAAATATAGAATCAGTAGTATACTCAGCTATTTTGTATCCTTGATCTACAATCAGGATAAAACCTCTTGCTGTACAAATTATTGTCAAAGACATACATTTTTTTCCATCCTGCATATACCAGACTAAATAATGTGAGAATAGTTTATTGGATTTGTTCATATGATACAATAAAATACTATTCTTGAGAACCTGAAAATAATATCTGGTGAAAATAAATAAAAATCCCATGAGTACTTACCAAAGGTTTCCTATTTAACAAGCTGAATACTTTTTATAATTGACAGCATTCTCTTCTACTTTATCCACTTAACTGAACCTGAAAATACGACCTACTGACTAACAATAAGTAACTTCAATACAGACAGATGTTTTTCTTCTGCTTGAAAGATTAGCAATTTATGTGTTAAGCTTAGTATCCCTTTGAGTATCTTCACCGAAAACTTTGTTATTGCTTTTTTTCACTGAGAACTTTGTTATTGCTGTACATGTTTAATGAAGTTGGCTGTTGAATAATTTGGTTGCTCTAAAATAGTTTTTATGATGGGTCATTAAGAAGAATTAAAGAAGTGATTGAAGCAAGTTAAAACATTTTGGCCAGCTAGACAACTTGATTCCAAATGACTGTCCTTACTATATCGCTCCATGAGTTTGCAATATGTACATGCTGTTTAACTGATGCTTGCAAATACAGAAGAAGAAGAAGAAGAAGAAGAAGAAGAAGAAGAAGAAGAAGAAGAGCAGCTGAGAATTAAAACAAAATGCCTAGGCTTCAACAGTAAATATAAATTATTAATAAACTTCTCATAAAAATCTAACTGAAAAGCGTTCATAGGATATTTTACTGTAATGTTCGAGCACACAATTGACTGGAGAAAATGAAGCCTGTTAGCTCTGCTTTGTTTGCCACATGATGATGGTGTGAATTCCAGCTGAATGGTAATGTGCCTAATTATTATTGTCTGTTGGTAGCTATTCATGCCATACTGTTCTAGAATCCTTTACAAATTACTTATAACATAGAATTATAGGACTGGAAGGGACCTGGAGGTTTTATAATCCAAGCAGGAGACATTATTACAGCCTGGACAAATGGCTATCCGATCTTTTCTTGAAGGCCTGAAGCAATGAAGCACCCACAACTCCAGGAGGCAAGCTAGTCCATTGATTATTTTTTCTTACGGTCAGGAAATTTCTCTTTAGTTCCAGGTTGAGTTTCTCTTTAAGAGAGTTTTGCATTCATTGCTTCTTGTCCTGCCCTCAGGTGCTTTGGAGAATAACTTGAACTCCTACACCCTGTGACTGAGTATTAGAAGATAGATACCATGTCACCCTTAATCTTTCTCTTCATTAGGCTCGACATGCTTAGTTCCCTTTACAGTTTGTTATATGCTTTAGCCTCTAGGCCCTTTATCATCTTCGTTGCTGCTCTCTGCACTGTTTCTAGAGTCTCAGCATCTATTTTTGTATTGTAGTGACCAGAATTGGATGCAATATTCAAAATAGGGTCTCACTAGTGCAGTAGATTGGTACTATCATTTCTTGTGCTCTTGATGCTATCTCTATGTTGATGCAGCCTAGGACTGCATTTACTTTTGCAGTACACTTCTGGCTCATACTTAAATGATGGTCCCTTGGGACACCAAGATCCTCTCACAGTTACTACAGCTGAGGCAGGTACTGCCTATTCTGTACCTGTGCATTTCATTTTTTCTGCTTAAGTGCAGGACCTTCCTTTTCTCACTACTGATCTGCATTTTGTTGGATAGGGCTCAAAGTTCAAGTTTTTCAAGATGTGAATCATTCTCTTAGAAAGTATTGGCAGTTCCTCCCAGATGGGTGTCATTTGCAAAATTGATAAGTTGCCTTTCTATTCCCTCATCTAGATCATTTTTGAAGATGTTGAAGAACCCTGGGTCCAAGACTGCATGCATCCGTCCATGTAAATATAGTTCTATTAAGGACTATATGCAGAATGCAGTTGGGCAACCAACTGAATCCATCTGGTACTGTCTATCCTACATTGTTCTATCTTAGAAAAAGTGAGCTGTGGTCTACTTTGTCAAATGTCTTACTGAACTCCAAATAAACATTTCCTTGACCCACTAATTTAATCACTTTATCAAAGAAGGCTATAAGGTTTTTCTGCCATCTATTTATAACAAACACATGCTCACTTTGTTCATTTCTAGGTGCTCACAAATCTGCAGCTTGATTACTTTTTCTAGGATTTTCCCAGTATTAATATCAAGCTGATTGGTCTATAGTTTCTTGGATCTACTCTTTCCCCCTTCTTGAAGATTGGAATCACATTAGCTTTCTTCATGCAATATCATCATCTAACAGCAACATCGTCCAACATACATTTGGACATTTCCAAGGGAATTGGGGTGTGTGTGTGTGTGTCTGCATCTGTGAACCTAAGACTGTCTACTGTTGACCTCACTCCATTCCTAAGAGGTCTTTAAGAGGCGTGCATAAGAGCACCAGCATGCCTACCATCCCTGTCCTAATGTTTCCTCTACCTGTATCTATTTTATGTATTCAATTCATGCTTATAATTATATAAATTACCGAACACATTCTTGACAAATAAATAAAATAAATAAAATAAAATAAAATAAAATAATAAAAATGTGCATCCCTATCTGTACATCCATTATGGCTGAATATTTAACAGCAGTTGGTTAATTTATGTGTGGATTGGAACTACTGCAATCTCCTGTGCTGCAGTCCTCAGAAGGAGATACAGAGGTAAGTGTAGAATATCAAGTCCATCAGCAAACATGTTCTTTATTTTCCCATCTCTGTTATACCATGTCAGACTGCTACTAGCTCCAGATGGCAAATATCTTCTCCATGCCAGTAATAACATATTCTCTGATCCAAGAATGAAACTAATAAACATTGATAGCACCACTCTTCACTTCTATTACAGCACGGAAAACATGAAATGAAATGTAAGAAGAGCAAACATAGTGCCATAGAAAATAGAATAGAAATTTATATCATCCACAATATTTTTAAATCACTCAAGTTAAAACTTAACCTTTTAAAGTAATATCTATTAAGCAACATAAATAATAAGGAAAATAACTGTTAATATGAAGCAGAAGAAATAAAGCCACAAACCCAGTAAAACAATATTACTACTTGCTACATAATTAGAGCAGCCATAAACATATTTAACAAAATGCCAAATGAAATATAAGTTTTTCAGCTGCTCTAAGCATGTGAATAAAGAGGAGTGAGCATATCTCAAATGGCAACATCATCCAAGTCTTTATTGAGTTTTAAAATCTATAGTGGATACAAAACTGCAGAACTCTAAATAACATAGAATTTGTCATTAACAATACAGGGGAACAATTAAAAAAAAGAAACCTTTTAGGGACACTTTGTAGGCTGTTGTAACCCATTGTATTGGATTTTAAGAATAAATAAAACACGGTCCAATTATCTTAATTTTATTGCTAGGCAATCTTGTAGTTGTCAAAATCCTATCAATCTTAACGTAAAGCTTATAATCAGGAATATCAAATAAAAATTCCAAAATAGTTGAAGCTACATGTTTTCCTTCTGTGTTTCATTTGGAATATACAGTTTCCTTTAACAGTATAAATACAATTGTATGTCAAAAATACTACATATCCTATCTGCGCACATAGAAATTATGTAGTATAAGATATAAGGTGTTACAACTGAGTACATTATATCCAAGGGTGGGTTCTACTTACCTCCGCTACCGGTTTGCAACGGGAGCATGTGCGCTTCTGCGCATGTGCAGATCGTTCATGATGACATCCGGGTGGGTGGGCGGAGCCTCCCGCTGCCATTACTACCGGTTCACAAGAACCGGACCGAACCGGGAGCAACCCACCACTGATTATATCACATTGCAAGAAAAGGTGAGTTGGAAATTCTATCTAACTTGAGTTTAAAACAAATACAAATCTTTGCTGCTTTACAAAAAGAATTTCTCAGAATAAAGTCTTGCTACTTGTGGTAAAATCATTTCATCGTTATCACCAAACCAATATTTACTTTATTAAGAACCACGGTGGCGCAGTAGTTAGAAGGCAGTACTACAGGCTACTTCTGCTGACTGCCGGCTGCCTGCAATTTGGCAGTTCAAATCTCACCAGGCTCAAGGTTGACTCAGTCTTCCATCCTTCCAAGGTTGGTAAAAGGAGGACCCAAATTGTTTGGGGCAATATGCTGACTCTGTAAACCATTTAGAGAAAGCTGTAAAACACTGTGAAGCAGTATAAAAATCTAAATGCTATTGCTAAATGCTATGGTTACTTTATCATCTGTACCTTGTCCCTACAGCTTGATTATTGTAGGATTGGCATGACCATTAGAGATACGTTAACAATGTAAAGAAACTTTTAGATTAGAAGCTAAATGTTTTCAAAGGAAAAAAAAAGATAGTATAGTTGTCTTTTGAAAAGCACTTTTGTGACAACGACAGCCTGGGTGATTAAGAATCTCTATAAACAATTACAACATCAACCGTAAATGAAAAGGTATTTATTAAAGGAAATATGATCTGACTTAATTGAATATTCTTGGATTCAAATTTAATCTCGTTCCTTATGTTCTGTAAAAGAATCGGCCCCATCTTAGCATACTCTTTCAATAAGTTTTTTCTCCCTTAAAATTAGATATTTCTAACTTGCACTCTAGTCAATTTGTCACAATCAGGAACAAACCTAATGAATTTTCTTGGCCTTAAGCTGCTTCTGATCTTTCTGGCTTCTAAAATGATTCATTTGCTTCAAGGTCTGCTTGCTTAAGTCCCTTCAGGTCAGACCTTTGCTTAAATCTTTTGGTGCTAAGTTCTGTTCCCTACTTATTCTTCTACATACTATTATATCATATTCAGTGGTTTATTTATGACTTCATTTAAAATTACTAGTTCTATCCAATAAAGTCATGATTGGCTTCAGGTCAGTCTCTGCTGCATTAATGAAAAGCTCTCTCTGAAGACGATCACCTGACACCAACATGGTTGAATTTTCCACACCCGCATAAATTTTTTTCTTTCCTTTTTGTCTTCCTTGTTTTGTTTGTTTTTCATTTTGTCAGGCCTTTAAACTTGATATAGGTTTTGCTTCTACTTAACATTTTAAAGTTGATATTTAGGAATTTTTTTTCTTCTCAATCTTTTAAAAGCACTTTGACTATTCATTGCCTGCAAAACCAATTGTCTCTTATTGTTGCTTTTTAATTGTATTTTTTAAAAAAATTTGATTTATATGCCGCCCTTTTCTGGAGACTCAGGGCGGCTTACAAGGCGTTAAGCAATAGCCTTCATACTTTTGTATATTTATACAAAGTCAGTTTATTGCCCCCACAATCTGGGTCCTCATTTTACCTACCTTAGAAAGGATGGAAGGCTGAGTCAATCTCGAGCCTGGTGAGATTTGAACTTGCAGTAATTTTATTTTATTTTATTTATTTTAATTTTATTTATATGCCGCCCTTCTCCAGAGACTCAGGGTGGCTTACAATGCATTAAGCAATAGCCTTCATACTTTTGTATATTTTCATACAAAGTCAGCTTATTGTCCCCACACTTGCAGGCAGCTGAATGTTAATTACAGTGCTTAGTCTGCCACGCCACCAGACTCAGTATTTGTTTATTTATTTTACTCTGTTCAAGGTTTTATATATTTCAATATATGTTATCCTTTGAGTTTTGATTATAAGGCAGTGTATAAATTTAATGATTTTGCTATTGTAAAGTATAACAGGACAAGAAAGAATATCCAATTTCAACATAGGTTGATTTCACCTGAAGCGTACTATTTATTTCATAAGTCAAATGAACAGATGGAGACTCACAGATTATTTCCAAGAATGTTATGTTGATACACCATTAATTCATAATATGCAATCTGACAAACAATTAAAGAAAAGAGACTTCTGAATGTTATGGCACAAGTAACCTCAACTGATAGTATCTGTTTAAATGATATTTTTAATGGTTACTGGCAATTCTAAGAACAGAAATATTTGTCTTAAATATTAATTCCAACTTTGAATTATGGACTACTATGATTTTCCAAACTAAATGGAAGCATGAAATACAGGTTGTCCTCAATTTATAGTTGTTTAGTGACCATTCAAAGTTATAACGGCACTGAAAAAAGTTATTTATGACCATTTTTTACACTTACAACCCTGGCAGCATCCCCATGGTCGTGATCAAAATTTAGATGCTTGATAATTAGTTGTGCTTTCTGTGAATGGTAGATTGATCTTATCCATTTTATAAAGTTCTCTCCAAAATTTATATTTTCCAGAACCTTAAACAAAGCAATCCCACTTCAAATTGTCAGAGGCTTTTTTTGCATCTAAGATGAAATCAAGTTTCTCAAGTACTTCAAAATGGCCAATGTATTTCTGACATCCTTTAATTGTCTTTTAGATAAAAATCTATATTGTTCATGACCAAATTGGTGTAAAATTATTTTCAATCTATCAGCTAGAATCATTGCAAACAGATTGTAGTTATTACTCAATAAAGATATCACAGCATAGTAAGTTCTAGTTCTTTCTTACAGTGTTTTTTAAAGTTCAGTTACTCTAAAGATGCTCCAAAAAACTTCAACTGCAGAAAGAGTCTGATTGGTGTTGGGAATTATGACTGTACTACATCAGTTTTACATGAGCTTCGCTGGTTTTCCATTCACTATAAGTTAAGGTATTGTAAAGACCATTATATTGTCTGCAGGAACCAGCAGATGGATTTGGCAATCAGATATTGAAATATTAAGCACTGAAAGGAAAAATACATGACCAAGCAGATGACCCTTGTACTCATTACTATGTTATGGAAGCATCTGACTTCCTACTGAAGGTAAGCACCATTCCTCACCCCAGTTCTTAAGAATTATTTCCACATGAGATCACCCTGTGTTTAAAGATCTTTGTAACAAAAGCCAGGCATTCATCTATGCAAGGGTGAAGAGAGAGTAGAAAACAATTAAATGATCCTGAAGTGATACTTTTAATTTCATTTTATAATTTATTAAGGTATGAGAATACAGGGCTAGGGAATAGGAGCAAGCTTATACAATTGGCATTCATTCAGTTGACAATCAGATAATTAAACATTTCAGAAAGATTCAGTTATAATGTTTATGCAAGAAAACATGATTCAAAACAAGAGACTTAGAAAGCTTAGATTAGAAAGGCAGATAGTTGTAGAATTCAGAGCAAAATTTCTATGTAAGGTGAAACTTTATTTGAATGGAAGAGAAAACTGAAAGGAAAAAAATAGGTACTTAGTTAGCTGCCATGTTATAGCCATGTCCAAGTGCAATGCTGGGAAGGAGAGAGAAATGGGACTCTGCCATAAATATAATGGAACAATTGGTTTTATTACTTATATCAGATCTTCTCAAAGCAATACCTTTAGTTCCTTGTGATATATTGGAATTTTATTGACCTTGGAATTTTTCTTTAGAGAATTTTACTGAAAATCTACTTATAGCAACCACCATATGGACACACAACTCAATTTATTTAACAGTAAAGGTTATACTTTCCTAGCCGTTGGCAGAGGTTATCTCAATCCTTTTAAGATAAATGCTTCCCTGGCAGATTTCTTCCTGGTAAATCTAGACTTGGTTTTATCTTTCTTTTTTGACTTAATTAATATATCTGTTTAGGATGTAGATTATTTTATCAACAGCTAGTATGAAACTCTTTGAAGTACAGTCTCCCAAGTTCTCTTTTCACCAGGTTTATTGACAAAATGATAAGTCTATAGTCTATAGAAACTCAGCATTTCATTTGCTTTAGAATCCACCCCTTGTTATAACATGGATATTTTTTTTTATATTTTTCTGAGATCTTCTATGTATAGTGATGAAGATGTCAGACCTTGAAGCTGTCTTTTACCTTTGAGCCTTCAGGCCTGCCACAAATTCTACTGTGGGAAAATGGGAGGGGGGATTTTATGGAGTAAAGATGATATGTAGTCAAAATAATATTCTTTCCAAAAAGTCAAGGCTGCTTTGCCCTGCAGCTGTGCTGAGAAGAATGAGGAGGTATCTTCTGTTCCGGAGGGTACCTGATTTGTTCATGTGATGGACATGTGGGTGATGGGCAAGGACTTGAACTTTCTTTTGGGTGAGGAAAACCCAGAAGCTCTCAGATTCAGGTTTTCCCAGATGTGCCAATATGATGTCTTTAATAAAAATTAGCTTTGAGGAAATTTAAGCCTTGGAGTTTGATTTCATTGGTGGGTTATACTTAGAACCCTGACAGAGGACACTATTTCCTAACTGAGAAGAATATCCAAGTGGCAGGGTATGAAACCCTCTTAAACTCATAAGTGACTCTTTACACCTATCATAGTTGGGCAGCAAAACATTGGCTGTTTGTTGGATAGCAGCAAAGAGTTACATAAAACACCTAATCTGCTGCCACAGAGCAGATTTCCAAAGGTTTGAAATCCAACTATGGTTATCCTATTTTACATATTAAACATACTGAATAAAAAAGTGTGCATTAACTATTTTTTTTCTAAGAATACCCAAGTCTCTTGTATCAGAACTACAGGTAGTCTTCAACTGAATGAAAAATTTCCATTGCTAAAGAAGGCAATGGCAATGTTAAATGAGTTTTGCGCTCATTTTACAACTTTTCTTGCCACAGTTGTTAAGTGAATCACTGCAGTTGTTAAGTTAGTAATATAGCTTCCCCATTGACTTTGCTTGTCAGATATTTGCAAAAGGTAATCATATGACTCCAAGATATTGCAACCATCCTAAACACAGTATCAGTTGCCAAAAGTCCAAATTCTGATCATGTGACCTTGGGGATGCTGCAATGGTCATAAGTGTGAAAAACAGTCATGTCTCACATTTTCACTATCACTATGATTGTCAGACCTGGAAGCCATCTTTTCAGCTTTGAGGCTTCAGGGCTGCCATAATTCTACTGTGGGAAAATGGAAGGGGGGATTGTATGGAGTGAAGATGATATGTAATCAAAATAACATTCTTTCTAGAAAGTCAAGGCTGTTGTGCCCTGCAGATGTGCTGAGAGGAATGAGGAGGTATCTTCTATTCTGGAGGGTACCTGATTTGTTCGTGTGATGGACATGTGGGTGAAGGGCAAGGACTTGAACTTTCTTTTGGGTGAGGAAAACCCAGAAGCTCTCAGATTCAGGTTTTCTCAGATGTGCCAATATGACATGTCTAATAAAAATTAGCTTTGAGGAAACTCAAGCCTCAGAGTTTGATTTCATTGGGAGTGTTACTTGGAACCTTGACAGTGATTTTGAACAGTAATGTTTCACGTTGAGGACTACCTGTACAAGATTTTTAATCCTGTACAGGATTCTAAACAATATATCATATTTCCATGCAAAGGAATTATTCATTACAAAACACAGACCATAATGGATGGATTGTTAAAGGTACTATAAATGCAGGAAAAAGTTCGTTGTGGATACTGTAGCTTTATCTACTCTAATAAAGCACCTAAATAGGGATTCTTTCCAACTCCATCAGGTTATGGAGGGAGGTACTGTATCGTTGGATATGTAAAGCCCATCACGGAACATTTCTTTTTTTACTGCCTGCCTAAGTGATACAAACCCACAATAACTGAAATTCATGATTAATGAAGAGTAAAGTTACATCTATACTAACTGTAATCCTACAATTAACTCTATAGAGTTAAACTGGATTGACTTTGAATGGTGCACACAAAATTATAGTCTGAAAAAAGTATCTAGGTACAGATCTTGCCTTTCTAGGGAACATAAAGGCTACATGGATACAAGAATGGATTTGGAGTCCAGAATTAATTTACTGTAATCTGTAGCAAGTAATTACATCAATAAATAAGTGAGCTGTGATTAAAAATGGGAGGGGGAAGGACAGAGATAGAAAGCAATCTATGTCTTGAATAGATTTACTTTGACCGTTTCTCCCTACTGTGACTCCTATAAAATAGTTCAGTGTGCTTAGAGATTCTGGGACTTTGCCAAACTATTTGGCAACCATTAGAATTTTAAATGATATATTCAATGTGTCTTGGCAGTTGATAAAGCTCTAGTAATGGCTGCCTCAGATACTATCAGGCTTTAAAATAAAGATAATTGATTTTGTTTTTTTATAAAAAATAAAAACAGGATTTCTTTTTTTTAAAAAAAATGTCTTGAGTGCTCCAGAGAGCCAGTCAAGTTGCTCATCCTACCCTGTGAATATATACTCTCTGACCTAATGATTCACTGTGGAATTGAGAATTTATACCTCTTACGAGGGAGCAGACACAGTGTCTGCAGCTCTGTATCAGCAAGAGAAGTACAGCCGAGAATTAAGGGACAATCTGGGAATTTATATCTCTGGTGCCATATAGTGCATCTATACTCTTACTAGAGAGAAACAAATTATGGCATTAGTCCTTCATAAGTTGTTCTTGCTTTGTCCCATTGATTCATGAATGCTTTTAAGTTACCAAAGGTACTTATAACTGAAAAGTGCAATATTGGGTTAGCATAAAATAAACTGTGCAGACTGTACAGTGTGTCTTTTAAAAGCAAAGTCAATATAATACAGTAATAACTCACTCATAATAGCACAGCAGTCACTTGTTGATCAAGATACTGTAGCTGATGAAAAATTTATGCTATATTCAATAGATAAACAGTATAGAGAATTTATTGCATCCTTTATTTTTGACATATAATTTTTATGTGATGCATCTTGGTTTTTCGTTTTTAACTAATTGATAATATGAGCATAAAAGACTGAATTCACACATGAGATGTGAACACTCATGAGGTTTGCATGGTGTTGATTTAGTGAGACTAGCCATTATGATAGGCAAACCATGATTATACTAATTGTATTACATGAACTTGGTCTGAATGTTAGAAGAAAAGGGTTTCAAGCCAACTTTTCCAAGCCAAATTTTGAGAAGGATTTTCCAGTAGCTATTTCTCAGAGAAGTATTCAAACATTTAGTCTACAAGATACATAAAATGGATGTTGACAGCTCACACTTGAAGTTGCCTAAATTATACATAATGTCCCCAAAATCTCTAAATTGAAGAGCTTTGGGAATTAAAATGACTATTAAACCCAACCCAATCCCCAGCATATGACTGAGGTAAAAAACAGCAAGTGTCCTTGATAGCTTTGCCAAACATTAATACCTATCCTTGATACATAAACAGCTTATGATATAATCTGAGACCATAAATATAAATATAAACTTAAGACCAGTATTAGAATGAAAAGAAATCAGGCCAAACGTGAAAAGTAGCTTGTTATAGCTATTCGACTTGAGTCCTGTCTTTTCCTTTTAGGTCATCTTGGTTTTACTTGGAACAATGAGACAATGACCATTTTACATTAATTTCACAGTTATGTATTTTCATATTTCATATTCATAGGTACACAAATTTTGTAGAAAGGAATTAGCTAAGCAGACCAAAGGCAAAATTGAAAATGTTAAAGTTAGTGAGCTAGAATACAATAATTACGAATGTCAATAACTAATAACTTTCTCAATAACTAAGATAACAATAACAGATAAAAAGGTACAGAATCCATTTATTTTACAACAGAATATAACAGCAAGGCGAGTTGATAGCAGATAGGTAATATTTTTAAAACTGTCATTTTTTTCTCTCATATTTCTGTAATAAACCTAATAGCATAACTAAGTTATTAGAATTCTGCATTTCTAACAGTGCTGCCATTGACTCAGTCAAGCTCTGGTTCTAAGATTTACTTCATTTCCTTTGGAGTAATTTAGACTTCAATTATATATTGCCTTAAAGGAATAGTTAGATGCTACATTAAAAAAAGAAGAAGTACTTGGTGATTTGACCTGATCAGAATAGAGGAGAAGTGAGTTAATCTTTAACCTTTCCCTTTGGATTCTGAATTTGGCCAAAGTACAGAGCCTGTAGTACAGTGGTTTAAAGCACCCTGTTATTAACATCTATTAACATCTGCTGCTTGCAATTACTGCAAGTTCGAATCCCACCAGGCTCAAGGTTGACTCAGCCTTCCATCCTTTCTAAGGTGGGTAAAATGAGGACCCAGATTGTGGGGGCAATAAGCTGACTTTGTATAAATATACAAAAGTATGAAGGCTATTGCTTAATGCACTGTAAGCCACCCTGAGTCTCCGGAGAAGGGCGGCATATAAATCAAATAAAAATAAATAAAATAAAATAAAAAACCATGCCATATGGCTATTTCTACTGCCACACATGTATCATTTTACATACAATTAATTGATATATTTGGGATCTTAGTAAAATCAAATAAATTAAGATATGTACATATTAGGTCAGTTGGGATTATTTTGCCAATCGTAAAATTAGAGGCTTCTAGAATTCCTTCCAACCCCTTTACCAGTACTGACAATAGCAACACATGACAAGGAGTAACCAAGAACGGAAAACGTCATGCGTGTGTGACTGTGTATATGTCATATGTATGTGTGTATATAGAATAGCATAGAATTCTTTATTGGCCAAGTGTGATTAGACACACAAGGATTTTAACTTTGGTGCATATGCTTTCAGTGTACATAAAAGGAAAAAAGAAAAAAATACATTCATGAAGAATCATAAGATACAACACTTAATGATAGTCATAGGTTACTAATAAGCAATCAAATCCTACTAGGAAACAAACAGAACAATATAAATTGTAAAAATACAAGCAACATGGTTATAGTCATAAGTGGGAGGAAATAAGTAATAGGAAGAATGAGAAGAATTATAGTAATACAGCAGGGGTGAAATCTACTTACCTTCCCTACTGGTTCAAAAGTGCACGTGCTGTGCTTGTGTGCATGCAAACCCTCTGCGCATGCACAGAGGGTGAAAAAAACAGGCTACTTCCAGGAAGTAATGACAACCGGGAGGGTGGGCGAAGCCTTACACTGCCATCGCTATCGGTTCTCTGAACCACCTGCTGCCATCATTACCAGTTCGGCCAAACTGATCTGAACCAGTAGCATTTCACCCCTGTAATACAGTCTTAGTAAATAATTTGGCAGTGTTGTGGGAATTAATTGTTTAGCAGAGTGATGGCATATGGGAAAAAAATGCCCTTGTGTCTAGTTGTTCTGGTGAGCAATGTCTTGTAGCGTCGTTTTGAGGGTAGAAGTTGAAACAATTTATGTCCAGGATGTGAGGGGTCTGTAAATATTGTCTCAGCCCTCTTTTTGACTTGTGCAGTATACAAGTCCTTAATGTAATTGTTTTTTCTGCATTTCTAATTATCCGTTGAAGTCTGTGTCCGTCTTCTATGGTTGCAGAGCCAAATCAAACAGTTATAGAGGTGCAGATAACAGACTCAATAATTTCTCTGTAGACCTGAATCAGCTGCCCTTTGGGCAGTTTGAGCTTTCTGAGTTGGCACAGAAAGAACATTCTTTGTTGTGCTTTTTTGATGATGTTTTTGATGTTAGGTGTCCATTTTAAGTCTTGAGATATGATAGAACCTAGAAACTTGAAGGTCTCTCCTGTTGATACTGCGCTGCCTAATATTGTAAGAAGTGGTAGTATAGAAGGGTTTCTCCTAAAATTTACCACCATTTTTATGGTTTTGAGTGTGTTTAGTTCAAAATTGTTCCAGTTGCACCACAAGGCTAGTTGTTCAACCTCCCATTTGTATGCAGATTCGTCGTTGGTTTGAATGAAACCAATCACTGTGGTATCATCTACAAACTTCAGTACTTTAAAAAAAGGAATCTTTTGAGATGCGGACATTGGTGAATAGAGAAAAGAGAAGTGGAGAGAGAGCACATAGTCCTGGGGGGCTCCTGTGCTAATTGTACAGATATCTGATGTGATTTTGCCGAGCTTCACCTATTACTTCCTGTTGGTTAGGAAACTTATGATCCATTTACAAGTGTGGTCAAGTACAGCTAGCTGATTTTGTTTAGTTAGAAGAATATCTGGAATGATGGTATTGAAGCTGAAGTCTATTAAAAAGGACCCTTGCATAGGTCTTTGGAGATTCAAGATGTTGTAGGATGTAGTGCAGAGTCATATTAACAACATCATCTGTTGATCTATTTGCTTGGTAGGAACATTGCAAGGGGTCAAATAGTGGATCCATGATGGTTTTCAGGTGGGCCAGTACTAGCCTTTCAAAGACTTTCATAACTACAGATGTTATACACAGGGGTGGTATTCTACTAGTTCGCACCAGTTTGGGCGAACCATTAGCTCTGACTTTCAGCTGTGAGCAAACCGGTTCACTCTGATTTTGAAGTGCCCTCCCCCCCCCGCATTATACTCACCTATATTTCCATTTCCGAAGCCCAGCTGATCACCGGCTGCAATGTGGAAGGTGACTTTTTTCTAAACTGTGCATGTGCCTCAGCGAACCAGTTGTTAAACCGATAGGATCCCACCACTGGTTATACAGATGTGTATGTGTGTGCGTGTGTGTGTGTGTGTGTGTGGAGAATATATTGAATGGACAAGTTACAGTATACAGACACACACACACACACACACATAAATATTTGACTTTTTCCCTCCCCCCTTCTTTTTTCTCCAGCCAATTTATATGTCTATGGGTATAAATTCTAGAAACCATTCCTTAATATCTGAACACCTCTTTTGTATGTATATGGTTAGTTTTGCCATTGCTGCATATTCTCCAAGTTTAATTTTCCAATCAGATATTGTCAATCTCATCTTTTTTTTCACTGTTGTACACTTTGTTTCTACAACAGTAAGCATTCATCTTAAGTAGGGTATTTTTCTATGTTCTGGAATTATATCTAGTAAAAAATATTTTATTTGAATTATTTTATTTTATTTTTTATTTTTTGGTGTTGAGTATGTCAAAAAGAAAGTATCAGAAATTTTGAGGGTTTTTTTTTATGTCCACCATATACCATATGGTATAATTTTCTTTGTTATTTGTAGCATTTCCAACATTACTATACAGTATGTTTGGCTATTTTAGCAATTATTGATTGTGTTGTAAAACATTTTATAACAATATTCTCACAAACCACAGTTTGGACCAGGGGTGAAATCTAAAAATTTTCACTACCAGTTCTGTGGGTGGGGCTTAATTAGTGGGTGTGGCTTGGTGTTCAGGTGACTGGGTGGGTGTGGCTTGTTGGTCAGGTGGGCGTGGCCAAGCTGACGTCACTTCTTTGCCCTTTTTTAACCTACAAAACACAACACAACACAACTGGCTCACCCACAATGTAAAAGCAGCTGTCCTAGACCCAAAATGGCCCCTGCAACAAGCAGGAACCTCACACAGGCACAAAAAGCTCAAAAAACCAACTTTCACACTTTACACACACACAACACAACACAACACAACTAGATAGTACAGCCTTGGATAGTACAGTGGTCTAAAGCACCCTGTTATTAACACCAGCTGCCTGCAATTATTGCAGGTTCGAATCTCACCAAAGCTCAAGGTTGACTCAGCCTTCCATCCTTTCTAAGGTAGATAAATTGAGGACCCAGTTTGTGGGGGCAATAAGCTGACTTTGTATAAATATACAAAAGTATGAAGGCTATTGCTTAGCACATTGTAAGCCGCCCTGAGTCTCTGGAGAAGGGCGGCATATAAATCAAATTAAAAAAAAAACAATCTGGCTCACCCAATGTAAAAGCAGCTGTGCTAGACCCAAAATGGCCCCTGCAACAAGCAGGAACCTCACACAGCCATAAAAAGTCCAAAAAAAAATCAATTTTCACACTTTACACACATAAAATTCCACATACAGCTTTGTGAGATTTTGTGTGTTTGTGTAGTTAGAGTGAAACACTACAGAAACACACAAAATCTCAGAAAGCTGCACAAATATTATTTTATTTTATTTTTATTTTTATATAAAAACAGCTAAATTTAAAACTTCCTAAACTTTAAATGGCTAGGTCTAAAAAAAGAACGAGTAAAAAATCCCGCAATTAACTATTTTTTTTAAACCTCCCAAAGGGGAAAAAAACTTACCCAACAAGGCAGGCAGGCAGGCAGATAGAGCTGCTCACTGATGAGCTTGATTGCAGGCAGGGGGATTCAGTTGCTTGCTGATGCAATGGATTGCAGGTTTTACAGCAAGTGAAGAAAGGCAGGCGTGCGAAAAGAAGCAAGCTGGAGGCTGGGAGGGGGAAAGGGATTTTTGCTACTGGTTCTCTGAACTGCCTGCCACCATCGCTACCTACTCGCCTGAGCCAGTCTGAACCGGGAGCATTTCACCCCTGGTTTAGCCTAAATTTTATATATTTCTTTATATAAGTCCCATTGTTGTATTGGGACTGTTTCTTTGAAAATTTGTATCACATTTATCGTACATGGACTATTTATTCATCTCCCTATCATTTCTAAGTAGAATATGCAACCTAACCAGTGGTCTTAATTCTGTATAAATACTGTATTTCAAATTCTGATATTTTTTCTTAATGCTCTGAGATCAAATGTTATACCATTAATTTGTATGTACATAAGCTATGGTATATTCCTGCCTTCTTGATGTATCTTTATTTATACAGTCAGGGTACTCCATGTTTGCATATGTAATTATATCCTTGTTATTACATATCCAACATGAAAAGCATTTAGAGGTGAGGCAAAAGGTAAAATTGCTGGGTTTATCATTTTCTCTAATGGAATTCCATACTTTTATTAAGCTTTGTCTTATAATGTATCTGGCTCTTTTTATTGACACACTGCATTTTATATGGTTTTAAGGCTTTTATGTTTTTAACTGTACACTGCCCATGCAGGGTCACTTTGTGAGAGATGGGTGGTATCTAAATTTGACAAATAAATAAATAAAAATGGAACCATTTAGGTTTTTATCCTTTTTGTGTCCTTTATCATAAATACCTATGGAACCCATTAGCTAGGTCACCTCCTTTCAGTATTGATCATAATTGCTTTCCTCAACTCAATCTGACATGTGCTGGCATGTCAGTGTTTTGGTTGGGAAGAGAAGAGAGGAGTATTGTAAATTAATATATCGATATAGGCTTTTACAACTGGAGTCTGTTGGGCAGTGTTGGGCTTCCAGATTAAGCAACTAGAGTCCAGAGAGTAGATTGCCTGATGTTTTACTGGCAACTGTGGCTGGAATCTTTAGAAGCAAAGTGATCAGGTCACAGACAACCGAGTCTTTATAATCAAGTGTCCTTTTAACTAGGTTTTAGCTGAGATAGTTTCCAATTGGTACCACTTGGTGAGGGATCTATGACAATTCGCTACTGCCAACTTGCCGCAGCCATCTCGCCACAGGACAGCTCGCTGCAGGAGAAGAGTTACACTAATATCAAAGACATGGTAGAATAGAATAATTAAAGAAAGGGTACAAAAGGAAGGACAGAATGAAAAGTGAATGGCAAAAATTAAAATATTTTTAATTTATTTTATTTTATAATTAAATAGAATTGTTAAATTGTCTAATAACAAGTTGTCCCATGGCGAGTTGGCTGTGGCGACTTATCCAGCAGCAAATTGGCCATGGTGAGTTGGCTGTTGAAAGTTGTCCCATTGGTGAAGGTTAATGTCTGATTGGTTCTTTATTTGTGCCAGATCCTGTTTGGTAATTTTGGAAGTGTTGATTTATGATTGGTCCTTTTTTTTTTATCACAGTTTCTGATTGGTCATTTTTGGAACTTTGGGACTTTTTTAAAAAGTTTCAGATCTTTTCTCCTCCACTAGTTGCTAGATTACATTGCCTTGTGCAATATTGGTACACTGGATTTATTGATCCTGGCTTTACATCTCTTGCAGAGATTAACTTCCTTCTTTATCACAAGTTTTCATCTAGGATATAGTTCAAACTACTTCGACTATCTTGGCTGGAATTCATTCCTGCCTAACTTTGTATATCCCAGTGGCTTTCAATATCATCAACTACAGAATCTTTTTGAATCACCTGATAAGATTTGGCCTTGAAGAGATACTTTTACAGTAATACTGGATCTACAGCAAATGATGCTGTAGAGTATTGTGAAAACTTATCATTGACAGTATTGTGTCACAGAATCATGTTTTGTTCTTATACTGATTAATATCTACATGACATTGCTACTGCCATGTGGCTCTGTGGAATAGGATTATTTTATTTATTTATTTATTTTATTAGATTTTTATACCGCCCTTCTCCTACTGGAATCAGGGCGGTGAACAGCCAAGAATAAAAACATCACATACAAAATTTAAATTTTTTTAAAGAATTAGACAAATTTTGGCGCAATAAGTTTAAAACACCCAACTAAAATCAATTAACAATTAAAAATATCTAAGGGGCGGGGGTTAAGCCAGCCCAGCTTGATGAAATAAAAAAGTTTTAAGGGCACGGCGAAAAGCATGGAGATCTGGGATCCTACGTATCTCTGGGGGCAGGTCGTTCCAAACAACAGGTGCTGCCACAGAGAAGGCCCTCCCCCTGGGGGTCGCCAGCCAACATTGTCTGGCCGATGGCACCCTGAAGAGTCTCTCTCTGTGGGAGCGTACTGGCCGGTGGGAGGCAGAAGGCGGTCCCGTAAGTACCCAGGCCCTAAGCCATGGAGTGCTTTAAAGGTGGTGACCAACACCTTGAAGCGCACCCAGAAGACCACTGGAAGCCAATACAGCTTGCACAGGAGGGGTGTCACATGGGAGTGCCCCATCACTTCCCTAATCTCCCGTGCGGCCGCATTCTGCACCAGTTGGAGCCTCCGGGTGCTCTTCAAGGGGAGTCCCATATAGAGAGCATTACAGTAGTCCAGGCGAGAAGTGATGAGTGCCTGAGTGACCATGCGTAAGGAGTCCCGATCCAGAAAGGGATGCAACTGGCGAATCAGGAGAACCTGATAAAAAGGTCCCCTGGCCACGGCCGTCATATGCATCAGGATACCATACTGATGACACTTAGCTCAACTTCTGCTTTCTATTTTTATACTTCTGCTTTCTGCTTTTTATTTTTAAAAGCAATCTCTACTCTTGAACATTATTTACTCTCATCCAGTAATCTGAAATCAAGATAAAACAGGGGTGCTATTCAGAAAACCAGATCGGGGTAATTAGTAATAAGTTCTTTTGGCATGGAGCTCTATTGTCTTAAAACAAATAGGTTCACAGTTTGAGAGTGCTTTTTGATCCACAACTATCAATAGATAGGTAGGGGGAATGGCTCTGGCAAGAATGGTTATACAGCAGTGGTGAATTCCTCCAGGTTCGGCTCGGTTCGGCCGAGCCAGTAGCGGTGACGATATGACATCACTGAACCGGTTCTCTTTGTTTGGGAGCCGGGGTCCCCCCCCCCCGCATTATTCTTAACCTTTTATTTGGCCCCACCCCCAATCTATTGCTGCCTCCCGAGTCCCCGCTGATCAGCTAGAAGGAAAAAAACTGTTTAAACTCTTGCCATGGGGCTTCAAAGGGCTGCCCTACAGCTGATCAGTGTTAAAAGGCAGTGTGGTGGTAGACTGGTGCTTCCAAAAACAAATGGGTAGACCAGTGCCTCCAAAAACAAATGAGTAGACCGGTGCGTCCAAAAACAAATGAGTAGACTGGTGCTTCCAAAAACAAATGGGTAGACCCGTGCCTCCAAAAACAAATGAGTAGACCAGTATAGCTCTGCAAGCAGTTAAAAGCCTGGTAGACCAGTACCTCTTTTAAATCCTAAAGAATTGTCACATGACCATCAAGCCACGCCCACAAAATAAGCCACGCGCACAGAACCAGTAGTAAAATTTTTTAGAACCCACCCGTTCTAGTATGCTATTTTTGATACTTTCTGAGCCAAAAGTCCTTGCTCTCTCCTCCTGCTATGAAACTACTTGCTTTGTTAGATAGAGTCCATTTTGAAGATGCACCCACTGTCAGAAACTAACTATCTTGTACAGAGGAGAGAACCTTCTCCAATGTAACTCAAAGGCTACAGTATATTTTCCATAAAGATGTGCACGTGGCTTCCATTTTCTCATTATTTAGGAAAATGGAAAATATGCTTATTTTTGCCAAGCTTTAAGCTGTTAATTAATTGTAATTGTTCTGTTTTTAATGTCATGTTTGTATTTTTGTTTTAAAATATTGTAAACCACTTTGACTTCTTACTGACTGATTATGTGCCATTAAGTTGATATTGATGCTTAACAACCACATAGATTTTCCTCGTGACAATCTGTCCTTCAGGTTTTCCAATAGTTCTGTTGTCACTGTAACTTACTTCCCTGCTGGTCATTATCTTCTCCCTTTTTTCTATCTCTTCCAGCATGCGGTTTTCTCCCAGCATGAGAACTAGAACATCACAAAAATGTGTCCAACGTATAACTTAAGCTGGGTAATTTGTGCCTTGAGTGTAAACTCTGGGTTGAGTTGTTCAAAGATTCATTTGTTTGTTTTCTTAGCTGTTACTTCTTAGGATCAGTTAAAGAATATATGACCAAATAAATTTCACTTTGAGGTAAGATTTAAACTGTGTACCTGACTCATTGTTAAATATTATTAGCAAAGAAAGCCAAGTCTATAAAACAATTGCTAACATTTGGGAAGCTTCTGAACATCTGGCATCAGCTTGTGATTCAGTGCTAGGGCAGATGAAATCTTTTGAAGGAGGAGGGAAACGATTGGAGAAGTTCATTTCCATACTCGAAGAATTATCTTCAAAATAAATACAACAGAAGTTGTGGGAGTACATAGAAGTTTAATGAAAAATGTGTTGAGCTTCATCTTATCTATTAACTTTCCATTTTCCCTGCAGAAATTGTTTCTGTCAATATTTTATTATGATGGGGGATGAATGGGAAAAGAAATGAAGCCTAATCTAAGCAGATGTTGTCATAAATAGTACACAGTGATAGAGACTACTAAAAAAATGGAAAAAGATCCTTCCCATATTTTCTATATTTATGCTGCAAGTAGTAAAATGATTTGGTAAAAATAAATGTATTTTTTTAAAATGCAAAACAGTGGAAGAATGTTTCATCTACTCAAAATATCACTTGGTTATGATGTAAGATTGAAATTCCCATTGGAGTTTAAAAAAAACCAATGGATTTGTGGTTAACAGAAGCAACAGATAGCAGTATATTTCCTATACTCTTGAATCAATTATCTCATTTTCTGAAATATTACAATAATTCAACAAAGGAACTTCTTCAATTCTTTCTTACTGATTCTTATTTATTTCAATTCTTTCAATTTTTGCTTACTGATAGATCAAATGCATTACAGTCAGTCTCATGTCAAGAGCTGAATGAAAATACTAAATGTGGCTAGTAAAGGGATACTCAGCTTGATAAACAAAAAAGGGAGAAGAGTAGCTATAATTTCATTCTGATTAAAAATCCAAAATTAAACTAAATGTTAATACTTTGTAAAAAATATTTGCAAATGTCATTCTATGCTCCATTTTTAGATTAACTCATTCAAAATGCATTTGGAATAAATGTCAACAACAAGAGAAGAATAAAATTGTAACACCTATTTATAAAATAATTCTATTTGATATTTGATTGGAATGTGTATGAGTCCTGACCATACTGGCTGAGGTAATATCGATTCTAAGTTCAGTGGTTCTGTGATATAAGAAATCATTGTTTATTTGATGAAGTGGTTGACTATGAACACAAAGTACTTAAATAATGTTATTAATAGCACAAAGAGCAGGATTTCTTCTTAAAATTATGTATCTTGGGGGCCAATGAAAAAATATGTAAGGTAAACTCTGTAGCTTTATTTACTGTTCCCATCCACCTAAACTGCAATTCTTAATTGGACTTAAAATTTGCACTTTGCAATAAGATCTCTTTTGGCTTAAAACAGCTTGTAGCTTTGTTTCTATAAGATGAACACAAATGTCTTTTGGATAGCAGAAGCTCTTGGGCTCATGGAAAAGTGAGTACCTTGGGAGACCTTTTCCATGATCTCTTCTTTATCCAAATCTGATGACAATGACAACAATGAATAAAATTAAACTAAGACCCACAGCTGACCTTCTCAAACAAGCTCTATAATAGTCAAAGGATGCAAGAATATCTTATATGGCTGTCCATTTGTATCGCTTATTCTGGAAAAAAAAATAGTAGATTTAATGGGGAAAAAGTTGTATCAGTAGTGTCTGGCAGCTTCTTTTAATGGACCAGGAAATAAGCAAATATCAACTTCAGCATTCTTTCTTTCTGTGGGAAAGAAATCAATTAACTGAGCAAGTCACTGAATTCTAAAATATGTTTCTTCAAGGAAGTAACTATTCAACGTATCTTTTAATTATTTTCGTAATTTTAGTTTTATTTAGATATTTTTCTAAATATCATTCCTTTTACTGTCTCTTGGGTTTGTTATTTCTCTGCCTGCCTGCCTGCCTGCCTGCCTGTCTTAAAAAGTTATATAATTTAGAAGAATTAGGAATTAAAGGAGTATTGAAAGTTGATCATAATGGTATCATCTTTCAACCAAAGTTGAACAGTTGCTGATTCGTTGGAAGATCATTTTTTACTAGGGCATAATAGCTAATCAATTTCTCTCTTTCAAGTAATTCCTTGTAGTAATAGGGGCCACAATAATATTATATTATTATGCATATAATAATGGAAAGAGATTTCATAGTTTTTGACTGAAAGATGAAGGGCAAAATGTGTAAAATTCAGGATATAGGATATAACTGGCAAGTCCACAGAATATATTATTTCTAGTGCTAAATAACCATTTTATTCTTTCTCATCCAAGAAGGGGAGAAAGGTATTTTTCTCCTTTGATTTCCCAATCCTGAGGTAAGAACCCATCTTTTTCTTACTTTAAATTTGCTAAATTTTCCAAGAAAAGGATAAAAATCATGGTAACTCCCTCTTTCCAAATTCTCTATACATATTTTTCTTAGCTTAACTAAACTTCTGTGGGAAAAATAAAGCTGTCTCTTTCACATATATCTGTATATATATCCAAAGCAATTGCATAGCTTTTAGTGTAACAGAACACCATTGGTTGTCACCTACAGGTAACAACCTAGTCAAGTAAAATATTAATAAGTTACATCTCATACTGAACAAGGAGACTATATTGTTTTAGGCATTGCATGGCTGGACCATATTTGCATACAGACAACTGTACAACCTGAAACAGAATCTCACAAGCACTATGTAACAACAGCATATTGATGTTCACATGGGAACTAGGTCCTGCAATAACCCCAGATGTTAATTTTGCCTGCTGTTTTACATAAACAGAAGCATCATTTGCCCTGTAAGTATACCACAATATTAAAGATACTCTTGCTAACATTTGCCAGCAATGTTCATCTGGATTTTACTTTGGACAAAAAGGGCAAACTTTGTGCAAAATAATTAATGGGTCCATTTTTGATAGTATTATCCATGCACTTAATTGGTTGAATTATTATATATGAATTACTTTCATATCTAGACTATGAATGTATAAGCTTGTTTAATGGCAGAAGCCAACACATTGCCAGTTCTTTACACTTTATCTAAATACAGATGCTAGAATAGATATTACTTGTTCCAAAGTTGAAACTTCATGAGAAATGATTTGCTTATTATCTTATTATCCAGATTGCAATGAAATGTTTTTTCCAAATAAAGCCTAATGTTCTCCATTTTCCCTGAGACTTCACACCGCCCGGTGTCGGGTCAGTGTTCGGATCTCAGAACCCCAGAAAGCACTCCAGAGTCTGGATAGTTGGTTGAATTTTAAAGGCGATTTGGGTTAATGTCAGGGTTCCAAGTAACACCCTCAATGAAAGAAGACTCTGAGGTTTGAAGTTCCGCAAAGTTCCATTTTATTAGAGATGTCATATTGGCACATCTGGGAAAACCTGAGTTTGAAAGCTTCCAGGTTTTCCCCACCCAAAAGAAAGTCCAAGTCCCTGCCCAGCACCCACAAGTCACCCACAAGTCCATCACAAGTCCATCACAATCAAAGCACCCAACTGGAGATGTCTCCCAGTCACAACCCTCCAGGTGCAGGGCAAGATGTCCTTTACTCTCTGAGAAAGGAATATTATTATGACTATATATCACCCCTGCTCCATACAATCCCCCCTCCAGGATTCCCACAGCAGTAAATGTGTCAGGCCTGAAGGCCCAATGCACAAGATGGCTTCCAGACTTGACACCTATTACTTTCAGTATATATTTGGACTAAAAAGAAAAATTAACAGCATTTCAGAAGTTGCTTAACAAACTCTATCAGATCTGCCATTATGGAAAATTATGAGGAATAGTTTATGTTCAAATCATTTGGCTGGTCACTCATTATCTAACCTGATTGGGGTCTTTATTTTTTTAAAGGTATAAGATATAAACATGATATATTGGAAGGGATATGACAGATTTCTACTATGGGATAGTGAGATAATTTCCAAATTAAAACAAAACAAATTGTCACACTTTCCAAAATACTAACTTTTTTTAAAAAAAATGATTTATATGCTGCCTTTCTCCGGAGACTCAGGGCGGCTTACAATGTGTTAAGCAATAGCCTTCATACTTTTTTATATTTATACAAAGTCAGTTTATTGCCCCCATAATCTGGGTCCTCATTTTACCTACCTTAGAAAGGATGGAAGGCTGAGTCAACCTTGAGCCTGGTGAGATTCGAACTTGTAGTAATTGCAGGCAGCAGATGTAACTTAACTGATGCCCTCTTATATTCATTCTTTAAAAATAAAAGTGTAGTTTTTAAGTCACAAAATATTATACTTCCTAATGTAGATATTCAAATGTAGAAGGAAATTTGAAAACTTCAAAAAGGGATAATTAGCAAATCCATTGTCAAAATCAACTGTATCTTCTTTCTGTTGCTTACTTTAATATATTAATTATAAAACTAATATATTATTAGTTTCCAAATAATAATTCTATATTATTATTGTTGTTGTTGTTGTTGTACAGTATACACAGCAAACGAGATGACCGTGCTGGATTTTGTATCTCAAATCACTAGTCGAACACGTTTAGGACTGCGTTTAGGACTACATGATGTATTGGCGGATTATGCGAGCAGATCCCAGTAAGGTGGCCTTCTGCAGCTGACCAATGGTGATCTTGTCAGTGCCATTTGTTTTTAAGTGCTTGCCTAGGTCTTCAGGCACAGCACCCAGTACCACTGTAACCACCTGCACTGGTTTATGCCAGAGTCTCTGCAGTTCGATTCTCAAGTCCTGATATCTGGTGACTTTTTCAAGTAGTTTCTTGTCGATTCTGCTGTCACCAGGTATGGCAATGTCGACGATCCACACTTTTTTCTTCTCCACAATAGAGAAGAATATCTGGGGTATTGTACTCCAAAACTTTATCAGTTTGTATTTGGAAGTCCAACAATAGTTTTGCATGCTCATTTTCAACCACTTTTTCAGGCTTATGGTCCCACCAGTTCTTTGCTACAGGCAGATGGTAGTTGTGACACAAGTTCCAGTGGACCATCTGAGCGACTATGTTATGACATTGTTTGTAGTCAGTCTGAACTATTGTCTTGCAACTTGTATCAGATCATTGGTTTCATCCGCTTCTTTGCAGAGTCTGCATTTGGGGTCATCAGCAGATTTTTCTATTCTGGCTTTGATTACATTCGTTCTGATGGCTTGTTCCTGGGCTGCAAGAATCAAGCCTTCTGTCTCTTTCTTCAGTGTTCTGTTGGTCAGCCATAACCATGTCTTTTCCTTATCTAATTTTCCCTGGATATTCTCAAAGAACTGTCCATGCAGTGCTTTCCTATATCGCTATTTTCCTATATTAAGTCTTGGTTTGCTGCACTTTGAGCAGCTTTCTCTTGTTGACCTCCAGCAGAGCTTCAACACTGTCTTTCACATAATCTGTCAGAGCATAGTTCTCTTCTTCGTCTGTCTGCTTCACTTGCAGAAGTCCTCTGCCACCTGCTTTTCTGGACAAATATAGCCTGTCGATGTCACTACGTGGGTGCAGCGCATAGTGTATGGGTATCAGTTTTCTTGTTTTCCTATCCAGGCTGTCCAGCTCTGTCTGTGTCCAGTTTATGATTCCAGCAGTATATCTAATGACAGGTATGGGCCAGGTATTTATAGCCTTGATAGTGTTACAGCCATTTAATTTGCTTTTTAGAAGTTTCCTGACCCTTTGCGTGTATTCTTTGCTGACCACATTTTTCATTTGCCCGTCCTTGATATTGTCCAGCTGCAGTATGCCCAGGTATTTGTAGGCTTCGGGTTGCTGGCACTTGATGGTTTGTCCATTGGGCATTTCAATTCCATCGCTTTCTACGATCTTCCCTTTCTTCAGTGCCACTGTGGCACATTTGTCCAGGCCGAACTCCATGCTGATGTCAGTGATGAAAATTCAAACTGTATTGGTCAGTGACTGGATTTCAATTTCTGATTTTCCGTATAACTTCAGGTCATCCATGTACAGCAGGTGAGAGATTTTCTGTGAATTTTTTGCAGTTTGATAACCCAGGTTAGTTTTCTGTAAAGTTGTTGACAGAGGGATCATGGCGATGATGAACAGCAGAGGTGACAAAGAATCACTCTGGAAAATCCGTCTTTTGATGTTGACCAGTCCGTAGTTTTCACTTCCAATAAACAGTTCCGTTTTCCAGTGCTTCATCACATTTGCAATGAAACTACCAGTGCACTTACATATTCCGATGACATCCAGGCACTTGATGATCCAGCTGTGCGGTAGTGAGTCAAATTCTTTTTTTAAAAAATAAATTTTATTAAGTTTTCCAAGTTAAAATCAACATAAAACAAAAACATTGATTATACATAAAAACAAAAACCATACATTCCCCTCCCTCCCTCCCCCATTCATAACACTAAACATACAAACATGTCTATCCCAGCAGATAATATTCCTGCCCTCATTAATAAATAATTATGTCCACAACACAGAATAAAGTAAATAATCCCCAGATATGGTTTTCATACAATTATCTTTCAATCTAGATAAGTATATCCCTCTTCATATTGACTTAGGTCCTCACTTCATCTCAATCCTTTTATTCAACCACCGATACCAACTGTCCCAACTTTGAAAAAATTCAGAATCTTCTTTTTCTTTCAATCTATATGTCATTCTGTCCGCTTCAGCACACTCTAATACTTTATTTATAATTTGGAGACTAGCCGGTATCTCTTTTTCTTTCCACTGTTGGGCGAACACTATTCTAGCTGTGACTAAAATATGTAGAATGAGATACATTTTTTCTTATTCAGCCCCTCTGGGCAAATACCTAGTAAATATATCTCAGGTTTCCATTGGAGGTCCACATTAGTAATTTCCTTAATCCAATTCCTAATCCTTCTCCAATACCTCTTTGCCATTATACAAGTCCACCATTGATGGAAATACGTACCTCTGGTTTTCCCACATTTCCAACATAACTCTGAGTCGAATGCTTTCTTGTAGTCAATCCAAGTTGTATGCAAATTTGTTTTTCGGCTCTAGAATCATCTTGTCGATCAGGAGCTGATCTTTTGTGCCTCTGCTCCCTCGCTTGTTTCCTTTCTGCTCTACTGGAAAGATGTTATTTGCTTCTAGGTAGTCCTGGATCCTGTCAGCTATGATGCCAGTCAGCAGCTTGAACATGGTTGGCAGACACATTATTGGCCTGTAATTTGCAGGTGTTTCCCCTTTTGCTGGATGCTTCTGTATCAAGTAGGTTTTCCCAGCTGTTAACCATTCACTGATGTTTCCTGTTTGCAGCATCTCATTGAATTGTTCGGCTGTTTTTCCATGCAGGCTGGTCAGGTATTTGAGCCAAAAGCCATGCAGTTGATCATTGCCCAGCGATGTCCAGTTCTTGACTTTTTTCACTCTGTCGCTTATCATTTCAGTAGTTATTTTCAGATGGTCCATTTTGTTCTTGGAGAATTTTGTCTCAAAGTGGACCACCCAGCATCAAAACTGAGTAGTTGCCATTTTCTCAGGTTTTTCAATTTTCGTATCCCCCATCTGATTCAGACTCTGATAGAACCGTCTTTGGTCTGATTGGAACAATTGATTTTGTTTGTACTGGATGACTCTGGCTTTGTATCTTTCAATTTTTCTTGCTGTTGCTGTTATCTGCTGCTTCACAATTTCCAATGCTTCGTCATTTCTTCTTGTGCTGAGCCCATATTTTTGAATCAGGTGTTTCTTGATCTTGCTGTTCTTCAGCTTTTTCTCCTGCAGATTCTTCAGGTTGCTTGCATCTGCTCACAGGCTCTTGAATTTCAACTCCAACCTGATTTTCCACTGCGGTTTTCCAATCAATTTTCTAGGGGCATGCAGCTGTTGAATCCCCAGTTCTTCCGTTACTATGGCTGCTGTACTGTAGGCAAGCTGATTTGTTTGTTCAATTGATGTTATCTGGACTGCTGCAAATGCATAGTTCACATCTATCAGCAATGGTGCCAAATGTTTTCTAGGGACAGTCTTCAATGTTGGAAGCCTTCTTTCTGCATTTATTGCAGCATGTGCCAAGATTTTACCTTTCAGTTCTTGCTGCTTGGCATTGAGTACTCCTGGTGTTTCAGTGATGACTTCAGGCCTTTGCTGATCCTTATCTTGCAAAATATCTGCATTTTTTTCGAATTCAGACTGTTCAGTTGCTCCAGATGTTATTGGAGTATTTTCTGCTGCCACTCCAGCAGTCTGCTGTTCAGCAGTCTATGTTCCCATTTCACAGTTTTTCTGTATTTCTTCAAGTTTAACTTTACTGAGCACTTTGTTCCGAGTGATGAATCGTCGCTGATCGGATAATTATAATTCAGTTATCCTTGAATCTGGGTATTCTTGTTTCCATAATTGATACATCCTTTTTTGGTAGCCTCATTTTTCTGGTTCTGCTTTGTAATAGCATTTCATTAGATTGCGGTTCTGTGACAGTGTATTTTTGCCGCTTCTGAGGTTGTTCATCTTCCACTAGCTCTGCAGGCCCATGCCCTGGTTGCTCAGCTATGGGATCCATGGACTGTAGCCTACTTGTTGACGGATGTCCAGGTTCCCCAACACTGGCTGCGGTCCTTGTTAACCCGGGCAACAACCGAGCCAGTATAGGCTTCTTTCGGTTGTGTGTCACCATGATTCATTGCATGGGTTGGTGGGTGCACTCAGTTCTGCATTATTATTATTATTATTATTATTATTATTATTATTATTATTATCCTGCAAACTAATTATAAGCAATAACATAACACAGGCATCAAAATGATTCACTGGAACATCTATCAAAGTTATCATGTGCCAGAAATAAACGTTTGTAGGACATAATACTTGAAAAAGTAATTGAAAATGACCAGGTTAAAATATTGTTTGATTTCCAAATATAAACTGAAGAAGTCTTGGCACACAATGCACCATATTTAACTATGGCTATAAAGAAAAAAAAGTGTGGATAATTGATGTGACAACTCCAGGGGATAGTAGAATAGAAGACAAAGAATTAGAGTATCATGATCTGAAAATTGAAGTTGAAAGATTATGGCATAAACTGGCGCTAATGGCCTATATGATTAGAAGCACATTCAGTGCCATATTAAAAAGTCTTGGAAGGCACTTAGAAAATCTTTACATTGGCAAAATTTCCCTCTGTCAATTACAAAAGGCTATACTGCTTGGATATGCAAACCTACTACATAGATACTTGTGACATTCTAGGCTCTTGGGAAGAACTCACTACTTATGAATGCCAACTCCAGTTAAAGAACTGGCCGCTATGATTTCACATTGTAGTGTGTATGATGATAATTACAATAAAGCAAAGTACTATTAGTACTTCGGTGCAATTTAAAAACATCTGTAGCACCACTTCAACACCATATACATTCACATAATTATCATCAGTTAATTGCAACAGGCAGCTTTATTTGGAACAGCTTTCATCCTGCAGCAATACCTTTAATATGAAACAATGATATCTGTCTATCCCAGGTCCTTTGGAAGGACTCAATAGGTGGACATAAATGCCAAATACAGTCTAAACATCTGAATGACTGTACAATTTTAGTGGAATGTACACCTGCAGCAACATAGGGGGAGGGTTTCAGTTGTGATAAAAGAAAGTAAAGATATCACCAATAGCAATATGCTCCTTGGTTGCAATCCTCAAAATATCTGGCATACTATTTGAGCACCCTCAGGATTGAGAAGATCACCAATCAATTTTGAAAGGCAGTTTTACTTCTAGGGCCTAAATACCTTTAATATTATTCAGCAGCAAAACCTATCTATTCCAATCCTTCAATTAGACTTGATAGGTAGGTAAAATTGCCAGATCTAAGCTAAGCATTTGGCAGACTGTGCAATCAGCCATAATAATATCCCAAGCAACACCATAAGGGTTATAAAGTCATGTTTCTAGCAATATTTATTGTCAGAATAAATTGCCATGTTTCTGGCAACATTTATGACACATGCTTCCCCTTGGGCTAGATGGTAAACCCAGGTAAGTAGGCTAGATTTCCATAGCCAGGGATTTCCAAAATATGGGGTCAAATTTTGAAAATGCCTGCTTCCTAGGTCCTGTTTGATGACATTAATGAATAGACATTGTTCCTGGATTTTTCACTATTCAAAGAATAGAAGAATACATAACAGTGCATAGTTCTTTATTAATCTTGGCTATAAGTCAAATCATTTTACTTGGCACTCATAGAAATGAAGTGTTAATTGATGTTTATCAAGTTAAAAATTGCTATACTTCCACATATGTTAAACACTAAACATGTTATCTCACACAATAAAGTAGTTTATATATGATTTTGTATATTTGCCACATGAAAGAACAGATGATAAGGTCTCTTGTTAAAATGTCAGCCAATTTTAAATATTAAAATAGAAATGAATAAATAGACAGTTGGTATATATGGTATAAAAATTATTTTGCACTCAATTCTGACTATTCACTTTTCATTTTAATACAATTGGCAAGTTAATGTAGTTTCTTTTTAAAAAAATGCTTCTGCTTTTCATAGCATAATTTTTCCAGGTAGCCATAGAAAGAAGGAAAAATAAGCAAACACAGGGAAGCTGAAATTAGGATCTATGATCAGTTTTTGCTTTGATAATTAGAAGCTCTGAAGCAGCTTTAAAGGATGGTATTAGGGATAGGTTTCACACCAAAGACATTAAAATTTCCTCCAATCTTCTTTGAAGATCAAGGAAATATATAACAGGAGAAAAAAGACAAAATACCCTCCTATCCTCACTCTAGGAGAATTACAAAACAGGTTCACACAAAGTAGAAAGCCTTTCCTTAAATAAATTTGTGTAATAATGATTTATACTCTAAGCTAGAAAAAAAAAGTCAAAAGGGTATTTAAGGCAACCAATGTGACCATTTCCCAAACTTGAATCTGGCATTCACCCAGAGGGTTAGAAAAGGTTATTTTCTCCTATAATGTAATATTAATTTGAAATTGAGGAAGGGATTTACAAATACAGTTTTAATCCCATTTATTTGAGAGTAAATTCCTTTCACCTCACAGATGCTTTAAGCTCACATTTGATTGATTTGGTTTTGATTTGGCATAATATGTGTGAACCCAATCATTATATTTTAAACAGTAGTTTATAACTTACAACACTGTGTAAACTGCACAAGTATTCTTTATTTGATAACCCATTGTTAAACAAAGATCCAATGTAAATTTAGTTACGCTTCTATCAAAAGACAATTTGTCCTTAGGTAGTTGTTCTTCTATTTTACAAAACAAAATATTTCCTGCATTGTATTAATTTATCCAATTTATACACAACTTAGTTTTACATATACCAATGTATTCATATGAATTCATTCTTTGCTGGATTTAAGTCATAAATGATATTGGATTGTTGGCAGAATACGAGGCCTATGTGAGGATACAGAGAGTTTTTTTTCCTGAAATGAAATAAATCTGAACCAATTGTAGACAGCTGCAATATTCATCCATTATAATTATCCTCTTAAGAATTTGTTTTATATTGATGAATTTTGCCTGGCAAAAGGCATAAGATCAAGACACAAGTAGCAATAGGTTAGAGAATCTGGGATACATTTTCTGGAAATTGTCATTAGTAATTTGCTAGACAATTGGAAAGTTAAAAAGACCTTTCTGAAAAAAAAATCAGATATGCTCTTTGCCTTTTAGACCACTTAGCAATTTGAGCCATTGGTGGAAAAATAGACATTTGTTCAGGAAAGAAAAAAAATGTATCTCTCTCTCCCTTTTCTCTCCCAGGCTATTGCACAAGGCTGTAATTGATTACTAAATGAAATGCAAATGAATTTGGATCTCTTGTATTTAAATAGGCCCTGCAGCTGAGAAACTATGAGTTGGAATGACATGCAATAAGTGCTACATCAGTTCAAGTCTGGCCTCATGATCTAATTTATAGACTTATGAAAAACTCTCAGGATATATGTCACTTTGATATAGCCTTCAAGAAAGAATCTGTAAAAGATAGCTCTGCCTCTAGCACTGTAACGGCATACCTTATAGCCGTTACTTTGCTGACTTTCCATAGCTTTCTAAGCACATACAGAAGACATTTATATTTAAGTGAAGCAGCCAAGCAAGGAAAGCAGTCTCCTTGATGTTTTGATGAGTAGTATCAAGACACAATGTCTACTTTTGACATAGTCTATTTATGGGATCAGGCTTGCTCAGATTTACAAATTCAACATGTGAGTTCGAACTGAAGTATATTGATAAAGTATAATAGCAAATATCCTTAAACAGACATTGATTCTAATATGGTACCAAATAGAAAGACTGTAGAAATGGAATAGAGAGGTCATAATAAAAATAACTTTTATTGTCACTGCACAACATATTACAATGAGATTAGTGGACCTCCCTCAGTGCAGCCCCCCTAACACAATACAACTCACAGTGAAGACAGAAAATCCCATACCCAATAAATCATATTAACAAACACCCAGTCTTATTGCACCAGTGTGAACATGTTACATGTTGTGTTGGTCCTGCAAGTCCACCGTACTATGTAGTTATGATGTTATTTCACATTCAGGAGTCTGACAGCCCATGGATAAAAATTGTTCTTCAGCCTGTTTGTGCAGCTGGATATGCTTCTATATCTCCTTCCCAATGGTAGGAGAGTAAAGAAGTGGTGACCAGGGTGAGAGTCGTGACTATCTTATAAGTATTGAATGAAATATCTAACTTGTATGTCAAAAAAGATAATTGATGTCATCTAAGTTATTATGGATACATACGAAAGTGGAAATTAATAGAATTGATACAAAGTTACAACAATGCTAAAAAATGTTTAGTGAATGCATTTCACATTTATGATTTTTACGGTGTTATCTCAGTCACGTGATTGAGATTCAGACATTTCACAACTGTCAGTAGTTATAACCATCCCAACATCCTGCTGTCATGTACTTCACAGCTGGCTTTTGACAAGCAGAGTCAATGGAGATACTAGCAGTAAAACCACAAGTTATGATCATGTGATGTCTCACTGAATGGTCTTATTGCTTAGTAATCAAATTGCCACTCCTAATTGTTGTCATTAAGTGAAGATTATCTATGTCCTTCAAAGAATGATGAAAATTGAACAGAGATGAATTTCAGAAAAGGAAATGCAATAGTCTAAGCATATACAAAGAAAACATTTTGTTAGACATGAATGGATGTGGGGAATAAAACAAGACAAGTCAGAAAAAGGTTATCCAGAAATTGATGAATTTTTGAAAAAGGTGACTCTTCAACAAAATGTTTCTTTCCTATTTGTGGTTTAAACAGAATTTTATTTGTGTTTTCCTACATATGAAAAAGGAAAAAGAAAATCAAATGTAATTATTTTAATTGTTTATCATGAAAAAAGTGTGACATTTAGTGAAGGATTCCAGAAATGAAAATAGATTTACAGCAGGAGTTGATGCACATGTCTTATTTGGAATATATATATATAAATATCTGAACAGAATGAGTTGAAACTATCCATAAGAAAAGAGGATTTAGAAGGTCCTTAGAATAATATATCTAGAGTTATGCTAAACAGGAGTATGAAAAAAGATATGTGATGTAATCTGATGATCCATGAGAAAAAAAATGAATGTAAGAGCAAAAATAAAAATGGGACAAATATCCAGTATTTTATTATATGTAAAGATACAGAAAGATTTGATTCTTTGATTTGAAATCAAAGAGATAAAGAAGATTAAAATTAAAAGAGGCAGAAAGCCCAAAGCTATTTGTATGAATTAAAAAAGAGCCCAAAAACTTGTTTTCAAAGTGGTTGAAGACAACTAAAGAGAGACCTTCTGGCAGCCTGCATGAAATTGAAAAAAAAAATGTTAAAAGGTTTGTGATGGGACTGAAGTGAGCATGCGTTAAAAAGAGAATCTTAGAGATCTGGATTAGGATGATAATAGTATATTGAAAAGTAGAGTTGAAATGATTGTTATAAATTGTATGTCCAAACCACCTAGGGACCTAGGAAGGAAGGAAGGAAGGAAGGAAGGAAGGAAGGAAGGAAGGA
>WNWU01000007.1:15467745-15493225 GCA_012654045.1 Ptyas mucosa | reverse complement strand
GAAAGAAAGAAAGAAAGAAAGAAAGAAAGAAAGAAAGAAAGAAAGAAAGAAAGAAAGAAAGAAAACAGTGCAACTATGGATAGTGTAATTGAAGAAAGACACTTTGGAGTAGCCCTACCAAAAGTGGTATTCAAAGAGCAACTGGACTTTCTTGGGGTTTTTTCCTCCTTGAAAAAAAAAAGAATGAAGCAGAACTGAAGAAGCTTCTTGGATGAGAAGCAAAAGGGGGAAAAAAACAAGAAAAGCCAGTTGTCTTTTGAAGAGCAGCATTGGGACAATGATGACCTCGATGATTGAGAATCTCCATAGACATTTGGAATGTCTCTGTTACTCCATCTCTCTCTCTCTCTCTCCTCTCTCTACACCCCTCTCCATTTGTGTGTGGGGAGGTATTGTGTGTAGGTACATTTGTACCTAAAAATTGGAAAAACTCTAATCTAGATGTTCTCTACAAAGAGAAATGTATGTATTATACAAGATCTAGAGGCAATAAGTTACTTGACGTTTCTGGAAAGGTGTTTAACAAAATTCTGAAATAAAGTAATAAAAATAAGCAAAGCTTTGGGAAGTGCAATATGGGCTGGGTTTGAGTAGACAGGTTTTTGCTTTTCAGCAGTTGCCTGAAGAAATTTGAATGTAAGAAATTATTACCTGTTTGTTGACTTAATGAAACTATTTAGTAAAGTAAACTAAAGTAAGTCTCCATGATGAAATGTTTTGTGTGAATATGGAGTTGAAGTTTGAATGACAAATGCAATAAAAATAGTCTTTAATAAAACTAAAGCATATTTGAAAATAAAGTAGTTCAAGTGGGAAAGAGAATAATGTGATATCTCTTTGGTTCTTCAGTGTATTTACAAATAAATTTAACAGAAATGCTCATGCTGATGTTAAATGTGTTGATTAGTTGAAGATAGGAATGTGTTGCACTTCCATATTTGCTGTTAAGAGCCCAACTAATTTGCAATAAATGTTATATAGATTTCATAACACAATAAGAAATGTAAATTTGAAAATGAATGCATCACAGGAAGTTGTGATGGACAAGGAAACTGAAGTCAATGATTTCACATTATACAAAATGATGACAAAGCTAGAAGCAAGTAAATGAATTTGTGTACATTGGTGTGATGACCCAGGACAAGGCACAAAGGCAACACAGCCAACTGATAGTTTGAACTCCCCTTTATTGCTCCAACTTTCCACCAAAAACTCTCACATTTATGGCAAGTTCTGGAGCAAAGCGCTCTCTCTCACACACACACAGCAGCCTCTGTAAGCACAACGGCTTCAAAGCAAAAAGTCCAGTGAGGCAAAGGAACAAGGCAATGAGTCCATGAAGCAAGGAATAAGGCAATGAGTCCATAAAGCAAGGAACAAGACAATGAGTCCACAAAGCAAGGAATAAGGCAATGAGTCCTGCAAACTCCAGACATAGGCAACGGCACACAAAACTCCATGAATTCAGCATTTGTTCCTGATGAACGCCCCTCCCCACAGCATCTCCTTAAATCTCAGTTCCTAGGTGTGCCTTGTGAAGAGAAGTGGGGCATTCTCCTCCTGAGTCATAGGGTCAGCCTTTTCTACCTCTCCACTCTTGGTGTTTGGGGGAGGAGGCGGTCCTTGCTCATCACCTGAGCTCCATCGCTCCTCGTTTCCACTGGCTGTCCTCTCTCTGCTCCCATTCCTTCCTGTTGGCAAGCTGTCCCAAGCCCCAGGGGCCTGGGGCTGCCTTGTCCTGCTCCTCCCCACATTTCTCCAAAGCCCACAAGGCTGCCCCCTTGACCTCCATCAGCCCCAGCTCCAGCTTATCCTTCTCTGTGGATTCAGACTCTGACAGGGGCATGACAATTGGTAGTTTATTCTTGAAAGATGGGTAGTACAAATGCCAGTGAGGAAAAAATGAATAGCATAATGTCTGTACTTTTTTTTTATGTAGACATGAAAATTATGTATTTAAGTTGAAACTTAAAATTAAGTGTGGTAGGAAAGGGTTACTTAAAAAGTGTGGGTAAAAGATGTAGAAATATGGTAAAGTATGAATTAGTGTTGAATGAATATGGACTGAGTATTAAAGTGAATGACCAATTTCAAAGAAAGTAATTTGATCATATAATGAGGATCTAACTGCAGAAGAAATACATAAAGAAAAGTGAATGGGTTGAAAAGAGGACTGAGAAAGTTGTAATTGGGTGGAATGGATGCAATCCTCAGAGAGACGGAGAAAGGAAAAATTTAGAGAAAAAATGACAATGTATAATATGGTAAATAGACCTGGCAGAAATAAAGATAATTTGAATGATATTAATTAAATTTAACTAGATTTCCTTTTCTTATTCCTTATTTCCTTATAAGAATATTCTTATTCTTTCCTTACTTCTTTAATTTCTTTGACTTATTTTTTACTCCTTTTCTGTGGTTTGCATAATGTTGCTTATCTCAAAAGCAAATACTTTGATTGGTATGTATACATGAAATATCTGACATATTTATACAGACCTAATCTCCTTTATTAGACAGAGAGCAAGAAATCATCTGTGGAGCAATAGACTGTACTTTACAGTAATCTAAACAAAAGACAATAGGAAGCATGAAAGACATCACAGAGTGATGGAAAGAAAGACAAATAGAATAAACAGCAAAAAAAGAAAAAATAGAGGAGGTAACTTGATCCAGGAATACATTTTACAAATGCGGTTGCATAAACTCAATATTCGTTTAAGCAAGAAAGGATTAAAGGATTAAGGATTCCTAGAAAAGATAAGAAGCTAGGATTTGAATAAAAAGAGGAAGATGTAATAAATCCAGGGTGGTTGTTGGCTCATGTGGAAGGCCAGCAGAGTTTCTTACTTTGATTTCCTCAGATGGGTAAAAATGGAATGGAGAGCCTAAATATTGTCTGTAGTGAGAGATCAACTCTACTTAACTTTTTTTCTAAAAGTTCCCAATTCAAATAGTAAATTATAAGATGTTCAAAACATTGAGTTACCTTATTTCCCTGTTTTTCCCATTGTGTGTGTGTGCGCAGGTGTGTGTGTGTGTGTGTGTAGTTGTTAAATTTTTAAGTTTTCTACTATTACAGTAATGTTAGAAGTTCTGGAAGTCATTTCACAAAACAGAAAAATAAACATGCTAATTATTATGATTCATCTAATAATGAATATGACACTAAATATCAATATTGTCTAAGTAATTTATATGGCTTTTTTTAACATGGGAAGATCTGTCCGCTCTGTAGATCAGTTAATGATTTTATAGCTGAAGTAGATTTAAAGCAAAGAATATTCCAATTCATAAGCAAAGCATGAATGTTTTCTCAGACTGTGATGAGCATTCTTTTATATCCTGGGCATTATTTTTATCACACATCTATTTCCAGTTTAATTTACATCATCTTAGCAACCCATTTTTCAGTCCCTTCCTTTTTTTCAGCTATAATATCTCTGGGACAATTGAAGCCAGCGACTGTAGCATAAATGTCTATTGATGACAGCCACAAAGATTCTGCTACAAAGTAATCATGAAGAAAATTGTACTGAAAATAATAAAAGGAACAAAGATTTCTATATAAGAAAATTGCACTCATAAATCTAACTTGAATATTCCATTTGTAGAAATTTCACAAGACATCCATGAGGCAAAACCATTCATTCTAAATGCAATCCTTTAATATATAAGATACAAAATGGCTATCTGATTAACAAAAATTAAAATGCTAGATACACAAGTCTAAATTTTATCAGTTATTTATTAATTTTGTGTTGACTTGAATTAAAAACAAGTGATTTCACAAATAGTATCAATATTGATTCCATAATTCTTGAAAGGATTGAAATTTACATTAGATTATAATCTTAAATAGACTTTTTTAAATTATAAAATGAGGTATCATTAGTCAGTGAACTGTCCAGAGTTTATAAAGACATTTCAGATTTATATTTGAAGTGTGAATTACAAAAAGGGAAATCATATTTGGTGGATGAGTAAAAATCTGGATTCAACTACACACACTGATTCAGAAGATTTTAAACAATATACAATTGATACCAGAGCTTTTTCTTTTGGGGTTGGTAAAAAAAATCATGGAACTTTATTTTTGTACATGGTAACTGCAATGCGATTATTGTGTGGAAGTTGATTGTCCCAGAGCACTTTAGCTTTTTCATTTTCTGCTACTTCATCCATTTTATGATCCTATCAGTTCTTGATTGCAGGTAAATGATATTTCCTGCAGATATTCCAAAGCACTATTGTTGCTATTTTGTCATGCCATTGATGTTATTTCCAGAGGGCACTTTATTCCTTCAGTTTTCACCATTTTGTCCCTGATAATAAGAATAGTCCATTTGTTCAGTCCAAACTCCATTAAAATAACTTGGCTGTAAATTAGGACAGTGTTGAGCAGTAATTCTATTTTTTTCCATGCAGCTTCAGATTTCTATGTAAAGGAGATGGGATAGCCTGGCAAATATTTTTGATGCTTGATAACCGTGGCCTGACTTGTTCAGTATGGTTGACAGAGGAAGCAATGTAATGACAAACGTAGTGCTAAAAATGAGTCTTCATGAAAGATATTAACTACTTGCAATCTATCAGCATTAACCAACAACTGTGTTTTCATTTATGCCAAGAAATCTAAATCCAGCTCACATTGAATTCCATTGACACTTATCAATTGCCAATTTGCTTTTCCTATTAGAGAATGTGCTCTTCTTGTAGAGAGCATAAGCTTACAATAAAGCTATATATTCATTTGAACTGCTTGGACTTCTGATTTTCCATGCTAGATACTTATGGTAGATGCAATATCAAAACAAGTGGAACACCACTTGAACACCATTATCATTAACAAAATCACCATCAGTCAATTGCAAAACACAGTTTTACTTAGAACAGCTTATATTCTGTTACAAAACCTTTAATACCATCAAACAACATCTGCCAATCCCAGAACCTTCGAAAGAATTCTAAACAATCTAAATATCTGTCTGATTGTGAGCCCAATAATAGAAATAAATAAAGCATACAAATGTCACTGAATTTTATGCATCATTTGAAATTATCTTGAAATAAATTGGATAGGATACATTTAAAATGCTAGCAGCTATATGGTAGTCATATGCAACATATTACCATATTATATTTTTGAGGATAAATATTAAGCTATTGTTTGGGAACATTTTTATTGGGCTATCATTGAGTCATATTTTCATAAACTGGTTTGAACAAACATTTGGCCAAATCATGACTTTCACTGAATATGTCCTTCTCCACCCACCAGCTCTCATAAGCAATGTTCACCAATATTATGTTTTACAATATTAAACAGAAGTGCAAGCTAAGCTTATCTGCACAAATACTATTTTTGTGCAAGCCTAAAATAGCCATAGCACTTAGACTTATATACTGCTTTACAGTGCTTTACAGCCCTCTCTAAGCAGTTTACAAAGTCAACATATTGCCCCCAACAATTTGGTCCTCAGTTGACCCACCTCAGAAGAATGGAAGGCTGAGTTAATCTTGAGCCTGATGAGATTCGAATTGTGATATTGCAAGCAGCCGGCAAGCAGCAGAAGTAGCCTGCAGTACTGCACTCTAAACACTGAACTGAGGCTACAGTACTGCACTCTAACCACTGTGCCACTCTAACCACTGTGCCACTCTAACCACTGTGCCACTGAGGCTCAAAATATGGATTCCTTCTTCATGATATCAAATATTGTGTGGCTCATTAAATATAATTTGGAGAATATTATAACACAAGCTGCATATTATAACCGTAGGACTGCAAAGGACAAAAAACAAAAAATTAAAATGGACTAATAAGAGATTTTAACACAGTGCATCCTACCTCCAACAAGCAGTTCTGGAATCTGAATGCCGAATAGTCTCCATAACTGAAACTGAAAACCTTGCCTTATGCTCCAAAATAGTTTTGAAATTGAAAATGGGGAAATCATGAATAGGGGAGTCTCGGAAGCCTGGATGAATAATACCTGAGGTTTGGAAAGAATAGGTTCAATAATCTATTGTAACGTATTTTTCCTTCTGCATGTCCAGCAGAAAACAAATCATTTCTACAGATTATATTCTGTCTGTTTTATTTATGTGACGATAAAATTGGGCTTACTTTGGCAGACAATGTCATTTCTTTTCAAGGCAGAATGCAGGAATTAAGGATTCTGAGATCATAGGAGACTCAAGAAGTAAATATGATAGAAGATTCTTCAGGACAAAGACATTAAGTGACTATTTTCTGGTAATGGCTGCACCAGACCTTTTCTGCATGGAAGGCAAATTTTCTTTTTCTAAATTACAGCTCATAATGATAAGAGCCCAGCAGCTGTTGGCATTGCTGTGATGGCTGTATTTTCTTTTTCCTTATATGATGTAAGCAGTAAACAAGGTATTTATGGCACTGGAACAGAGACAAACACTGCACTAATTAATAACCTCCTTGCTATTGTAGATTGTTCAGTCTAAAATATCTAGATCCTGTGCCACCTATGCTTTGTACTCTGATGCATCATTATTCTGTGGGATATCAGGGAAGAAAGAGGGAAGGGGATACTCAGGCACTCTGCTCTTCTTGTGTGTCCTTCACTGGGTACACAAGGTAAATAACAGAAAGGAAAGAATGAATTTAAGAAAACTTTTGCAATGGCATGTGATAAGGAAAAGAAGCTTGAAATTCTTAAAAGTGAAGTCGAGGGAACCTTTATCTTTACCTTTAGAGAAATTTACCATTAAAAAGAATTATCCACATAGTTGTGTTGTTCAGTCATTGTCCAATTGTTCATGACCCTATGGACCATAGCAAGCCATGTCCCCCTGTCCTCCACTGTGTCTCGGAGTTTGCCCAAAATCACATTCGTTGCATCCATGACACTGCCTAACCATCTCATCTTCAGCCATCCCCTTTTCCCTCAATCTTTCTCAATATCAGGGTCTTCCAATGAATCCTATCTTCTCATTTGATGGTCAAAGTATTTGAGCTTCAGTTTCTGTCCTTCCAAAGAACAGTCAGGTTGATTTCTTTTAAGGTGCTTTTGTATCACTTATACTTTTATCACTACCACTATCATATGAAGATGACTCTAGATGGCATACAGCATTTAGTGTGTGTGTGTGTGTGTGTGTGTGTGTGTGTATGTGCATACGTATTGCATTAAAACCATCACAATTAAAAAATATTAACACAAAAAACAGGGGAGGATGATATTAAATACAGCAAAGGAACATTGCAAAATCACCTCGGTCTCCTGGGACTCCCAGACCTTATAACACAGACAGCTCTTGAGGGGCTTGCAAGCATGTTGACAGGGATGAACCAGGGATGGGTTCTAAATTTTTTTACTACCAGTTCTGTGGGCATGGCTTATTTTGTGGGCATGCCTTGATGGTCATGTGATAATTCTTTAGGATTTAGCAGAGGTACTGGTGTACCAGGCTTTTAACTGCTTGCAGATCTGTACCGGTCTATCCATTTATTTTTTTCAGGCACTGGTCTACTCATGTATTTTTGCAGGCACTGGACTACCCATTTATTTTTGCAGGCACTGATCTACTCATGTATTTTTGCAGGCACTGGTCTACCCATTTATTTTTGCAGGCACCGGTCTACTCATTTGTTTTTGGAGGCACCGGTCTACTCATTTGTTTTTGGAGGCACCGGTCTACCACTAAACTGCCTTCTACTACTGATCAGCTATAGGGCAGCCCTTTGAAGCCCTGTGGCAAGAGTTTAAACAGTTTTTCCTTATAGCCCATCAGCTGGGACTCAGGAGGCAACAATAGACTCAGTGGGGCCAAATAAAAGGTAAGAATAATGTGGGGGGGTGGGGGGCAGAACCAGTTCGGTGACGTCATATCGTCACCACTACTGGCTCGGCGGAACAGGGAAGAACCGGGAAGAACCCACCACTGAATGGAACTAATCTCACTGCTGTGGGGCGGGAGGAATCCCACATACATGGCATGTATGGCAAAGAATGACTTCTATCTGGGACTCACCAATGAAATTTCTTGCAGATGGGACCCACAATGTGCCTTCTCTGCTAGATGTGATCGACAAACAGATGTAATCAGGGATAGGCAGTCTCTCAGATAACCCAGCTTCATGCCATGAAGGGCTTTAAAGTTCAAAAACAGAATCTTGGATTGGACCCCAAAACAGACTGGCAATCAAATGCATCTCATGAAGCAGAGGTAAATATACTGCTCTAGTCTTTTGGTCTTCATGTAAGGATTTGCCTTCTTAAAATCTGTCCTACTATCTGAAGTTAGGAATAGTCCTCTTCATTCATAGTAATTCATTTGTTCATTCAGCTAAAACAGATTAGTATATATTTTCTATATGGGTTTTGTATGCACAGTTCTAGTTTGAAAGTTGCCCATTGGGTTCAGGAAAGTTTTGTACATTCTAAGAAATAGGCACAATGGGCTTTTCTGCTGTAAAAACACTTAAAATTCTTAGAATTGGGATTGTGAAAGAAGATGTTGCCCTCTTTTGTTATATGGAAGAAATGGTCAAGGATTTCTGTTTTTATTTTTCATGTTTTTTATTCAAAATGTTGCACTAGTTAGCCATACTGGCAGAATGGCTCTCTCTTCACTACCCAATCATATTAAATCATTGATCAGGTCACATTGGTGAGGAGCAGAAATGTACTAAATGTCAGGCACAAGGAACCAGAAACAACATGATGAATTGCTCAAGTAGTTTCTTTATTGCTGTTCACCCACAGGCAGGAATTGTGCCAGACTAAAGCACACTCTGCATAACTATCAGATAAATCCTATAAAAATTTTAGGAAAGAACCTTTTTTGGGACTCTTTCTACACACCAAAGATTCAAGGGGGATTTGCCTCTTAGTTCACTGGAAAAGAGTCCCTCCCTCCTGCAAATCAGCACAGATTCCATCACAGTAAATAAATATATATGGCAGATTTAAAAACTGGGCTTTTTTAAAATACTAGGTAAATTAATCACATCTAAACAAGATAAGTTGTATGCAGATCTAATAAATAAATATATTTACTTTTTTTCATTTGCATTTGCACTCACACTTACATAGATACAAATAATCTTGCAATTCTGCGGTATTTCAAGCTCTGTTTTATTTTTCTCATTTCCTTGTCTTACAATTTTGTACTGGGATCATGAGTCATTTTCAAATTGTTGTCAGCCACACAAATGCTGCCTGAAAACAAGAAAGAGCAGAGGATCAGTTCCTGGTGGCTTTGTGATACTGAAATGAGACAAGAAAATAAGCGTGTCCAGGTCATACAGATAAGTCTGCACACTTTAATTATATTTTTACACTTTGCCTCTATGAACGTGTATTTTCAAAGTAATAATAAATATTTCTAAAGTCTTCTTTCAAAGGTTTTATCTTTAATAACCCCCATACAATATTCTGTCAGATTGTTATTCAAAGACTTTAAAAAGACGATTTAATGTTGTGTAGCAGTCTTAAAAGGGACAGAGCAATGTTGGCATTACTTTTTATAGGTTTTTTCAAGCACGAAAATGATTTTCTTGATACTAAATATGCATTCTTTTAAGTCATGTCTATTTTGTGTAAGCAGGCAGAATATTTTGTATAGGTTAAGTATGTATTAGACATAGGAAGCATTCTTTCACAATTCTGAACATGTTGAAATCTAAATTTGGTTTAAGTTTAAACCGTAGATTCCTTTACTTGGAAATATTATGTACACAATTCCTTCATCACAAGTTCATTCCATTTATTTAATCAAATTTATATGGCCAGCCATCTCGTACAAAATGACTCTGGGTGATGTACAACAAAGACAACCATTACAATTGAATATAGAAATCAGTTAATACAAATAATAATATAAATAAAATCAGTATTGTGAAAGGATGATTTAAGACATCATATGTGGTGCAACCGACTGGGGAGATCTCTGTTGTCAGAAGGTCACCAGGCCTGATTTAAAAAAAGTCTTATTTTGAGAGCTTTCAAAAAAGCCATGAGGTTGGAGCTATTTTTACTTCAGGAGAATGAATGCAGGCAAGATAATATGTCTCCTGGGTCCTGTCAGATGGAACACTTTAGCAAATAGAATCCACAGCATTCCTCTTCTGTTACCCTGAAGCCACCAAGCACAGTACAATGTACTCCACTTTCAACCCCAAATCTGTTCCAGAAGAATATTATGGTTGATGGTACTGAAAGTAGACAAGAAATAAGGATAGCCAAATTCAAAAATTTGACCCATGACATTTCTGTCCCATGTCCAGGCCTGAATCCAGACTGAAAGTGGTCTGAATAAATTGCTTCATTGAGAGTCCATTGAAGCTGCTTTTCCAAAATTGTCCCTAAAAAAGGAAGGATGGGTATTGGTCAAAAGTTGTCCAATATGGTGGTATCCAACAATGTCTTATTGAGAAGAGAACACAAAAATCCCTCCTTATATGCCAAGGGAGAACCATATTTCTCAAGGATGAATTCATCTGTGTTAGAACCAACCTCCATATCACTCCCTGGCCAGCTTTGACCAATCAGGAGGAACAGGTATCTAAAGAACAGGTAGCCAAGCTCCAGTCATAAGAATCCTGTCCAATTTTTCAGGTCCAACAAATTCAAACTGTTTCCAGATACAGACAGTCTAGGCATCCAGTTCCAAGCATCTTCACAGGACCTGCACCAAGGCTGCGATCACAGATGAGGGACGCTTTATTACAGTCTGACCTGGTGATCAGTAGCAGCTATCAAAAGCCAGACCTCCAAAGCCCCATTGACCAGGAATCTGGATTGAGGTCTGGATCCAGAATATGCAACTGGTACAAGACAATGTGCCCCTGATCCCAAAAGCAGGCTACTTCCATCCTTCTGTCATACCCTCCTATTTCTGTCATCACTGTGACATTCTGTCCTTACCTTGATTCCCCTTGAATTCACTACACACCCTATTCCCATGATGGTGAACTGTTGAATATTAATGCCTGCCCTTTGGGTTTAGAGTTGTAAGGGTTAACTACCCAGGGACCAGTTCACCACTGACCCCTCCTTACCTTAGCCCCGCCTCTGGGGTACTTAAGGGTCATCCATGCGGTCCGAGCTCACTCCAGCTGCATACCTGTAAGAGAGTAACGATGTATAAATAAAGGATTTCACTTGTACACGTGCTCATGTATATTTCCTTATTGGGCCCGATCCAAAAGAACATCCTAACAAATATGGTAGCAGAGGATGGTTCTGAATAGCCCAAAAATCTAACTGAAGAATGCCAAGGAACTACAAACAAAAGGAAGATTCCGAGAGAATAAACACCCGAGCCTACAAGAAGAAAATGGAGGAACTTCTGGCATCGGATGGAACCACACTCGCAGAGATGCCAGAAGAAAAATTTCCAATCGCTGACTCGGGCACCACAAGCGGATCAGAGGAAAACCTGACCGAGGAAGAAACCGAGACAGAAATCACGCCGAATGAAGATGATGACTTCAAACTGAGACTACAGGCACTAATCGACTCCACAAAAAGCAAGTCCAGCCTCGTCGCGGAACTCCGAAACCTAATCGGTGATTGCGGGACAGCGACTGAGAAGGACGAGGACCAAACCTACCACGGCAACGAAAAGACGGTAAGCGGCTCCAACCCCTACCGCATGCAACCAGAGGAGGCCGTTTTTAAATTCGCGCCCTCCCCACGGCGGCCATCTTGCCCCATGACGTCACCCAAAATGGCCGACCAGCGACCAATGGGATCTCGGGGTTTGAAAATCGTGGCGGGAACTGAGGCCTACCCCTACGAGTTCCCCGAAATATACAACGGGACCCAACACACGCAAAACGAGGCAGCCACAAGCTCGCCTACCGAGCTTGAGGTAGAAAAAGCCATGCGGACCATCACCGCGGCTTTTGGGTCAAAAATAAAAATAATCAGCGCTCAACCCGACTCCCCCAAAAGGCACAATGTGACAACCTACACGCAAGGGGACAACTACGAGAACCAACTACGGTGTAAAAATACCGGGGCGGGTGTGCAAAATCAAACACGCCACGCCGGAGCCCCCCCCACGCGACTACCCGAACACCACGAGGACCCGGAAGAAGAAATAAGACACTTACCGGTCCAAAGCCACCACCCGAGACATCCAGGGCCATCGACGGGCGTGGGTCTCGGCCCGTGGCCCAGCTTCGACCTCCAAGCCGGCACAGGCCTCCGAGACCCCCGATCGACCTTCGCTAACTATCCGGCGATCCCAGGCGACGAGACGGATTTTTCAGCGTTCCGGGCGACGAACCAGATGACTTTCGGGCTCCAGGGACTACCCAGGATCGAGCCAGGAATCCACCCCAACGCAGGATGCCTCCACCCGGGAGCAGCGCAGACGAGCTCCTTCTCCGGCGGCGGCAGAGACAGAATGGACCAGGAGCATGCGCAGAACAGACCTGCAATGAGAAAAGAACAGCCCATAGAAGCAAGTCACTACAGACTGACTCCATGCATTCCCCTGCCTTATTGTGAGTTTCCTTTCGCCTTAGACCATGGACAGCAACTGTCAGTAGGTAATATTCCTCACAATACTGGGACACTTCCAAATGACTTTCCCAAACTGAGGGTGGATGGATTTAATTTTGTTGACTGGAATCAACAGTTGCAGGTTGTCCTCTTAAAGGAACATTTACTGTTTTTGCTAACTAATCCACCAGGTAAACCCTGGACTTTCCAAATAGACTGTATGCATCATAAGGCTTACCACCTATTACTAACAAGTATATCCCCAAGCATGTACCCCAGTATAGGCCACAATCTGACTGTGTCGGAAGTCGTAACCGTTCTGCACAAAATGTTCTATAGCAGAAGCATAGCGACCACCACTAGAATCAGCAGGGAATTTTACTCAGCCAAACTCAAGGCAGGCACTCCCATGAGTGAACACATATTGTCACTCAATGCCACCAGGGCTGAGCTAATTCAAAGGGGGGAAAACATTACCGAAGGGAGCATGGTGAGCGTGATCATAAATTCCTTAGACCACAGCTGGAATGATTTCGTTATGCACCTAGATAGCTCCAACCTAGAACGCATTACCTTAGATATGTTAACCAGCAAACTCATAGCGGAGGATAACCTTAGGAGAGACCGATCCCTGAACCACAGAGAACCAAAGATCAATAAGAGGGTAGAATTCCATAGCAGAGATTACAATGACATGGAGTGCTTTAACTGTGGCTCCAGGGAACACTATAAGAGGGACTGCCCCAGGAGAATAAAGGACATGAGACATTTCCAGCCCAGGGACAGGACAGAAAGCAGACACAGAACTACCGATAGACAGACAATTGAAAACAGATACAGACGCAGAGACTCACCCAAACCCAGGGATGGAAGAAGATATAGGGATAGCTCCAGGGACAGCCACAAGGGATCATTATATGGACTGAGAGAAAGGGTCAATGTAGCAGACTGTACCAACACTGACAATGCATGGCTATTAGACTCAGGGGCCACAAATCATACCACTTATAACACGAAACTATTTACCAAGTTCACAAAAGAAAAATTTACCATTAAGGTAGCCAATCAAAATAATGTGCTAGTAACCGGGAAGGGCAACATAAACATCCCAGAGATAGGAGAAATAGAGGGGGTACTGCTCGTACCGGAGATACCCTATAACATAATAGCTACCTTAAAACTAAGCAAGGAAGGGGAAGTATCCTTAAGCAGGGAAGGCAAGACGATCGGTAAAACCATAATTAGCGGAGGCTTACCATATTTTCAGCCCAACTGTGATAACTCCCCCGAGGTAAATACCAACTCCTGTAACGGAACCAACACCGCACCTAACACCGAGGAGATAGTGGAGGATAACCATCACCCACACACAGGGGACCCAGAATTAGAACAAACATTAGAAAAAGAAAGGCCATCATTGGGCAAGCCAATTCATGACGAATGTGCACATTTATTACATAGAAAATTGGGTCATAGCAGTTTCCCGGTTGTACAGAAAATGGTCAATTGTGCTGATGGATTAAAGGTCAAAAATTGTAAAAATTATTTAGAGTGTTCGGTGTGCAAATGTTCAAAGTTGAAGACCAAAGCCAGACCCAAGAAATCAGAACGCACCACCGATTCTATTTTTCAAATGGTACACATGGACTTAGTGGGGCCCTTAAGGCCATCCATCAAATATAAGAAAAGATTTTTCTTAACCATTGTAGATGACTTCAGTCGCTACGGTTTCGTATACACACTCAAACATAAACACGAGGTGTTCAAGAAATTTAAGGAGTTCCATAAAAGGATAGAGCTACAACATAATGTCAAGATCAAGCAAATCATGACAGACCGAGGTTCTGAGTTTATGTCCAAAGATTTTACAAATTGGCTCAAGGCGCAAGGGATGATGCGCTTTACGTCAGCCCCTTTCTCGCCATTCCAAAATGGGGTCGTAGAGAAAAAAAATGGAACCCTACAGACCATGATGAGGTGTGTGCTGGAGGATGCTGGGTTGGGACAGCACTACTGGTCAGAGGCCGTCCTCTATTCAAATTACACTTTAAACAGGTTATGGTGTAGCGTAATTGACAAAACACCATACGAGATCATGTATGACCGGAAACCAAAAATATCACACCTCCACATATTCGGTGTCACCGCTGACGTACACATCCCCAAACAGTTACGTAGAAAGGGAGACAAAGTTTCCAGGCGATTAAGGTTTATGGGGTATGAATCAGGCACCAAAGGTTTTAGATTCATTGACAACAACAACAATTTCATAATTTCACGCACCGCAGTGTTCCATGAAAATTCTAATTGGTCCAAAATACACCTAAACGAAATAATCACAGGGAGAGAAAACCCCAGCTGCGCCCAGACCAAACCACCGCAGGGCACAGTAGGTAATGATAACTCAGAAGCAACAAAACGAAGGGGTCATGGGGTAGAAATCAAAGAGTGGAAGGTAGGGCACCCAGATCTTAGAGTAGAGACTCTCACAGAAAAGGAGGCCAGATACCTCCACGACACAGACACAGCTCCAGAGAGACCAGTGAGAACTTCCAGAAACAAGACCCCTAAGAAACTAGAGGACTATGTCCTATCACTACACGCCAACCAAGTGACCCCCAATAACTATGAAGAAGTGCTCAAATTACCCGCTAGTGAGAAAGAGAAATGGGAACAGGCGATGGAAAAGGAGATGAATAGTCTACGTGATCTAAAAGTATATACACCCACAGTAGTCCCCAGTGATAAGACCACGATAGGTACCCGGTGGATATACAAAATAAAGTCCATGGAGGGGGGCAAAACTTTATACAAGGCTAGACTGGTAGCCCAGGGGTTTGCCCAGCGTTTCCCAGATGATTACACTGACACGTATTCGCCCACCGTCAGAGCTGAAAGCGTAAAGTGTGCATTAGTGATAGCCTCGATTCTAAACCTGAAGGTACACCAGTTCGACGTGCAAACCGCATACCTGCACGCTGATCTAGACAAAGAGATTTATGTCAGAGCACCACATAGTAGGAGCACATGCAAGGGGGAAACCTGGCTATTAAATAAGAGCTTATATGGGTTGAAACAGTCTGGGAAGAGGTGGTATGAGTGCTTGTCAAAAACATTAAGGTCAATGGGTTTTGAAGCCACATCTGCTGACAACTGTTTCTTCGTTAAAAAGCTGGGCAATACTATCGAGTACGTCCTCGTGTATGTTGACGACATCTTATACGTCAGTGACCAAAATCAAAAGTGCGAAGCGTTCGCCAAAGAGTTGGGAAAACACTTCACATTGAAGGTGCTGGGGAAAGTCGACAAATACCTGGGGGTGCAGATTACCAAGACAGACAAAGGGTTTAGACTGTCACAAAAGGAAAAGATAGTGGAACTGTTACATAAATGTTACATGTTTGACGCCAAAACATGTGAGACACCCATGGCGCCTGACTTCCTAAAAAATATGTATGGTGAATCAGAACAGTTTAATGACAATACCTTGTACAGGTCCATAATAGGTTCCTTACTGTACATAGCGAACTGGACAAGGCCAGACATAGCACTAGCGGTCAATCTATTGTCGAGACATGTTGGCAAGCCCTCAAATTACCATTGGGAAGCCATAAAGAGGATACTTAGGTACCTCAAGTATAGCACTGAAGCTTGCCTGTGCCTAGAGCCCAAACCATCCAGCAAGCCAGTTTTGTCATGCTATGCAGACGCAGATTGGGCTGGGGATGTAAAATGTAGAAGGAGCACATCCGGGTACATATTCTTTTTGAACAACAGCCCAGTACATTGGTACACTGGTAAGCAAAACCTAGTGGCCACATCAACCACAGAAGCCGAGTATATATGCCTATCTAAGGCCACAAATAACCTAGTATGGTTCGATGACTTGTTATCCAACATCTGGGCTGAACCCGAATACCCCATCTGTATTCATGAAGATAACAAGGCAGCTATTGAAATATCTAGAGCTGATGCCGTGGGCCAAAGGTCGAGGCATATCGATATAAAACACAAACACGTCAGGCAATTTTCCAACATGGGGTTCATTAAAGTTTTACATTGCGATACAGAGGAGCAGGCCGCAGACATCTTAACCAAACCTCTGTTAAACAAACAACACACTTACTTAACATCAAAGCTAGGCGTCTTATTACCCAAGTCAACATCTCACCAACAATCCAATTGTGATCTCACGGTCAGGCATCTAGAGGGGGATTTGTTGAATATTAATGCCTGCCCTTTGGGTTTAGAGTTGTAAGGGTTAACTACCCAGGGACCAGTTCACCACTGACCCCTCCTTACCTTAGCCCCGCCTCTGGGGTACTTAAGGGTCATCCATGCGGTCCGAGCTCACTCCAGCTGCATACCTGTAAGAGAGTAACGATGTATAAATAAAGGATTTCACTTGTACACGTGCTCATGTATATTTCCTTATTGGGCCCGATCCAAAAGAACATCCTAACATGAACCTATCCCACACATGCCAGAAGTGGCATTCAGAGCCATCTCTCCAGGCATGCGAGCTGTTACCTGTTGCTCTTCTGGGTTCCGGTGCACTGGACGGCTGGTCTTCATGCACGCAGGAGTGCCAGAAACTGGAAGACCAAGTGGCCGGTACACATGCACGCACCAGAAACCAGAAAATCATCTTCCTGGCATGCACATTCACACCAGGCAGCTGCTCTTCCAGTTTCCGGCACTCGGTGCCAAAAAGGTTTTCCAACACTGCCCTATTCCATGCCGAAAAAGGGATCCCCATATTCTTTCCCAGTGACCACTCTTTCATTCAAAGAGAGTAGGATGTGTCCCCAGGCACTTCATACCATCTCCTAGCACCATCAAGGGTTTATAAGAATCCCCTCCCTTCCACATCCTCCCTCACTAATTGCCCTCCATCCTCTCCCCAATATCTTTTCTGATCAATTCTATGGAGGCATTCTGCCTTGATTCCGTTCTTTCAGGCTCCTCCTGAAGGTGAGTGTTCTGCTATTTCTAAAATACTTTATGGACATTTTTCTCTGTATGGCTTGTGATAGGGAATTGAGTAATGTACCATGAATGCAAATTTCAATTGCTTTGATTTATTTCAATTTATTACTTGTTTCCTATTCCGTGAGGCTAAATTAACTGAGCTCTTATAGAGTTTTATTGCTGAAAACATTTATTCCTGCAATTAAAAAAAATTATATATGAATGTGTATTGATCATCTGTGTATGGGAGAAGAGAAAGGAAATGAACAAATTTATGTCCACATCCAGTTTTGCAACCTTCCCATTTAATGCAAAGTAGCACAATAAATACATTCTGTTAGACAAATTTTAGAAATGTGATGTAAAAAGGAATAATGCAAATGTCAATTTCTGTAGCTGAAGTCTGATATCTGGTAAGCATCCATTTGGAAGACTGGAAGTTGTCAGACAAATAATATATAACATTAATATGGAGTAATATGGACAAAATTTATATTGCCACAAAATATATGGCTGAGTGAAGCTATAAATCTCTGATGTATAGAGCCTTTTCAATAGACAGCCTATAAGAAGTCCACAGATGTGACCACTCTTTTGCAAACAAATCCAAGGAAGATCTACATCAGTGTTTGAATCTGCTAATGGAAATGAAACATTCATGTGACACATATGACAACTCTTGGTAATTTATCAGGGAATTTCAGCCCTTAGAGGTAGGCAAAGTCAAGAAGTACAGCAAAGGGATTCCAAGAAAGTTCCTTACTCTACTAATTATAGTAATAGAATCTTGAAACTATCTTCAAGTTTTCTCTGTCCCATTTATATTAAACTAATCAAAGCAGAGGTACCTTTATTTCTGTTTCTTTTCCATGCTTTCTTCTTTCTCAAGGACTATATATTATTTTATGGAAATCACTCCTTAACTACATGTTTTTTTTCTTGTTCCCCTTTAACAATTTACTCACTCCTTTGCTATGCAGAAGATCAGCTCATTCCGTATTTATAAAGTTATGTTTATAGCTTGATATGCCAACTGTATCAAATTTTGAACATAGTATTATATCCTTTAATAATATCCAGGCTGAAGTGCTTCAGCTAATCTAAAACATTCTGGACAAACTTTTTAACTGGGACCAACTGTAAAGAATGAGTTAAACCAATAGGGCCAAGCACCTATTTCAGGGTTCAAAAAAAATATAAGACAGGGTCTTATTTTCAGAGAAACATGGTATAAATAATACATAAGTAGGCTATGAGAGCACTAGTTCTCTATCAGTCTTACTTCTCTCAGACTATGCAACTTCTATACCTAAAAATAAGATAACCATTGATAGTTTGTCTTCTAGGGATTTATCTACTGTTATTTTAATGAGATCTATTCAGAAAAAATTATTCAGAGACACCATGCTCCTGTAACTCTAAAAGGTAAAGATTTCCCTATCTAGTTGTGTCTGATTTTAGGTGTACTGCTCATCTCTATTTCTTGACCAAGGAGCCAGCACTGTTAAAAACATTGTCCATAGCTGTGTGGCCAGCATGGTTATATACCAAAGGTGCACTGAACACTGTTACCTTCCAACCAAGTGGTACCTATTAATCTACTTGTATTTGCATACTTTTGAACTTTTAGATGGGCAGAAGCTGGGTCGGGAACAGGACCTCACCCCTTTGTGTGGCACCCAGGTCTTAAACCCCAAGCTGTAAGCTTTCCAGCTGACAAGCTCAGTGTCTAACCACTGAACCTGCACTGTAACTCTAAGACACATAACATGCATGTGCTTCTTCAGTGCCACCTATAGAGAGACATTTGTACTAGTTTTTACATGACTATTACTTCATCAATGCCCAAGATGCACAGGACATGTTTATAATACTCTGATATTTTCAGATACCAACCCTGCTACATCATGGAGTGTTGCCAGGTTCTCTGCAGTAGTGTTCAAAATTTGTTGGATATAAATTAGATTTAATCATTTAGTTTGCCATATTAGAGCACTTGTAATTTGATAGCTATAGTCTGAGTATCTCTCATTATGCAGCATGTAAGCAATAATGAAGCAACAATGAAGCTGATAATGGTATCGGAAAAAATGTGTGTCTATACACACACATATACACATACATGTATACATATATCAAAGAATAACAAAGAAATTTCTTTTTTTTAAAAAAGGAGTTTTGGGAAGTTTTATAACTATTTATATTAGGAGATTGCATTGAGTATTAATAAAAAATTGTCTTCATCAACTTATCCTTTGAACTAGTAGAACCCCATTGCTCTACTTTCACTTTTTTCTCTACTATTTTGCAAATGTATGGTTTTGTAGCCATATTTGGAAAAATATATGCTGGGCTTAAAAACATAAAAATAATATGCATATCATAACCAAATATATCTAGGATGGATATTGTTGGCATAATATTTTTTCATTGTGTATGCTTAATAAGTTGGTTAAGTAACTTGTTGAATTTCTAGATCTTTCTGTCTTCAAGTGCCTCAGAATTGAAAACATGGAATGTTAAAAATAATGACTGTAGATTACCATCACTTATTACAAGCATTTGGAAGACATCCATGCAGGAGGTGGCTAGCTTCTTTTTATTGTCCCCATTCAAATCATCTGTCTTCCCATATAGAGATGCACAGACACTGGCTTCTGCCCTGACCCCAGGGGGCATGGCAGCACTCAGTTTCCTACAGCACTCTGCCAGCCAAAATGGGGCACAGGGGTTAATTACAAAATGTGGGCTTTGCTTTGTGACATGCAGATCCAGCTAGCAAGGGGTGTGAACTGCAGAGAAAATACACTTTTGTTCCGTTATGAAGAAATATACCCAAAGTCAGATATACACTAAATGTAGACTGACTTTTAGCTACACACCTCCCCAGCAAGCAGCAAATTTTGAAGCTCTAGGTAAAGAGGATTCATTTTAGGATGAATGAGTAACCACAGTTTGCATGTTGGAGGTTCCTAATGGAATGCTGGGAAACTCTGTATTTTAAAGAACACTTGAGGGAGAGGTGCAGTATAGCCCTTTTTTGTCTGAGGCTGTAGAGACCTGGCACCAATCAAAGCACTTTTTGAGAAGCCACTGATCAACACTGATAGGGTAATCCACTAGTATATGAAAATAAGAGCAAACTCTTCTCCCTTCTAGTACTGATAATATTAGTTTTGTAATGAAACATCTGCACGAAAACCATCAAGCTCAGAGAGCACCAAGGAACCTACAGTTCAACCTACAAATATTCTCTTCTATGGATAAACACTTTTTGGTTAGAGGGACTCAGAGTCTGCGTTATATGAGTTGGCTCCCAGTGGATTTCATTCTAAATTTTGATATGATTTCTATAAATAAGGAATGTAGATTTATTAATGGCTGAATATTTTATCCTTCATACATAAAAAATAAATAAATAAATAAATAAATACAAAGCTAAGGGATAAACAAATAAAAAACAGATTTGAAAAAAGAAAAGGCTCAGGAAAGAAAAAGAGTGAAAGTGTAAGAAAGAAAGAGGAAAAGAAGGAAAACCAAAGAAGAATGACTTCCATCTTTCTTTGGTACAGATATACAGTAAGTATATATATATATATATATATATATATATATATATATATATATATATATCAAACTCTTACTCTAAGATTAATATTTGTCTACATTATTATCATAACCCCTTATTTAATCATCAAAGCCCAGATCAACTTTTAATGTAGGTTGCTCACAAAACGTCCAGTAATGGGTCATATCACTTTAATCACTATTTGTTAACGAAACCACAACTGATTTATTTAATTGCACCAAACTCTAAATAAAACAGGAATAGAAAATCCTAAACTCTAGTATAGACCCATGCTTCTCAACTTTGGCAACTTTAAGGTGCATGGACTTCAATTCCGAGAATTCCCCAGGCAGCATGAAGTTCACCCATCTTAAACTTGCCAAGCCTGAAAAATGCTGATCTACAGATAGGGATTTTTCCATTCCTCTTTTACTGGTTTCTACTTAGTTATGAGCAATCATAATGCAAAATCCCCATTTTCCCAACTCACTCTATAGTAATGATCATGCAAAATCCCCATTCCCAACTCACCGCACAGTAATGATATTGCAAATCCTCATTCCCAACTCAACCTAGAACAGGGATTTTGGATCTGGAAGGCCTCTGGACCACCCTGGAAGCCAAAGCAGACACATGGGGAGACTCCTGGGAGGGGAGGGGAGGGGAGGGGTGGGTGGGGCCAGCCAGAGGTGAGATTAACCAGTTCTTTGAACTGGGCAAAGAGTTAAGAATCCGTTCACCTGAACCAGTGTGAACTGCCTGAATCCCACTTCTGCACAAAAGGTCATATCAAGGGTAGTTTTCTGGTCAAATTAAAATTATGGAGATGGAAGCCTTTTTTTCCAACCAATATTTATAATGATGTGCACATATCTTTATTACACATAGCAATGAATTAGCAATGAAATCTGGGAAATGATAAATCTTGCTTTTCAGTGGACATATTACAAGATGTCCACTTACTGCTGTTCTATATGATATACTGTAGAATAATTTTAATATTTAAAATAATCCTCATTTCTCTGAATTATGACTGTGACTTGAAGGTTTTTTTAAAGAAATGAATATGACAAATGTTAACTAAAAGAGAATAATCTTTATTTTCTTTTTCACATAGGTAAAAGATTAACTGCAGCTTCTAAAGAACATTAACAGTTTTACTTGGATGCATTTAGAAAGGGTCATTTCTCTGAATGCAGATCAGATTTTATATGTGCAGTTTTATTACATTTTTTAAGAAAAGAAGGTAAAAACTAATATAAATTAATATAATGTAAGAAAAAAAGAAAAGACAAAGAAAAAAATCAAAGAGAATGCTAGAAACTTAAATGAAAAGAAAAAGAAAAAAGAAAACAAATATATAAAGTAGTAGTTTCCAATATACTTTACAGCAGTTATAGTAGAATTATAAATTTATCGCCTGCTCTGTGGTTACAGCATAACTCTCTTTTTTTTATAATCTATTTTGTATAAGCATTAGAACCATGAATCATAAGTTCATTTTTTTGTTTCATATAAAAAGTGCATAAAAGTATAGAGCACGCAAATCTACATTCTAGATTTTATGTCCTACCTGAGCTGTACCCAGTCAGATGGATAACTAAAGCTTGCAAAGATCCAGTGTCCTCCATTTTGTTGCACAAGTCTCTAGTCAGCTAAACTTTTGGTGATGACTTTTTTTCTCCAGTTCAAGGGGAAAGCTGTAAAAAGATTTTCTTTCCTTCCTCTTCTAATCAGAGTGCAGCTGGAAGAGACCTTGAAGATCTTCTAGGCCAACCCTCTGCTCAAGCAGGAGAGCCTTTACCACTTCAGATGGGTGACTATCTAGTTTTCTCTTAAAAACCTCCAGAGATGAAGCACTTACAACTTCTGAAGGCAAGCTGTTCCATTAGATAATTGTTCTCACTGTTAGGAAGTTTCTCCTTAAGTCAAGGTTGCTAATCTCCTTGATTAGTTTCCATCCATTGTTTCCTGGCTTGCCTTCTGGTGCTTTGGAAAATAAGTTGACACCCTCTTCCTTGTAATATTCCTTTACCCTTCAGCCTAGAGTCAGGGTTAGGTTTTTTAAAAACAAATAGAGATTGGAGAGCAGAGATGGTGACTTTAATTTTCACACCTAATTTTAGGGGGGAGGCAGAGAAGAAAGATCAACTAATTAATCCCTCTCAGCTTTTTCTTTTGCTTTCTTTATTGAAGAACTCTGGTTTCTGGGGAGCGAGGGAGTTAAAGCAAGGGAAAAGGTTTGGGAAGCTTGTTCTGAAGGTGCCATCTTTGCATGCAGGGGGGGGGAAATGGCTTTCTAAAACCTTGGCAAGAATCACGACAGGCTTGCAGCTTCCAGCCAGTATTCTGACTGGCAGCCAGTTAATGGGGCAGAAAGTTCCAAAAGTTTCCACCATTTCCCCCAGGAATTGCACCTGTCAACTGCTTCCAGGAGGCATGGGGAGCAGGCCCAAGTGCATCAGGACAGGTTAGTCGTGGTGGGGGGAGGTGCTGTGGCATCCTGATGGTCTGTGGTAAGGGTGAATGACCATAGAGATACTGCTGCTGTCATAAATTTCAAACAGGTTTCTATGTAATTTTGGGTGCCCATCGTAACTCTGGTCATTAAGTGGCCTATAATTTCTCAAACATTATCGGTAATATATTTATAGCAATTGTCTATATTATATTGTTGGGTTTGTTAACTGTCTTACATATTCTAAATCTATTGGGTATAAAAAGGGCAAATAAGAAAAATGTACTTTGACTATGCTGATTTAAAGATAGTTTATATGCTTATTATATGCTCATTAGCTACTGTATATTATAAGTGAACTCTCAGAAAAAACTGTGACAAACTCATAAGTATCAAATGAATGTGTGATGATTAATAGAGTTTCATTGATTATGAAATGATTGTTTAATGATGATTGAAGACTAATACTTTACTTTTGACTCTTACCAAATGCAAAGAATCTCACTCTGATACAAATGATAACAGGAATAGATGTTTAAATTTAGAAATAGAATATCTTTATGTGAGGCTATGAGGGATTTTTACAAGAACAGGACAGGGAGAAAAGCATTCCATTAAATATCAATTAATATATTTAATAATCACATTATTTATTCACACTACATTTTATAGATGTAGCTTAATAGAGGTACCTTTACTTAACATTATTTGCTTTTGGTGTTCAATGTGTATTTCTTTTCTTTCTTTTGTATTGATTTTATTCAATTTTATTTCTGTAAATAATCCCACATTAAAATAAAACCCAATTTAATAAAACCATAATATATCAAGTGAAAATTCAAGCTGCCAATACAATTTGCACCTCTATTGCCTGAAAAAGTATTCTGGCCCAATGTTTGAGGGAAAAGCCTGGTCTTCACAGCCTTCAAAAGGTTTATAAAGTTATTAGTCTACTAATGAATTATCTAGTTAAACTTTTGAATCTGCTTTTTTGTGTAACAACATTAATGGGCTCATGTATCATATAGGAATAATGTGGTATGGTTTGTTTTGTTTCTGACAGCATGTGATGTGAATCCAATCATTATTTTGACTTGCATTCCTAATCTGCATTTTACAATATTTTTGATAGATTGGACTTTCTTTTCTTTTTATGTAAAGACAGATGCAAACAAATGAATTAAGCAGTTCTGCTTTCTCCCTACTGCTTGTCACCTACTTTCCATTTTTTCCCATTTATTGATCATAATTTCCTTGACTTTTTTTTGTTTTTTACAAGTTTTAAACATCTATTCCTGTTATTATTTGTATCAGAGTGAGATTCTTTGCATTTGGTAAGAGTCAACAAGTTTTTTGTTTTATTTTTGACATTGCGCGAGCTGCACTGGCTTCCGGTGGTCTTCCGGGTGCGTTTCAAGGTGTTGGTTATCACCTTTAAAGCGCTCCATGGCATAGGGCCTAGTTATCTTCGAGACCGCCTGCTGCTTCCATCAACCTGTGCGTTCCCACAGAGAGGGCCTCTCAGGGTGCCATCAGGCAAACAATGTAGGCTGGTGACCCCCAGGGGAACAGCCTTCTCTGTAGGGGCACCTACCCTCTAGAATCAGCTGCCCCCAGAGATAAGGAGAATCCAAGACCTCGGTGCCTTTTGCCGTGCCCTTAAAACCTATATTTTCCAGCAAGCCGGGCTGGCTTAAAAATAATTTTAAATGTTTTAATTGGTTTGTTATTTTTTAATGTATGGGGCCAAATTTATATATATTCTTAACTGTTTTTAATGTTCGTATTCTATGTTTTTTAATTTTGGCTGTACACCACCCTGACTCCTCAGGGAGAAGGGCAGTATATAAAAATTAAATTAAATTAAATTAAATTAAATTAAATTAAATTAAATTAAATTAAATTAAATTAAATTAAATTAAATTAAATTAAATTAAATTAAATTAAATTAAATTAAATTAAATTAAATTAAATTAAATTAAATTA
>WNWU01000007.1:15442982-15467645 GCA_012654045.1 Ptyas mucosa | reverse complement strand
TATTTGCTGATATTCTGCTTTAGTTATGTGCCCCTCTTTCCACTTTTTATACTTGCCCTTTTTGCCTTTCTGTTTATCAGAGAGTTCTTTGTACAGGTATTGTGTGAGAGATCTCTTCTTCTTCATTGAAATTGTGCTAGACTGAGCTTTTATAATCTCACTTTCAAAATTTCCCAAGCTTCTTGTGTTGGTTTCTCCTTGAGGATTTTTCTCAATGGAATCCTTCCCAAGCTTTCTCTAACTTTATTAAAATTAGCTCTCTTAAAATTCAAGACTCCAGTTTGACTTTGTTCTATTCCTAGTACTTGCATAATGTTGAATTTCAATATTGCATGATCACTTCCCTCAAGTTTCCTATAATTTCAACACATTCTATCTTTTCATTCTGTTGGTGAGTTTTAAGTCCAGTATGGCTGATCCTCTAGTTCCCTTTTCTACTATTTTGGAGACAATATTTTCTGCTAGGTTTCTCAATCTGATCTTCCACTAGGTGCAGAGTTTTTTTCCAGTTGATGTCAGGATAGTTAAAGTCACCCATTACTATTGTGGTATACTTGCTACATATCTTAGTTAACTGAATCGGAAAAAAACCATCTAATTTCCTCTGTTTGGTTGAGTAGCCTATAGTATAACACCTAGAGCAATGTCATTCTTTTTTTTTCTTTTATATTGACCCAAATGCATTCAAGACGGTTTTCATTATTGTTCTGTTGTATTTCTGTAGAGATGTAATTATTTCATATATATAACACAACTCCACCTCCACCTCCTATTTTAGCAAGTCTGTTTCTTTTAAACAATTTAAATCCCTCTAGCTGTATAGATGACCAATAATCTCATCATATTATTAAAAAACCATGAAGAGGGAGGGAGGGAGGGAGAGAGAGAGGGCAGGTAGAACCTTTAATATACAGAGCAAATAAAAATAAAAATGCAAAATGTAAAAAAAAAATACAAAAGACACTCCTGAAAATCTGCCTTTTGTCACCTCCGGCATGCTGGCCAGCCATTTGGGGGGAGGGGCGAGCGACCACCCAGCTGTACGAGGAGCCAAGGGGGATGCACACTATGGTGCTGTGCTGCCTGGTACCTGTGGGAGCAACAGCAGGTCTCCAAACTGTTTCCAGAGGTCTGCCTTTCCACGGGGGAGTTGCATGGCTGCCAAACAGCTAAGAGGTGGTCGTGCAGTGATGATATCAGCAAGGAGACTGGCAAAGGCAGGAGGAAACACCTCCAATCTCCCTGCATCTTACTCCTACTCTCCTGGCAGCAATTCTAACTCTGCATCTTCCCTTGACTGTCATAGACTGATGACCAGTGCAGAGGCTGACTCTCTTTCCCAGCGGGCGTGGCCAAGCAGCTTGAGGGACATGGGATAGGCCAGGCAGATGCTGGCTATTGAATATTGTAAATATTTCTGGATCACATGGGAGGGGATTGAGCACATGATTGGATAATGGGTGGGCGGTGACTAAAGTATAAAAGGCGGTGGGAAGCCTATATAAAAGAAAATAATAGTTTCTTTTGGATTGTCAGTGAGTGCCAGAAATAAAAAGGCAGCAACAGACCAGATTTGTTTCTGTCCTTTATCCTCCTTAGCCTGGAACCTGATGCCTTTTTTCAAAAATACAGATGAATCTTAACAACTTTTCTAAAGCCTATTGATATGGAGCTGGCATTCTTGTTAATTAGCAACAATACATAATTTTAACACTTGGTATTAATATTGATCACTAGATTTTCCACAATCTACACTTTTCAACACAGTTTTATTATTTTTATTTGAATTTCCTATTGAACTATTTGTTTTCACAAGTAGCAACATCCTGTTAAATTAATTTATGTGCTAACTTTCTTCATGCTTTTTTAAATGCTTTGCTTAAAGAATTTCATTTAAATTCCTGTATATGAGTTAGTCATCATTGGACTGCAGTCAAGCATCTAACTTTGAAAAAAAAAAGATAGATATGGAAAGACTTAAATTTCTGGAGGTGTTTATCTTCTCACTTCGCTTTAAGTACCTTAGTGAACTGCTTCTTAATGAGTCTCTCTTTCAGCCAGAGACCATCAACACCTTTTAATTATGAAACTAGAAACAGGCTCCTTAAGCACAACAGTTAACAAATAGTACATTATGACTTAAACTGTCAGCGTCATTTCAACAATGCCTAATACTACAGGATCTGTAGCTTTCTCTGTCACTCATCTTGTATGATTGGCTTTCTCTCTGTTCAAGAGCTTGAATAGTGTGAAAGCAACTATAGATCACAAATGTACATATTATATGGTGGTCACGTAATATGTAATGTGTTAATGTAATCAATGAAGCCTTTCCATGAAAATCTGTAGGATGGAGGTATGGAGTAAAAACCTGGAAAGATTGTAGAAGTGACTTCATGATCAAAGCCCTGGCCATTTTGTATGTATGAATGATGTAGTCAGACATACAAAAGGGATGGAATTTTAATTGTAATCTCTTACAGTTCCCTGGACAGTCTATGATAGTTTATCTACTATCTACTATATCTAGCTATCATAAATTGCAATGTGTATAGGCAGCTAAAAAAGAAACTAGCATGTAAGCCAGGCAGAACACTTAAACACACTATATAAGAATGATATATGAACTGAAGAGCATTTTACTCTTTTAAAAGGTCCTTCTCATTTGAGAAATAGGTTCCAAATTTGCAGTACAAGTGTTCTCAGACCTTTCTTTCCTCATAGGCTTTCAAAAGCATGCCATATCTAATTATATATTACTCAGTGGTAGAGCTTATTCTGCAAAAGATACTAGATTTAGGTACTCACAAGGAAAAAATGGAGGAAGGGGATCCTATGTATGCTGTCTTGAACTCAGAGAAACTGTGTATTAATAGCTGCTGCAATGGCTGTTACATAGATTTATATATATATATTTTAAAAAATAACACACTAAGACTCTTAGATTAGTACTAAATATCTGATGTTATACGCACTTGACCTAATATAGAATGCCATCTTAAAATCCTTGCATGGTTCCCTTAGTTTTATCACCATAGAATGTTCTCCTTATTCAGTTACAAATAAGTCTGATGCTTGTGACATTTTGCTAGTAACCCAGGCTAAGGTGGGCCTCCACAAGAGTCTGCTGTTTTCATCATAATAATATTTGTACACTATGCTGCTTTCATTATTCTGTCCTCCTCCATTGAGGCTGTGTGCCAACTAAAAATGTATTTGTTCATCCAGGAATTTGATTACATTTGTGCTGCTGTGCCGTCTGTTTGGTGGATTTTTTTTGTTTTTGTTTTTAATGTTGTAAAGATTTTCAGCTGTTCTGCAGCCTCTAATTCACCGGGATAGTACTTGGACAGGAGCCCAGCAGAGTTGTATTTAAATTGTGAAGTCAACAAACAAACTAAAAGGAAGCAATGGAAATGACTTCCATATTGTTGCCAAAATAGCTACATGGACATATCCATAAGGTCAGCTGGAGGTGGACTATATGTTTCATGGTTCTAATTAGATGGTGTAAAATAAAATTTTGTTAAATGCTCTTAAATAATAATAGCATGCCCCTAGATTTTTTTAAACAGTGAAAATACAGAATAAAAATATTATAAAGAGAATAGGTATATTTAAATCTTCTGATAATACAAGCAAGAGACCCATTATTTGCTTATGTATTTTTCATCCAAAATCTATTGAGCAATATTCAATGCAATTTTCCCCCAGTTCTCCCTAAAATAATTTAGATACTTGTTTGCCAGTAATATAAATACTTCTCCTATGTATCTTAAACTATCAATGAGTAATTATTTTCAGTATTGTGGCATAATAATTGCCATGAAATACATAAGAGTACTTATACAATACATCACGTAGTCTGGTCAATTTGGATTTATAATATTGGTAAGATAACTTACATCATATAAAAAGGGCACTATGAATATTTGTTCAGTATTTGTACTCAACTTTGTGAAGTGTAATCCATACATAGCTTCTTTCTCCGGTTGAATATTAGACATTAAATAGATTCTGAATACTTGAAGATTCATTAAACCTTATCGATCATTGGATTTCATTAATCAGGAAAATATTTCATTTTATATTTATTATTTTTACAAATAACTCAAGGCAGCAAACATATCCAATACAACCTTTCCTTCCTATTTTCTCCATAACAACAACACTGTGAGGTGAGTTGGGCTCAGAAAGAGTGACTGGTTCAAAGTCACCCAGCTGACTTTCATGCATAAGGTAGGGTTGGAACTTACATTTTCCTGGTTTCTAGCCTGATGCCTTTACCAGTAGAACAAGGGTGTCAAACTCAATTTCATTTAGGACTGCATCAGGGCTGTGGTTGACCTCAGGGAGCCAGATGGGCATGGCCAACTGGGTAGTCATGGTCAGCTTGATGCCACTCCCCAAACTGCTGGCATGTTTCTCTTTGCATTGGCTAGACAGAACCAAAGCCACACTGGCCCAATGTTTCCTCTTTGCATTGGGTAAACTGGGCCGAAGCCATGTGGACCAGCTCCTTACATTTTCCAGGATGGCCCCATGGACCGGATCTGACATCATGGGCTGCATCTGGCCCGCAGGCCTTGTATTGGATATCCCTGTACAAGACCAAACTGTTTTTCTAGTGGGAAAGAATGAAAATATCTTGAAAAAGATGGATGACAATGTCTGAGGGAGAATTTTGGAAAATAGCCATAGGTTCTCTTGGCTAGTTTGATACATCATACTAAGAATTAGCCTTATTATGGTTTGATTTATAATTATGGTTCATAGCCAAGCATTATATATGAACCAAATCAGTATAATTTATTTTACAAGTTATGTTTAAAAAATTATGTGTGGCCTCTTCTCCAAAATCTGGGTTTTAAAAGGAGGGTGTTGTAATGACATCACTGGGTGAGATCATTGTCCACCATAGAATGAGGTACCATCAATATGCTGATGATACTCAGCTTTACATCTCCATCCTGGCAACCCAAGTGATGATGTGGCTGCCCTTTCATGGTACCTGGGGGCTGTGAAGGTCTGGATGGGGGACAACAGACTTTGGCTGACTCCTGGTAAGATCAAGTGGCTTTGGGCATATGGAGCTTCTGGTTCCAGGAATGTAACATCTTTAATTCTGAATGGGGTTGCACTACCCAAGACAGACCTGTGCACAATCTGGGAGTTTTCCTAGACTTGCAACTTCTGGTCAATAAGCAGGTGGCAGTTGTGGCTAGGAAAGCCTTCGCAAAACTTTGTGTTGTGTTCCAGTTATGCTTTTTCCTGAATCAGGAGTTCCTGCATTCAGTCACTCAAGCCCTGGTCATCTCATGCTTAGACTACTGCAATGTGCTGTTATGTGGGGATACTGTTAAAATGTATCTGGAAGCTTCAGCTGATGTGGAACAGTTCTGTTGCATCACTATTCTATGATCTGCAGTGGCTGCCAGTTCGCTTCTGAGTGAACCTTGAAATCCCTTTATGGTATGTACCTAGGCTATTAATATCTAAAAATAAGTCAGGCTTGCTCATATTTTTTAAATAAGGATATCTACATCAAGCAAAATCTATCATCAATAAAATTTGAATTAGATTTGCCATCCAGTTCAGTTTGAGCTTCTGATTCGATATTGAAATTATAAAAATAATTTTAAACATGGACAGCATCCTTCTAAATATATCTGGAGATACCAAATTGAATTCATTTGTTATAATACTGCTCATTCTGTCCATAAATTTCATTTGTGTATATGTTCACATACAAATCAAATTTCTAAATCAAATAGTTCATTGATCAAACACTCCATTCATTCCTTTTACTAATGGATAGTAGTCCTTTTCCCAGCCAATAAAATTTTACACTTACTTTTAGCTTTGTTCTGCCCACATTATCCTAAGCACAAAACTGTCCATATATTATATAAACAAAAATAATGGGAAACTATGTTATGTGACTGCTGCTACTTTTCTAAGATTTACCAATGCAAACCAGAACAGAGTTGTTCAGTGCTTCCAGAAGAAATTATATAATATACTCCCATCTAATAGATAGGACATTCACCACAAAGAAAGTTTTTTGATTGATTTGTAGCTGAATAAAGACAAGAAACAGAAGTACATTTTGGTAGAAACAACACAGCAATAGAAAGACAGCTGCAGAACAGGGAAAACAGTGTCATTTCCATCTTAGGGACACAGTCAACTGTAGAATGCATAATGAGAGGTAATTTAATCAAAACACATTTTCAGTTCTATGCTAATAGCAAGTGCTTCTATTTTCCTGACAGAAATAAAAGAAAAATCAGTTAGGGCTGAACAAATATTCGGCTATGAATTATTTATCAAACAAGTTGTGCCTCTTTTTGTGCTGGTGGGATATCCATAAGCAAATTGTAATTTCCTTCAAATTTCCCTCTTGTTTAAAGTTATTCCATCAATTTCATCTCATCTTACTAACTCTGTAGAGTGATTGTAATATATTCCTCTCTGTGCCTCTTATTTATTAATCAGTATTCCAGCTGTGTGGGATGTTCTGATGGGGTGGCAATCACACAATGCTAAGCCAAAGTCATATGATACTCATTCCGTTCTTCTTTCCATTAAATATTTTTGCCTGTTTGCTTTAAAGATTGTGAGGAGGATGGCACTCCAGAAGGCTGCAGTGCTATTACTAGATCTTACATCGTCCTTGTATGCAATCGAGAAATTCTTCAGCTGTGTCATTCAATAACAAATCTGTACATGGGGTGGTAGCAGGGCTTACCCAAATAATTCTTGGAAGTCTGAAAGAGGACGATTAAAAAATCTGCAAGGTGTTACTACTAAATCTAACAGCAATGGGATTTTATTATTTGTTTGGCATGAAATGAATAATTGTGGTCAAAAATATTACAGTTGTTTAAATGAAAACCATAGAAGTACATCATGTTTCACCTCAAGATTTCCCAAGTCTTTATATTCTTGTTAAAGAAAAAGTACACAATTTCAAGTTTAACTTTGATTTCTGTGGCTATGTCTAGAGTTGTTAAGTATATGTTCATTTATGATTTTTTTTTATTATAAAAGTTTTTATTGGTTAAAAATAAACAATATTGTCGCTTACAATATGTGGAATTTTCATTATCCTTTTACAAAGATAATATATATTTTCTTTTTTTCATATACAGCAGATCTTCCCTTATTAAAAATTTCAAATTTAAAAACCGGATTTATACAAAAATATCAGTTCAGTATCCAGAGTAATATTAAAGTTTACAAAAATAAGAGATATCATAAAAGGCACAAAGTAATAGATTCCTCCCACTTCATCATTTCTTGGTTCTAGATCTCAAGGTTCTGGCCTTAGCACCCCCCTCCTCCCGGACCACCATGGCCTCGCCCGCCCCCATTCCTTGATCATCTGGTACCTCCCCTTCCTCGGTTCCTGTATCTTCACCCTCTAGGAGGGTCTTATGTTGCTCCAGATAGGCCTGAGCCTCCGCCACACTATTAATTTTCTTCCTACTGCCCTCCCAGAAAATCATCAAACCTTCCGGCATCAACCACCTGAAGGCAATTCCCTTAAGGTACAATTTATTTGATTAAAAAATAATAATTTCTTCTTAATTCTCATACCTGTCTAGGGATCTGCTTCAGAATGGTGACCTCCTTGCCCCTGTGTATCAGCACCCCCAATCTTTGAATTCTCAGTATTTCATCTCTCATTTCCCTTCTCACAAATTTAATGTGGACCTCTCTTGGGACACTATGTAAAATTGCATATTGTGAATTTACTCTATAAACTAGATCCATATCCCATCTCATAAAGTCCAAACCTCTTTCAGTAAATTCGCCCAACAATTTAACCATCACTTCTCGCAGATCTTCCTGGTCCACCTCTTCCACATTTTGAAACCTGAGAAAATAAGACATTCTATCCAGCTGCGAAGTTAAAATTACATTTCCTCTCATTTCTTCCCTCTTCTGGATTGCCCGCACTTCCCCCTCCAAACCTCCCACCTTTTTCTTATTCTCCTTTGCCACCTGTTGAACAGCAATTAAATCTTTTTTCATAACTACAATTTCAGATTTTATTTCCAATTGCCCTTTTTGCAGGTCATCAAGTTTATCAAGTTTGAGAAGCTTCTCTTCCAACTTTGCCAATTTCTCCAAAATTTTTTCCATGTCACCTGCAGCTGGTCTTTGTCCTTTAGCCATCTTGCAATAATAAAGAATGAGAGGTCCTCAGGTAGGCACAAGCATCCAGAAAGGAGAAGTCTCTTAAAAATCAGCACTGTTTCCTCCCGATCCACCAGAGGGCACTTACAGGAGCAGCAAGTCCGGCTTGTAGAGTAGGTCAAACAGGAAACCAGAGGTGGGTGATGTCATCAATCGTGTACAAAGAAGCAGGAAATCAGGCCCCGGCCATGACTTTCCAACAAAGGGGGGGGCCTCCAGCCTCCCTTCCCGAATTCCACCTCCATCATTCTCCACAAAAAATCAGCAATGTAAGAGGTCTCCTTGTTTTTTCCTCCTCTTTCTTATCAGCCACGGCGCCCTTCCCAGCTACAAGGGGGGGGGGAAACTTCGCCCCCCCTCTCACTCGCAGGATGCCTCGTCGCTTCACCAATCAAGGTCTCTCCTTTTCTACTTATTCTCCGGCCTGCATCCCTTCCTCTTCCGATCGCCTCTTTACCTGCTGCCTTAATTTCGATATACACCGGGTCCTACAGGCACATAGTCATGGAACGGCCTAGGGAATGGCCGCTGTGTGCTGCCCACACTTGCTGGAGCCTCGGGCGCACCAGCATTGGCCGCCCAGCCCCTGGAATTGAGGCAGGGGACCCCTGGCGAGCCGCTCTTAACAGCGGATACCCCAAAACCAGGGCACCCAGCCCCGAGGGGCCTCCAGGCGGGGGGATTCAGACGCTGGGCAAGAGGTTACCCAGGCAGTGTCTGCTGCCATCCAGAACCGGAAATGATCTCCTTCATTTATGATTGACTAAGAGTTCTATATAAAGCATTATACTAACATAGTAATTGAACTCATTATAGGAACAGCATCATAATCTAAAATATCATCCTCAATAAGGTGTCAATTACATAGCCTTTTCAGAGTTCTGATCACAGGCAGTTCAGAGTTGTTTTGAAAGCTCATCTATATGCGTAGAAGTATCCAACAATTCAGAATCAGATAGCAAAAGATTCTGGTCACATGAAAACTCTTATAGTTTTACCTTAGTTTATATTGCTCATGAAATATCTGGGAAAGAGATATGATGCACAGTGTGTTTTACATATGCAATACAGAAAGTTCACTTGTGTACCACATTAAGCTACATTTAGTTATAGCTAGTCAAACCTTGCCACATTGGATCATTTCAAAGATATTTAGTTACCTAAACAGAGTAACAGAAAGTCCACAGTGGTCAAAAAAGCAATGGCAGTAGGAATGACTTCTGACTTCCTGCCAGCTTCCCCACTGAGTTTCTTTGTGTGAAGCTGACAGGGAGCATCAGAAATCTTCCTTCCTCTCCTCCTGGCTTACCCATATTCTTTGCTTGTAAGGCAGTCCCATATAAAATATATTGCAATTGTCCAAATGAGTTGTGATCAGGACATAATTTACAGATGCAAGGACATTTTGGTTTAGATAGAGTCATAACAAGAATACTAGCTGAAACTGCATACTGTCAAGCCTGAATTTGAACTACTACTTAAGCAGGAGCTAAGAGTTCAGATATTAAATGTTCTGGCTGTAACCTAATCCATCCAAAGTAACTATCAGGACTGCCCAGATTATTCAGATGTTTGATGATAATAAGCAACTGCATCTTGCTATGCTATGGAATTAATCTAAGCTTCTTTTGCCATATTCATATCATCACAACCTCTAGAAACTGGTTCATGACTTCCGAAGCATCTATAACTCATTATATATCACTTGGGGTGGTAATACATAATTAATGTCATCACCTGCTGATGCTTCACCTGCTGAACTAATAGATAACCTCTCCACCAGCTTTATGTAATTATATGAACCAATATGGGCAGAGCAACAAATATCCATAAAATTCTCAAAACATCTAAAACATGGATGTCAAACCCCTCAAATCAGGGGTGAAATGCTCCCGATTCGGACTGGATCGCCCGATCTGGTAGGGATGGTGGTGGGTGGTTTGGAGAACTGGTAGCCAAAATCCCTGCCCCCCCCATGCCCAGCTGAGCAGCGCAATCATCAGAGCCTTTATTATTATTATTTTTAAAAGCATTTTTTCTACAACCTCTTTGGCTGAAAGAATTCTTTTAAAAGTAAAAAAAAAGCCTCTGATGATTGTGCAGTTCAGCTGCGATCATCAGAGGCTTTTAAAAGCATTTTTTTACAACCTCTTCAGCTGAACAGGTTGTAGAAAAAATGTTTCTAAAAGAAAAAAAAGCCTCTGACGATCAGGCAACTCAGCTGGGATCGGCAGAGGCTTTTAAAAGCAATTTTTTACAACCTCTTTGGCTGAAGAAGTTGTAGAAAAAAATGGTTTTAAAAGTAAAAAAAAAAAAAGTTGGCCATGCCCACCCAGTCACATTACCTCCTCCCCACCAAGCCATGCCCACAGAACTGGAGTAACAAACTTTACATTTCACCACTGCCTCAAATCACGTTGATGTCACATGACATAGCATAATTTTTTTTGCCTTCGCAGATGGTCGTGACCTGCGCATGACACATCTTGCTTGCTGGCCGCCAGTTTGACAGTTTGACACATCTAAAACAACCAAAAAAGTGTGCATTCCCCCCATGTAAATCTTAACAAAAGTGATCATTACAGTGATCAATGCTTTTCATATTTTAGGATCAGGCTTGAATCCATACTGGAGATTATCCAGACATTCCTCTTCTACAATATCTTTTAAAGCATTGTCACTATCTTCTCAGTCATCTCTTCCCCCAAATAGAAAGTCAGTAAGAGAGTAGTGACAATTTCCATTAAAACAGAACTTTGAGATTGGATGAATGTTATCAAATTCAGTTGGCTCCATTGAAGGCTTCTTTAAGAGAGGTTAGGTTGTAGTTCCCTCAAAGAAATACTGATTATCTCCCAGATTTAGCTATTTATAGCTTTCTGGCTGAGGCAGAAGACACATGAGTCAAGTCCAAAGTTTGAAAAGAATCCTTTCAATTTTATTGAACAGGATCAAAACACTTTGCAATTCATTAATTCATCAAAAAACTGTAAATAAACATTTTATTTGTTTTCTATTTTTATCAAGTAATTCTGCCTTACTTCTTTTTTTACCTTCTGTTCAAGCCTGTCCTTTTCTCAGACAGCCTGGACAAATGCTTGCAGTTTCTGTGGCAAGATTTTTTAGAATGGCTTTCTATTGTTAGATAGTCCATTGGTTGTGACATGATTTGACCAACCGGCTTGTCACCAAAGCCTGATATGATAGACTAAGAGAACAACCAGCCCAAAGTCACTCAGCCAAATTTCACGTCCAAGGCAGGCTAGAACTCCTGGTAACCCAGTTTTCAGCCTGATGCCTTAATTACTATAAAACTATTTTGCCTAGGTAACTTAGAAAGTACATAATTTTTTTAAAAAAAATAATATAAAAGCTGCATGGCAACATCAAATTAAATATAATGAAGAGTACTTACATAAAGCTACAATAGCATAAGGACAAAACACACACAATAGGCAAAAACCATAGGAAGTAGATTATCTAATAAGTAACCTAGCCTTGTGCACCAATTTTCAAGAAGGTTTCTCAGCAACTAGAATTATTCTGTCATAGGTATTAAGGATTCTTTTTTGGGTGACATAGACACTTGAATGGTAAAACAAAGAAAAATAATGTTTTGTATATTAGATGTAGTTTAGGTGGTGTATCTAAATGTATTAATTAGATTTTTGCTTGTGTGTCCTTTTATCTCCTGTACAAACAATTGCACCAAATAATAAGTGTTGTACAATGTATTAACACATATTTTTTTAAAAAGTTTGTTATGCTAGAAATAAAAGGTTAAAAGAATACTGTTTATTCACAGTGTGAGTAGAAAAGCAAGAAAAGTGTTAAGATGCCTCATGAGGAGAAAGCCATTAGATTTGTTATGACTGTGTATTTCATTTTATCTTGAGAAACTTTTGATAAAAACACAATAAAAACTGAACAAATATTACTTACTTTATGTTACAAAAATTCTAATACAACTAGCCCAATTTGATGTAAGAGAAAATGGGTATGTCACCATTAGAAATAGAAAAACTGTTTGGTGCAAGTGACTATCTATAATAATTTAGTAACACTTATAATTCTAAGGTAAATGTATTATCACCTAATTATGTATACCCTCATATGTCTATTCTATTTGTTTCAAATTAACAATATTCAGTTAGATCCTTTTTTACAGTTCATGGATTAATAAACGCATTTCTGTTTGTATTTGCATATCCAATTTTTACATTAGCCTTTTTAAAATCAATATATAAATATATTAGCAGACAAATATATAAATAAATATATTTATGTTGATTAAAGTGTAATGGGAAAAACGTGGTTTTGACTTTTTACCTATTTTCTTGATGGCTGTGCTGGTGGCTGGTCCCTAGGAGGAAAATGAGCCATGTCCAGAGCCATCAGAAAGGGTGACTTAAGGCATCAGAAGTTTCAGAGAGATCAGTGGCTGAATGGGATGTACTCCTGGGAATGTTGGGAAGAGGGGTGAATGATCTACCAGACGAGCAGCCACTGAAACAAGTAGGAGATGGAGATGCATGACTGCTGCCAGCCAGCTCAGAAGAGCAATCCATGATGAGGAGGCATAGTGACAATGGGTTGACTCTGAAGAGAAACAGTTGCTTCCCCTGCCCGATCTGCAGAGCTGGATGCCAAAAGGCACAGAAGAGCTTGGTGAGGCTATTCATAAGACAGTAGCCTTGTCCCTCCTAATAAGAAGCACCAGTTGGGATTGATTTAAGCAGGCAGAGGGAATTGGGTGGTTGTCATAGACATGCATTCATCTTTGGTGCAATATCTTCTGCTACTTGCCTTGCTCCTTTTTTTCATCTCAGTGCCTTGTTCCTGTGCTGCAGATTTTGTTCAAGGAAGATGTTGTTGACCTTGTCCCTGGGACTTGTGTTTGGACTTGGACTTTCTTGGGGAGACCTGCTTCATTGAAGCCCAAACTGCTGGCATTCCTTCTGATTTGATCACTATCAGTTGTCTTTTTCCATTTTGCACTTGAACCTCACTACTTTGTAGTCTACTGCCTGCCTCATTGTTGCCTGTGCTTCAGATGTAAGATTGCCTCTGCTAGCCATGCTCGGTTGATAAGCTTCTGGTGCCCTTGCTGGAAGATGTCCAGTCACCAAGGTCACGACTCTTGACCTCCTACAAACTGGGAAATTGACTTGGGGTTTTGGTAAATGCTTTATGGGGGTTAGTTGTGAAATAAACATACTAATTCCTTCTTGAGTGCTACTTGCATGAACTGGGACAGGACATTTTCTTAGTATGTCCCTTCCATTTCCCCAAAACTGGTATTACTCTCACTTGAAGAGGCAAGAACAGAAATCTGATGTTCCCATATTACATACTCCAATGGTTTGCAACAATATCTTCAGATTGACCATGCAGATCAGAAAGGGGTCATTGGGTCATTGTGCCTATAAAAAATGCACTTTTTTTAAAAAAAATAAACTTTTTGAGAAAACATAATCAAAATACTGGAGAATCAAAGACAAAAAATCCTGGATATGTGTCTCACCTGACTGAATCAATCACAGCCACTTCTAAAACCATAGTTTTAAGCCGGCATCTTGAATTCTCTCTGAAACCTGACTTTCAACTATACTTGCATTCTTACCAGTTGCTGAATTTAATATTCTATTTGTGTTTTTCATTCTGCTTCTTTTATTACATGCACCTTCTCCAGCATTAATACTAATGATTTTCTCTTCTTTTCATCAATAAAAAGATGTGCTCCAGAATGACAGTCAGATCATCTGCTAGAAACCAATTCAAGGTTGATAAGACAATACAAAAGAAAAAAGAAATTTATTCCATACCAGTGCCTGCCACATCTGTTCATGGTGTAGGGGAATAAAGATTTCCTTCTGTTTTCCATTGAGAAAGATAAAGTATCTTTTTCACTTGCTTGAACTAAGACAGCCATATTACCATAAGCTATAACTAGTTCATTCCTCTATAATAGCTATACCAAAATGCATGAAAACTGAGGCAGAGGATAAAGCTAAAGGTTTGATAGGCAGAATGAAATAGGATCACTGATAAGTGAGCTTATCCACCAACAATTGATTTCATAGCCATGCTTGTCCACTATGAATATCATTCCCCATCTCAACAGAGAACAAGGCATTTATTTGCAATGGAACATTTGATGTGAAGATCTTTGGTGAGAAGCACACTGAAGCGACATCCAGTAAAGTGGTTAGAACAACTCTTTTGTTCCACAGTTTATATGCTTGGGCCTAAATATTGCGCTCAATATTTCTTGCATGTATGAAATTTCAATAACATTGTCACAATGACAATGTTTGGTAAAAACAAAACAAAACAAAACAAAACCCCAACACAATCACGTTTCTGGAATGTGTGTGTGTGTGTGTGTGTGTGTGTGTGTGTGTGTGTAAAACTAAAGAAATAGTGTTGCTGAAACACTTTGGGAGTATATCCATAAATGCATTAAAAAATACATGAATGAGATCCTTTTTTAATATATTTTAAAATAGTATATAAAACTTCAAATATTTAAGCATTTTACTACTAATTATATACCAACATGAAATAAATTTAGAACAGAGAAATCTAAATTGACCTTCAAAACATTTCAATAATTCAGAATTTAGGTGAATTACAGTGTTAAAATGAATATCCTTGGACCATGAGTCTATCAACTTTGGAAGGATTTTATGCAGAGGTGGGTTTCAGCAGGTTCTGACCAGTTCTGGAGAACTGGTAGCGGAAATTTTGAGTAGTTTGGACAACCAGTAGTAAAAATTCTGACTGGCCCCGTCTCCATCTATTTTCTGCCTCCCAGGTCCCAGCTGATTGGGAGGAATTGGGGATTTTGCAGTAACCTTCCCCTGCCATGCCCATCAAGCCATGCCCACCAAGCCACACAATGCCCACCAAGCCACGCCCACAGAACCGGTAGTAAAATATTTGAAAGCCACCACTAATTTTATGCCTTACTTCAATAACCATAATATGGTCATTTGTTTAGTGAAGAAAATCATCCAAAGCTATATACTGTATTTGTATGTGGCAAAGGTATATGCAAGCTTTTCATTTTCAATCAGGTAAGTTTTTTTTTTAAAATGTCCAATTCTAAGAAAAACAATCAGAGTTTATAGGAAGAGCTATAATCTGACTCATTTGTTTAACTGGGCCATCTTTATCTAGTTGGTGGCACAGCAGATTAAAGTACTGTTAATTAACACCAGCTGCCTGCAATTACTGCAAGTTTGAATCTCACCAGGCTCAAGGTTGACTCGCCTTCCATCCTTCCGAGGTAGGTAAAATGAGGATCCGGATTGTGGGGGCAATAAGCTGACTTTGTATAAAAAAGAACACCGCTTAGGGGGAGCCGAAAGCCCTACTAAGCAGGTATATACAAAAATATGAAGGCTATTGCTTAACGCATTGTAAGCCGCCCTTAGTCTCTGGAGAAGGGCAGCATATAAATCGAACCCAATAAATAAATAAATAAATAGTTTTAGGACTTGTGTGGAGAACTGATTTTTGGTCATATTGCTACAGAACGTTCAAAAGGGTTGATAAATTTACCTTTACCTTTGTAGAGTATAAACATAAAATGAACATATCATTGGTAAATCTCTTAAGAGCATGATGTAGCCATGAGGATTAGTATTGCTTTCCACTAGCCTAAATAGGATCACTGACCATTATTGATGTCAGAAATATACAAAGTAATTGTCTATCAGACCTCCAGGAAGGCACATTCTGGCCATCTTTTGCCATTGCTGTAAATAAATGGTATTGTTTTATGAATTTTACTAATGTGAACAAATGTGTGTGATTCATTTGCATATATAACAGTAGGGAAATAACTGTACTGCAGTTGGCTATTATGCACTATTGGAGAAAAGCTGCCTTTTTTTGCATAACTGGCTCCTCCACACTTTTGTTTTTTTTAAAAAAAGGTCATTGAAATGATGGACTTGCAATGTTGTCTTCTAGCCAGGTGAAATCAATTAAAAAGTACAAGAACCAAAGATAAAGGAAAATGGCAACTGTGGTCCATTACTTCCTGTTTGCTTTGCCACGTAAGAAGATGTCAAGCAAGAGAAGCAGACAGAGTAAACTCATGAAAAGAGCATAACAATTAAAACTGTATGTCTTTAAAGACCTGCCCATAAAAGTAAAGTGATTAGTACATAAAATCCAAGGAATCAACCATTGAGTTTCCCAATGTATCCACTTTAGTGGATCCACTATAGCCGTGATGGCAAACCTATGGCACATGGCACGTGGAGCCGCATCTGTGGGCACACAAGTGTTGCCCTAGCTCAGTTCCAGCGTGCATGTGTACGCCAGCCAGCTGATTTTCGGCCTTATGAGGCCACCGGAAGTTGGAAAATAGCCATTTCCGGCGTCCGGAGGACCTCCGGGAGGGTGAGGGAGGCTGTTTTCACCCTCCCCAGGCTCTAAGCCTGCCTCTGGAACCTGGGGAGGGCGAAAAATGGGCCTACCAGTAACTTTTTTGCCGTTGTGTGTCAAAAGCGGGGGAACTGCGGGGGGGGGGGGCGCACATACATGCATGAGGGGCATTGAATTATGGGTGTGGGCATGCCTGCGCTCCTCCCGCTTTTGGCACATGTCGGCAAAAAGGTTAGCCATCATTGCACTAAAGTATCCACTTTATATGTAGAATAAAAGGCCATCACCTTGGGAAAGGCTTTTTTGGTTGTTTGTTTGTTTGATTGATTTGAATATTTATATCCTGCCTTTTTATTATCTTTAGAAAAAACTCATGGCAGCAAAAATACCTAACATTCCATCTTCGTCTTATTTTCCCTATAACAGCAACCCTGCGAGGTGGATTGAGCCCAAGGTCATCCAGCTGGCTTTCATGCCTAAAGTGGGATTAGAACTCAAACTCTCCTGGCTACAAGCCTGGTGCCTTAACTCTACACCTAGCTAGTTTTCTAGTTTGGATGGAACTAATTTTTAAAATTAAAATAAACTATATTTTCTGCTGGTCTCTATATTTTGTATGAATATATACTGTTCCTAATTTGTTTGTTTCTCAATGTATTTGATGAATCATAAAGACAAATTATTTCTAAAAATAAAGTTGAAAGAGGCTCTATTAGGATAACTTCATTTTACTTAATCATATGGTTTGCCCTTCGTGGTTTTCAAGGGCAGGCCACATGATTAATACTTTGAACCCTAGAGAATTAATGGACTTTAAAAAATCAATGTAGTGATGATGAGTTAATAAAAGGAATTTATCTTTTCTATTACGATCTTTTAAAAAATGAATACATTTTGTTTTATATATTCTTGGATTTCTTTCCTCAATTAGATATGTAAGGTATTATATTGTGGGAGTAGGAAATGTGACTAAAATAAATATAAACCACTAGAGCTTACATTCATCACAGAGAGAAATTTATTTTTCCTCTTTCCATTTTAGTAATTATTTACTTGAGCATCTATTTCATACCAGTACCAGAGAAAGGGGGAAAAAAACCCTGCACAGTGTCATTTTGCAATTTTATCAATATATAAATAACTAAAATGAAGAGGTGAACATGTTCCTTTTCTGAATTTAAATTGAATTTTATTTAATTTGTTGAGCTTGTTCCTCAGTATCACAGGAATAGGATGTTTAGCTGTTTGTGTCCTTCTCAAAAACTATCTAAAAAAAGGGAGGGCAAGGAGGAAAGCCATATACAAATAGATTTTTTCCCAACTGAAAAGTACTAACCAAAGAAATCCCTGAGGCTGAATACACACAGCATTTTCTAAAAGGAGTTATACTATAGTTATACAGAATAATAGTAGTTATACACAAGAAATATTGATTTCTAGCCAAGAAATTTACAAGCCCAAACACAGAAGCAATTCTCTTTAGCAATAATAAATTAAATAGACTAAGGAAAAGTCTTTTTAACTGCACACTGTCAATGATGTGGGAATTACATTGTCACTTGATGTTTCAACAACAAGAATTATATTGTTATTAGATTATTGTATGAGTCATTCACTAAAATTCAGCAGCTAGCACAGTACTACTCTTACCAGAAGACACTCACAACAACAATTCTGTTCTGAGTTCTTACATAACAAGAGGGGGAATATTGTATCTTCATCAAGTAGAGCAATTTGTTATTTACATATGCAGATTGGGTTATAGACACTGATAAGCATATAGCAAAATTTATTGGAGAAGCTTACAAGATCCACAACTTGTCCTCAAATATTTGCTGAGTTCTGCAGCTTTTTTTGGCTGTTGGATATTGTTATTAATTCAGGACAGGAGAATATGTAAGTTCTGAAATGTAAAACTCTGCTTTCTGCAGATGGCTAGGCTGAAGTAGCTTATAAAGTAAGTTGTAAATTACTTTAAATGCCTAAATGTAGGATATAGCCATTTGTTTATTAGATAAAATCTATCTGTTTATACAGACTACAATACTTGATCATCTGCTTCACTGTTAAGAGACAATATAAATGTAAATGTTGACAAAAGAGACTATGATTGGTATTGTCTACAGATTGTAAATTTTCTATGGATACCTGATTGGAAATTGTATCTATATTGAAAGAATGTACAACCATTAACTAATGGCTTCCACAACACGCCCCTCTTGGAAATATTTATTTTCATTTCTGTTAATCACTTCCACACCTGCACACATTTTACAGATCACATCCCAAAAAGAGACACATTTATTCTTTATAGATAGTCCTCTAGTTATGACCCTAATGGAGCCTGCCTATTAGGATCTGACATCAGGAGAATGTTAAATGAATTGCCTCAAGTAATGACCAGCTATCCCCTGCTCTCTCCCCAGTGCATTCTTTAAACGGATGCAAGGGTCATTAAGTGGAGGAGGAAGAGATCATGGGAGACCTAATGTAGGGAGGAAGAGATCATGGGAGACCTAATGTAGACCTAATGTACCTCCCTCGTTACTTACCCCATGCTCTGTTTCCCACCTTTGGGTGCCTTGCATGTCGCACATGGCATAGTTGACTGTTGTGCTAGCAAGAAACAACGAGGAATGAAAATCCTACATGCACCAACTTTTCCTAATTCTGCCACTCCCTTTCCTCCTGCCCAGGTGCCCTGCCTTTCTGGGACAAATAGAGAATCAGTTCCCTAGCCTTTTGGAGCTTTTTGCATCAAACAGCTGCCCTTCATCAGCTGGCCAATGGGGCTGCAAAGCTCTCTTGTCCCTCTAGGCTATGGGAAGGCAGCCCTTGCATAAAAGGCAACTTGAGGATGAGTTAAATGATCTTGATGAGCTGCTTCAGGATAAGATGGGTCTTTGCAAACTTTAGCTGTCTCTCTGACTGACTGAACTTAAAGGCTAGACTGTAGCAGCTCTCTGCAAGAAATCAGAAGAAAATTGCTAAAGCTTACAAAAACCAAGCATCGTTCATTTTTTAGCAGAGGTTTCTGGTCAACTTAAGTTTTGGAGATGGTTTTTTTTTCCTCTCCAATACTAGGAAAAAAGCTACACATTTTTTAAAATTATTTTTTGCTTGTTTGCTTGGTTCCTTTATTTTTTTTTAAACATGGAATAAAGTTTTTAAAAGAGATAGAGAGTGGGGAACAGAAGGAGAGTTTATTTTAACATCTAATTGGACCAAGAAGGGAAAGATCAGCAAGTTTGCCCTTCCAAGCTTTTTCTGTTTTTTTATTGAACAAATATGGCTTTGAAGGGGGGAGTTAAGGTGGGGGGGAGGGCTAAGAGCTAAGCAAGGAAAAGATTTTTGGAAGCTTATCCTGTACTGCATCTGTTATCTGTTGTAATTTTGAAACAGGTCCGTATGTAGTTTGGGGAAGTTGGTTGTAATTTTGAGCAGTCATTAAGTGACCTGTCATTTCTTGAGGACTATCTGTGTTACCTTCATTACTGAACTTTGTGCTTGGAATTGCAAACAGCTCCTCTTTTCTCCCTCCCTCCCTCCTTCTCTCTCTCTGTATAAAACACAGGGATTATCCATAACAGATGCATTTTGATAAATTTTATCCAGATAAAAAAAGGTTATAAATTTTTCTGATAGGATTGTTAATTTTTTTTTATTACGTTAAAATTTGAGGATATTCTAACCAGATTTGCCAGTAAACTATTAGTCACAAGAAAAAGAGAAAGAGAAAGAGAGGGAGAGCGAGGGAGGGAGAGAGAGAGGAGAGTCATAAATAAAATTCTATTCTATTAAAAGACTTCTGACATGAACTCAGTATCTTCATGCCAGTTTACCATACACTCTGTGGTATCATCTGAGAAAGTTCTTGGCTGACCCTATTGCCTGGACACGTACTTCCATATTTCTAAAATACTTTGAATAAATTAGATTCTTCTTTTTCTTCTTCTTTTTAGAATAGCAATATATAATTATGTAAAGTGGAAATTTAAGCCATCCTCCAATTACAGTTGTATGCAAAAGTTCTCATGTTTCAATGACTTTTTAAGCAAACAGAAGCTGGCAGAACCTACATTTCGTACAATGTTAAACACGATAATTGTTCAAACTTGAATACATACTTATTATTTATGTTCAAGTATTTTCCTGTCTTCAATTCAGTATTGACTATTGGCAAAGCTTCAGCAAATTCTTGCAGTTTTTTTACAAAGTTTTTTGGCAGTAATTTGCTATTGCATTTTTCCTAGGACTGAACAGAGTGACTGGCCCAAAGTCATCTAGCTGATGTAATCACTAAGATGGAGCTATAACTCCCAGTCTCCCAGTTTCTACTAATCCCTTAACCACTACATAAAAAATCGATCTTTATATATTTTTAATTGTTTAAAATAAGAAAAGAGTGATTTGGCAGATGAAAAAAATGGCTCCTCTTTTATTCAGTATTTTGCAGCATCTCCTTTGTTAATATAAAGCTTCCAACTATTTCCTGTAGCCAAGGGTGCTAAAAAAGATAATGATTTAAACATCATCCAGAAAATACTTAGAAAGAAAAGGTCTATGAATATTTTTGAGCCAGATTAGTTCTATGTAGAAAAATAGAAGTATTCAAAACAAAGATAGTTAGATTTTTAGCTAACTACAGCAAATGTTTGAAAACTTTTATTTTTTATCACAGATGATGTTATGAAGTACTGACTGAATGCATTTCAAACAATTTCACCTGCTGTATTCCCTGTTTTGGTATTTTGAATCCGTGTTTATGTGAAATTGAAATGTTAGCTATTTAATTTTCATTTTTGAGCCAGTACAACAGGAAGTCTATACTTTGCTTCTGATGCTGTTGACATTGGCTGATTAGAATGATCAGGGAGTGACATTTTGGAGTTTTGGAACAAAGCAGCAGGCATCCATTTGGAAGGAAAAGGTGACACAGTGAGGAACCAATCAGGAGGTGATTACTCTCCCACTATCATCCTATTGCCTAACTCTCTGCAAAGTAAATGACTGCTGCTTCTTTGGTGAGAATAATTACAGGAAAGTTGGAATTCATATTCAGTATTTTTCAGTTTATATGTGTACACAACCTGCAGAAGAAAAGCAGGTAGAATGTAAATGAAAACAATTTTAATACTGTAATCATATGACTGTTCTTCTGAGCTTAGTTTGCGTTTGTGTGTATACAAACGCATGGACGCCTTATAAATGCAGTCAATCTTTATCTTCAAAGGCAGATTGTCAGTGGGACAATGGAGCATGTGCAACTGAGCAGTATGGCTCAGCAGTGTAGCTATATTCAGCAAGCCGTCAACAATTTTTTATTTATTTTTGCTAATGTTGTACTTTGTTTGGTTGAATGAAACTGAACAACTCTTTTGGAGTTGTGGGAAATGTGCTGGTTGATTTGCTGGTTGATTTTGGTATCCATCACTGCATTTTACATTTTCTTTTGTCTGCTTTTTGTTATGGAGAGTTCAATGTGCACTTACAAAATCTAATCTAGTTAGTCTTCTATTTTTTTCCCTTCAATTCAATTGTGTCCAGTTCTTACAGACTACCTGTACAAATACCTGCTGATTTCTTGCCAACATTTTCAAAAGTAGTTTGACATTACCTCTTTCCTAGGGCTGAGAGAAAGTGATTGGCCCAAACTGGCGTTGTGACCAAGGCAAGACTAAAATTCACAGTCTCCCAGTTTATAGGCCAATGCCTTAACTCAGAGGTGTCAAACTCATGTCGTTATGGCATTGTAACAAGATGTATTGTGACTTTTTCCCCCTTTGCTAAACCAGGCATGGCCGTGGCCAGTGTGTGATGCATCTGGCCAGTGGACTGTGAGTTTGACAGCCCTGCTTTAACTATTACAGCAGAGTAGGTCTCTTTTATTATTATGGTAGGTTGTACAATGAGCCCGATGTTTGGACTATTATTATTTAAATTTTTTGGCTGCCATCTCCATTGTTACTATACTATTATAAACATATTTTGTGCTATGCTGATAGTACAAAAATATAACGACTTCTTACTTTGACTTCTATTTGGCTGCCTTTCTATTACTTTAGTATTTCAAGTGTAGAAAGAAATGTGCTACTGAGCAATGCTGTGTTTATGATTCATTATTTTCTTCATTGTTCTGTGCTTGTTGTTTTTTCAAAAAAAGTTTGTGGGCTCCCAAGGATATATGGCAGATTGAAGACCTGCAAATAAGCAGATTCAATATAATATATAATAATTATATTATACATTATTATATTTTATTTATATATATATATATATATATATATATATATATATATATATATATATATATATAATAATGCATATTGGACATTAATACAATTGAACGAGTCCTGAGATATTTCACGAGAATAGTCCTCCACTCCTCTACTTGCAACAGAATACTTTATGCCACCACACTTGAAATTTTGGGCTTAGACATTTTAGAACTTCGCCATCTTTGGTCCAACCTAAGCGTAGTACATAAAATTATCTGCTACAATGTCCTTCCTGTCATTGACTACTTCAGCTTCAACCACAACAATACATGAGCACACAATGATACAAACTTATGGTAAACCGCTCCAAACTTGATTGCAGAAAATACAACTTCAGTAAAAGAGTTGTCAATGCTTGGAATGCACTACCTGACTCTGTGGTTTCTTCCCCCAAACCCCCAAAACTTTAACTTTCGACTGTCTACTGTCGACCTCACCCTATTCCTAAGAGGTCTTTAAGGGGCGTGCATAAGCGCACCAGCGTGCCTACCATCCCTGTCCTAATGTTCCCATTTATTTGTATCCATTCCATGTATTCATAATCATGTTTATACTTATATCTGTTATCTAATACATGCTTGACAAAATAGATAAAGAAATATAAAGAAATAAATAAAATAAAAAATGTTTGCAGCATTAACAAGGGAGACATTGTAGATGATCCCCTACAGTGTTTTCTGCATAAAAGAGAGAGGTGTGCTTGTCCAAGCTGTTTCTCTTTGTGGCTCTTCCTCTTCCTCTTAAAGAGACTGCAAAACAGTGATCTCTGTGGCGGTGGGATAATTGGAATGTGGGGAAATTTTTGCTCCATCTGCAAATGAAGCCATTTAATGCATTAAGTAAATTCCTTTAGTTCCTTTGCTAATTATTTTTGGGAATCCCCTATTAATTGCTTCAGATAAGTTAGACACCTGCAAAATCACAAGATTAGAAATACTGGGAGAATGCCTTCAATCTAAGAATATGAAGATTTATTTTTATAATCTTTAGAAACTCAAATTGTAAAAATAAGACAAAGTTTTGGCTAGAGAAAGTTTGAAGGGCTCAGAAAGCATTGCACTTTTTGATTTTGAATATTAAGATTTTGAAGTTACGTTTTAAAGAATAAGACTATGCTTATGGGAAAGAAAAAATATTTTGAGATGGAGACAGAGTAAGACAAGTACCTTATAATAACATTTAGAGACATCTTTGAGGAACTGTTCTGGGAATTGCATCAATCTTGTCAACTATGTTGTGTCTTTTTGAGAATAGTTTGTTCCCAGATGAAAATGTTACAAAAGATATGTGGCAAAATTTACCTGCAGAAAAATATGAATGATATTCTAAATAAGTATTTGTCACCAGATAGAAAACTGGATGAGATTTTAAAAATTAAGGACGAAATAATGATGACAATCAGAGAACAATTGGAATAATTTATTTTTGTTGGATTTACAAAAGAGACTGTTAACAGAAAGAGACAAAGCATTTCAAGCACAAGTTAAGATAAACTTACCTTCCATATCTTTGGCAACCTAAAATAAGATGATGCTATTGAAAACAAATGTGACTAATTATGGTTTGGAGTCTATATAAATTGGTCAGCTTTCCATTGTTCTGAATTTCAGAGATAGAGCTTCACCTGCAGACTTAACAAGAGTAGTGCTGTGTATTTGTTGATTTTGAGGGGTTCCAATTAACATCTCTGTAAATTTTTGTAGCCAAAATTCTTTCCCCTTTTTTCCTCTTCCTCCTTCCTTCCTTCCTTCCTTCCTTCCTTCCTTCCTTCCTTCCTTCC
>WNWU01000007.1:15404254-15426873 GCA_012654045.1 Ptyas mucosa | reverse complement strand
CTTCTCCTTCTCCTTCTCCTTCTCCTTCTCCTTCTCCTTCTCCTTCTCCTTCTCCTTCTCCTTCTCCTTCTTCTTCTTCTTCTTTGGATTTCTGAATGTTTTTTCTTTGCTTTATTTTCCTTATCAGATAGACTGATTAATCACTCATGTCTTTTGTGTCCTAGTTTACATTTCACCTTTAGTGAGTCAGTGGTAGTTCGCTCCTGAAATTTTTTCTAATTTTTCAGTATTGACGGCAAAGGAAAAGATAAGTGATTTGGATTTATGTTTTGTTTGGAATGTTTTGCAAGTCAAACTGGTTGTGGTATGAACAATTTACTATAAGTTAAAAGGAAAAAAATGTAACAAGATAACCATGAATCTCTTACTTTTTTGCAGGCTTGTGATGTTGTGTTTTTCATATCTGGTGAATCTATTCCTTTGTGCTTCACTTCATTGGACATTGTGCCTATTGATTTTGGAGTCACCAAGATTAATTACATATATTGCAAAAAAGGGACTTTCCTTTTAAAGTGTTTGGAAGAAAGGGAAGAGGGAAGGAAAGGAAAACGAAAAGAAAAAGGGGAAGGGGAATGTGGAAGAGACAAGGGAAAAGAAAAGAAAGGAAGAAAAGTTGCTAGGTAACTATGACATTATAGATACAACTTTATTCTTATGCCCATTAGTCTCAGAAGGTCTAAGGCCAGATGTTACATAAAATAGAATAAGGCAGTATCTATCAATTCCCTATTGAAGTTTAGATAATAACACGCTGTCTTGGAGCTTCTTTACCTATGTTCTGACCTAGGCTTCCTGAGCCAGTAAAACACATGAGTAGTCCCAAAAACCACTTTTATTTCAACAGCTGTGAATTCTGTTCATTCACAGATGAGTCCCAAATAGTTGTAAAGAGTCCTTTGGTATAAGGCTGATAATCACCCACTTTTATCTCCCTTGACATGCTGCCAAAACCTAATTGGCAAAGCCACATGGAGTCTAGAATCAAACAGACCTTCAGACTTTAAACTGAACAGAATTAACAATGTTGCTTCCTGCAAAGGCCCACGTGCCTTTGCTCCTCTTTTAAGTCTTATGGGAGGGGCCAGTAATCTCCAAGCCCTATTCTGGAGCTGTCCCTTTTGTTTTAACTGTTCTTGCCTTCTGGCAGCTCTGTGCATATGCGCACTGGGAACAGGCTCCGCCTGTTCCTCTGCCTTGCTGAGGTCCGACTCTGGAGGCTCCGGAGGGAGCACGTACCTCCCAGATGGCCCTTTCTCTGCCTCCAATGCAGACCCCTCATCCAAGCCTTTCCCAGCCTCCAGGACTGGCCCATATTCCTCCCTGTGATGAAGCGGGGTTGAAGGGTACCCCAGACCGCAAACCAGCTCATGAGCAAACACACTGAGACTGAAATAAATCTGACAAAGGAGTCTTGTATAAAATATAATTTAGTTTAAAATACTTAAAAAGACACTGTACCTTTAAAAAACACATTAAAAGCAAAGTCTTATCTTGGTTATGTGAAGCCAGGCTATCTCCCTAGATTCCTCTCCACAATACCGAAACAGTTCACAAGAGATAAAGGTTAACATGACGATAGACAGCTTCGGCGTCGATACATCATCGAGGCAAACAAAGGGTAGTAGCAAAGACTTCACAGCTAAAAGTCACCTGAGGAAAAAGCAGTTCAAGCAGCAAGTCTTGAAAGCGTCAGCGTAGCTTGAAAGTCTATGTGAAGAAGAATGTCCAGCATGGCTCAAATGTTGGCTTGTGCACTTCAAACAGCAAAACACAAGCATCCGTGGGAGTATCTCAACAGCAGCATCTGGAGTCCTTATCTGCATCCTCCTTCCTTCTGCAGCGTTGTGCTGAGCTCTGCAATCAGCTCTGCATATAGGCCTAAAAGCATTTTAGGCCCAAGTGGCAAGTGGAAAGGTCCTTGCTTATATGGGGAGTTAACCTGCAATTAACTAGGGCGGGGAAGGCTTGCAGGTAATTGCAAACAGGAGATGGCTTGACTGAGACCGTACTGTTTGTGGCTAATCAGGTAGCCGCAGCAATCCTGAAAACACTCGTGACACTCCCCAAGTTCCTCACTGTCGGACTCTGCTACCAGCTCTGCAGGCCGCCGGTGGACCACAACAATCTAACTGAAAATATGTTGAGTTGCTAATACATTTTGCTCTTCAGATCTTTTACTTTTCAACCCAACTTGTCTTCATCTCAATGATTGAGTTTTCTTCCTAGAGGAAAATTAAATATGAAACAGTGTTGTCTGCCTGAAGCAGAAAATTTGTTAGAAATTGTAGAGGCTAATGACACTCAGCTGTTTGAATTCCAACAGGTTTAAAGCAGCGCAATACCCCTGAAATTTAGAACCACACTAATAAATGTAAACAAAACAACCAATACTTCAAGACTCAACTTAAGTTTCTTTATTTGAATTATTCAGTAGGAGCTAGCCATGAAGAGATTTTTGATATGCCACTTATCATAGACTATGATGTGAAGAAGAGGACAACAGTAAATATTTTCACAAGATAACTATGTTTTCACAAAGTTTTCTTAGGCTATTGCCTGAGGGCATATAATCTTCTTGAAATTAATATAATTTTAGAATAAAATGCTGTACCAGAAAATGTTTTTAAGCTCTAACATGCTCAAAAGTACATATATGAATACCTTTACTCTCGCACACAATGTACTTATTGATTACTATCTATTTTATAGAGACTCAGTTTGGTTAACAACCACATACTTGCAATGGAAGTGTCAGTTCCAATTGTGGTGGTAAGCCAAGGACTATCTGAAGTATATAAATAAGTATATACATTCACCTCATTGTGGTCTATTTTGGTATTATGGTACCATTTAGATATGGTATCATTTAAAATCCTCAACAGGATATAAATACCCTGAATAAGATCACTATGATATGAATCCAGATTGATTGCAGACTGATATGAGCAGTTCCTATCTATTGACTTTGACAAATTAGACAGTAGTTCTTAGTTTATGCAGGACAGCATAAATAAAACTTAATTAAATAATAATGAAAGATAAAGAAGACAAATGCTCAAAAATTTCCCCCACTAATTTGAAGAGTTTTGTTGTGCTTTTATCTGATTTAGGATGTTTATGCTTTCAACATAAATCAGGAAAAATGCTCCAGTTCTTACATAGCCACAGAACCCACCTTTGCAGTTCAATAAAGCATACAATTCTTATTTCAGAATTCTGCCTCAGTCTAAAAAAAATATTCAGCTAAGGACAAAATTATTTTTTTTGTTTGTTTCAAAGTTACATGGATGTGCTTTAAGAAAGAATAGAGATTGTGTTTATTCCCACTTACTATATATGCAGCCCCAAATATTTACTCTGAATAATTGTGATGTCTTCCTTGGATGACTCTCCAGATTCTTCCTCAGATGTCAGCTCAGGAGAAGATGAGCCCATTCCTGGCATGTCAGTGAATTGATTGATGGCTCTGAAAGGCTGTCTGAAAGAAATTTGGAGGATGCTTCAGCTAGGGAAAGCTTGCAGTGACAGATAGCCAGTGAAGAAGAGGAATTGCCTTCTGCACCTGATCTGAACACATGTAGGGCAGAGAAAAGGCAGGAGCAGTGGAGGTCAGCCAGACTAGTCGAGAGGAGAAAGCCCTTCCCATCTTGAGGGGCTGCACCAGAAAGCTGGCTATTTATCACAACGGACAGATGGAGGTGTTCCTGGGAACAATGTGTGTTTTTTCTAGCTGTGTGTTTTGAGTGATCGTGTTTCCTGCTTAACTCTGGATTGACACAGTGTTTGGAATTGATCTGTACCTTGAAGAATCTGGATTTTTTCGGCCTCATGATTTCTCTTGTGTGTGGATTTAAGTTTGTTTAGTGGGATTATTTTATTTGAGCAACTTTCAGTTGTGGACTATTGGGTCATTGTTCTGTGAACTAACCTTGGCTTGCTTGTGGCTGGACTTAATTTGGACAGGTCTGAGTTTTGGTGAAGGAAAATGCCAGGGAATATTAATAAATTCACTAAACTACAATTATGTGTGTGTATGAGTGAGCAGGGCAACACAATAATTTATTATTTCATAGGACTTAAGCAAGTCCTATGAAAGTGTGGTGGCTCAACAGTTAAAGATGCTGAGCTTGTCAGCTAGAAAGCTGAAAGCCTGAGTTTGAGACCTGAGTCCCATGAGATGGGGTGAGCTTCTATTATTGCCCACCTAGAAATTCAAAAGCATGCAAATGTAAGTAGATAAATAGGTACCCCTTTGGTGGGGAGGTAACAGCATTCTGTGCACCTCGGTGTATAGTCATTCTGGAAATGGTCTTTGGACAATGCTGGCTTGCTCGGCTAATAAATGGAGATGAGGGCCACTCCCTAGAATTGGAAATGATTGGACAGGGCAAACCTTTACGTTTACAAGTCCTAATCCAAACACTTAGCTTATCTGCTAATGTCTAACACATCTCTACAATGGCAATAGATTGCAATAGAATCATATTGGAATAATAAAGATTTTGTAATAATTTGGCAGTGAAAACAACAATAGTTTTCTGGAACATGACATAGTATCCTATTTCCTGCTAGTTTAATTGTTACCATATTTTCAGCATGCAGGAAATATAAGTTCTTATGCTAAAGCACTCAGCCTCATTGAAAGCAAATACAGGTCATCTGGAGCATAACTGAAAGATTTGTCTGAAAGGAAATCTATCGTTATATTTCTATGGCCAGTTTTAAATAGATATCAAAACAGAGAGGCTTCTTTTTCATATGGCATCTTTCCCACATAATCTGCAAATAAGGAATCTGTCTGATAACAAAAAAAGTATTCAAGAATCAGCCTCAAGAAGCTTAGAAACTGCTTCTAAAAATAGAGAAATACTTTCCCTATCACAAATTAATCTCATTTCAAAATGATTTTCAAAGTACAGTTTATGCAATGCAAATCCCTGCTCCCAAAATAACCTGTAGTTGTGGTTGTTATGCCCAGCCAAGAGATAAATTACTGTTCAGTGAACTGTTTCAGGATGGCTACGTGAAGTGAAGTTAGGATTAAGAGAACTGATGAAGCATAATATACCATGAAGGAAATAAAAACATTTTATAGAACATATAGGTATTATTAACAGGTTCCCTCTGCTTTTTCAAACACAATTATTTTTCTCAGTAGGAAACACTGTTTGAAAAAGAAAAAAAAACCCACAAGAATTTTATATGCTACATAATGCATTGACACATGCAAATGTGTGTTGGCACCAAAATTACAGTATGCAATTATTTTCGTTTTAGTTTGTAAAATTTAAATATGGATACTTATTTTAAAAAAGTTTTTTGTAAAAAAAAATCTTTAAAAATACTTTAAAAATGTTTCAAGGACCCTTAGGCAGGTACTGTTCCAACAGCATATGGGTTTTAAATTAGTATATTCAATTCCCAAGGGCTTTGGTGGATGCCTGTTTCTTGTGTTCTCTGTTTTTTATGAGATTGTAAAATATAATAATCCTACCATTAGTTGAAAGTTACCTGTACAACATTGCAGACTTTGTAACTGAAAAACCTCTAGCAATTTACTGGATAGTATTATTAGGAACAAGATAGTTATTGTATACTGGTGGGATATTAGAACAGTTGGACAATTTGTTGTTGTTACTATTCTCATCAGAAATAACTACCTTTCAGGAATAGATTAATGAATTAGGAAAGAAGTATCATCAATTCACAGGAAGCATAAAATTCTAGACGTTTCTTTTTATTCTTTCCTGGAAGATTCTAAGGTAACCTGTCCCAATGTATACTTGGCAACTTTCCAAAACTTCCAAATTTTTTTTTAAAAATATGCATAATTCCCTTTTCTTTAAATTCAACATATTTCACAAATTCAGGTTTATCCTATATTATTCTTAACAAATCTAAGGCAAATAAATCATTCTAGAAGTAATGTATTATTCATGCAAAGTAACTTTCAAATGCTTATCAGGAAAACTGATACACAAGAGAAACAAAAGTCTAACAGACAGGATCTGGACAGGGCCCATAGAGCTTAATCTCCAGGGTGCCCAGCATAAAACTTACCTTGAAACAATTACTCTGAACCTTTCTTTGACAAAAGTAACTTTAAAAAATGGTTTATGCCGTATCACCTGTCTTTAATTTAAAGCAAGCAAGCGAGCAAGTGAGCAAACAAACAAACCTAACTATCTAAAGTTTGCTGAAAGAACCACACAGATATATTTTCACTACAACCTCATGATGTGTCCCAGCTGCAGCTATTTATTGGCTTAGTCAAGAGCTCTACTATTTTGCTCTAAAATGTCAACTTTGATTCATCCATGGGTTCACTAGCTGTCAAACACTGTTAAACAGAACTGGAATCAGTACTCCACTTAGGTTTTCATTAAAACAGAAATGAAATCAGCTCCTTTTGTATGTTGAATTCAGCATTGAATCAAACATCAACTTTGATGGACTAGATGCTAGTTTAAACCTCAAAATCTCAGAACGGTGACAAATCTAAAATGAATAAAATATAAAATATTACTCTAGGCAATCTGTTCCTAGCATCCAATAAAACCAACCAGGTTTCAATTGCAGAAAAGTTGTAAAATTTCAGGAAAATCTAAAGAATAAAATATAAATAAATTTTCAGCAATGATTCTCACTACACTAGACCCATGATGGTGAACCTATGGCACGTGTGTCAGAGATGGCATGCAGGGCCCTCTCTGTGGGCACGGTTGCCGTCGCTAGTTGCTTTTCCGGGCTCCGTTGTGCGCATGCATGCTGGCCAGCTGGTCTGGTGGCATGCGTGTGGTGGCCAGCTGTTCTCGCAGGTTCCGTTGTGCGCATGCACCGGCCATCTGGTCTTTGCATGAAGACCAGCTGGCTGGCGCGCCGGAACCCGGAACAGAGCAGCTGGCTGGTGCTCATGTGCAATGGACCAACTGTCTGGCACACATGCATGGGCCAGAATCCAGAAGAGCAGCTGGCTGCCATGCGCATGTGCAACGGCCAGCTGCTCTCATCCAGGTTCCGGTGCACACACACACACACACTCCAGTTTCGGCACTTGGTGCCGAAAAGGTAAGCCATCACTGCACTAGACAAACCTAGTACCTTCCAGATATTTTGAATGTTGACTTTCACAATGTCTTTCTTGCCTATATTGGCTAGGATTATTCCAATACCAACTTTCCCTAATATTTTCTTTAGCTTACATGAAATCCTGGTCAGATAATTCTATGTTAATTATACTAGCTAGTCATTCCTCTGTGTTTGACAGTGCTTTTTCCTGAGAATCGAAGCAAAGGATATGAGTATCTTAAGGTAGAGATAGGACAAAAGTAGATTATGATCAAAACTATTAGTGCAGTATGAATTTGAGTGATTTTCAACAGAAATTTAATGAATCTAGCTTCTAGATATTTAACAGTAGCTGGGTTAACACACACTTGAGAAATATAAGAATGAATTATTGTGAGGAAAGTTTATGAGCTCAATCCAATTCTCAGTTTTAAGATAGCCCTTCTCTTATATTATATTCAAAATATGTGGTCTTCCTCTGATTCTTCATTCATACAAAATATACTGATAAATTAAAAAACCACATATTAGCCTATCGTGCCTCTTATCTTAGTGACATATTTCTTAATGATATGCATCATGAGTCCCAAGATATTGTTGATATTAATGAAAACTATACACATAGTGGAATAATGAATTTTATTTAGGACACAGGAAATTAAAGCACTGGAATAATCCCTGACTGAATTTGTATTGGCTTCTAAGCATAATGGAATATACAATAACTTGTAAACTCAATGATGTGATTGCTTGCTGTTTCACAATAAATCATTCAGGAGCAATTAGCATGAAAGTTACCATTTTCTTCTTCCTTATATAATTACAAAGAAATTATAAATTATTTCATGAGTTAATTAAAATGAAATTAAAAATATCTTTCAATCTTTCTCAAACATGCAAGACTGTAACCCTAATCTAATTCTATTTTCTACTTCCAGGGAGAAATTCCCATTGAGTTTAACAGAATTTCTGACAGGATAACTGTAGGATTGCAAAATGAGCATACTATGAACATTATCCAAACCTAGTAAAAATAAATTGGTGAGTTTTCTCCATAGATTTCTGTTGTGATATAAAGTTGAAATAAGACAAACAAGTATGTGCACTGAAACATTATGTGATTATTCTTGTCATCTGAAAAAATTGCTTGATTTTGTTTGGGGTTGTGTGGCCCACTGGTAGTTTCACCCTATCAGTCTTCCCTGTCTTTACTACTATCAGGCCACACTTCTCCAGTCTGAATGAATCTCAATGTCTTTACTGTAGATGTGTGTCAAGAAGATATTAACTACTCTCCCTCTCTACTATTGGCAGATATTTCAATATACCATTGCTGCTATTTTATCATATTATTGTTTGTAGTCAGTATGTAATCTTCTTGCATCAGCTAACTAGGTAGTCCATTGTTTTTTCAGCTTCCTTGCAAGGTGGCAAGGAAGATGTCCGTTATCTTCTTAATTCTGGCTTTGTAAGCATTTGTTCTTATGGCTTGGTCTTGTACAGCAAGAATTAGTTCCTCTGTCTATTTGACTTTCCTGTTCTTGGCCATTGCCAGGTCTTGTTATTATCTAGCTACTGCTAGATTTGTTTTTATGCGCTGATCATGTAATATTTTCCCATGTATGTTTTCTATACATTATTTTGTTTTTCATATGGACCAGTTTGATCTTTTTAGTATTCAGTAAGTCTTCATGGTGTACTACTTTCATTGAATCTTGTTGATTGTCTGGGATATTCTTAAAACGCCCACCTCCCTTTTTTCAATTGTCAGATGTATTTGTAACATGCCATGCCCACCTGTTGTTATTGTTGTTGTTGTTGTTTTTATTAGCAATTTTGATGTTACTATTTTGCTTATTGTGCACTGTAATCTTAGTCATGGGAAGCTTTAAAATGTATTTCATCTACTTTATTCTTTTAAGCTAGCAGAAAGTTCTATCTTTGTTATTATTTTGCTTACACATTTCATTATCTCATCACACTACCCTCTGGAATCAGTTACCCCCCGAGATAAGGAAAATCCCAGACCTCAGTGCCTTCCGTCGTGCCCTGAAAACTTACCTCTTCAAACAAGCTGGGCTGGCTTAAGCAGTATTTTAAATTTTAAATTTTATGGGGATTGGTATTTTTAATTTGAGCCGAAATTTATTATTCTATTTTTAATTGTTTTTATTGTTTATATTATGTGTTTTTTAATTCCGGCTGTACACCGCCCTGAGTCCTCAGGGAGAAGGGCAGTCTATAAATTTAATATAAATCACTTTTTCTTGAAATCTACATTTTCTGATGTAAATGAAGGAACATCCTATGGAACATGTTCCTAATATCTTTACTGAAATTTTATGTGATTCTTAAGAGACTAAGGAGGTGGTGTTTCACAAAGACATAACACCTATATATATCCTTCAGCTACCTAAGGCAGGCAAATGCAGGAACCCCCACCCTGCAACATTAAAATTTCACTGAAAACTATTTCAAATTGCAGATTAAAGCAGATTGAAATAGAATGTCAAATAGAAGAATGGGGTTGATGGTAGGGATGGAGAATAACAGATTTTTAATTTAAATAAATAGCATTTCAAAATTGTATTCCTCTTAATAAAAAGAATTGAAGAATCCTAAAGACTGATCATCATAACAATAGTAATACACCCAGTAATATTACTAATAGTAATAGTAACACAATAGTAGTACACATTTTGGACTCATAGCCACAAAATACAATGAAATAATAAAATGGTTTGACAGATCAGTAAATTGATCTTCAACTATCATAGGAGAAGAAACTATAGAAGTCATATGTGCTCCAACGCATGGAAAGTAACTAAGTTTGACATGGCTGGACCATTTCACAAGAGAGAAACAAATAACTCTGACAGCCAAGGGACTGGAATAAGATCCTATAAAGAAAACCATTTAGCAAACCTGCTGAGTGCTGTTAGACAACTAAGACCTAGTCATTTGTGGGTCAAAAGAGGGAGACAGTCTCCTGTGATCCAGAAAAACTTACAGATGTATTGCAGAAGATGACTGCTTTAGAATAACACCATTTTAACAATAATTTGCCTTGAAATTATTAGTTCCAATAAGTTGGTTCAAATATGTGTTAAGACAATTGGAGACCAATAGATATATCTAATTTATGTCCACAATCATTATTTTGCTTCAAGATTTTCTCTGTTACTGTTAACAAGTGAACATACTTCTTTCAAAAGAAAACAAAATAAAAATAAAATATATAGCCTCATTTTAAATGCTGGACAGTAAGAAGAAGATGAGCAAAAGAAATTAATCGATCAACAAAGCCGTATTTCATACCAATAAAGATCTAGGTTCAGTTTGTTCAATCATTTATATTTCCTTGCACTAATTAACATAGTTCTTTTTTTACTGCAGTTGTTTCAAGCATTAGCCTGTGCTAATGTTAGAATCAAGGCACCACATCAATGTTTAATGATGAAGCAGATGTCATATTGCCACTTCAGTAAATAACACTTTGTTGAAGTGGAAGAAGAGAACAGATATGGTGTGACCACATTGACTTTGGGTCTGTTCTTGCAAGTTTTGAATTTGCTGTCAATCAGTTTATGATCCCTAGTCATTTTGAAGTAATTTTGAAAATGAATGTGTTTCTGACAGAAGAAAAAAATATCTATAATCTAGTTATACATCATATATATCAAAGCCCAAGTTTTGCAAAGAAACCAAAGCTGCTAACAAAAAAGTCTCCCTACATATAGTTCTTCTGGGGTGTGATATAGTATGGGTAGAACGTTGGATTAAGATTTTAAAAAATCTAGATTTTATTCATCCATGAAACTAAAAGGAAGCACATGTAACTACCACCTTCCGTTCTCGAGATAAAGACAGAATGTAAGTGCAATATATTTGTGGCAGGAGGGCCATATTAGTTTACGGTAGCCAAAAATCAGAAGAAAGAATTGGATAGAACTTTTTAAAATTTGCAACTGTTATTGTAAGCCATGAGCTTTGGTGAGCTGCATTTCACTTCAGCAGATGCATCTTATTGTTAGCTTGAAAAGATGCTACCAGACTTTTTCTGATTTGGGGCTGGGGAAGATGTAATCGTAAGCTCACTTGCTGACACTATATCAATGCAATAAGAGAGAAATATCATGCATTGTCATGCTTAATGTTTCATTTAAAAATATAATATACAGAATTATAATTTGTTTCAATGTTGTTAGACTCTACGCTATTCTATATTTCTTAGTACCCTTGCAACACCACAAGATATTATTTGGACTAGGATGTTCTCTATGGAAGACATACTAGCTTTCTAAAATTGTGATCAGTGTGGAGAGAGAAAAGTTTTTTCCCCTGGATTGACACAAGAAATATTACTATTAGGTATGAAAATGGATCACTTAATTTGCGACATTCCATAAAGCAAAAGCATACTGAATTACCTATCTTACTTCTACAGAATTTTATGTGGCCCTGGAAATAACTGAGTAAAATTCATGGTAGGGATTTAGTTTCTACTGCAGACTTGATGATCTCAAAGGTGAGAAAATTGAAAATTAACCTAATTCTCATCCATATGAAGTATAATGTTCTTCTTTTACACCTGGGAGCTATTTTGGCTACAGCTGAGACTAAAGATGTTTATAAATATCAATATGATCTAATTTCTCATTTTTTACAATTGAGACAGCAGATGAAACGAATGAAACGAATTCCCATCTGAAGTCTCTAATCTACAGTCTCTAATTATTCCCATGCCTAAAGTAGACCAGTACACAATCGATGTAGAAATTCATATTAAAAATTAGCTAAAAGCTAACTAGAGAGCCAAATATAACTAATTTACTGTTAAATTATCAACTCCACAGAAGCAAAATTTAAAAACAGGAGTATGCCCTATTTCATGAATGACAGAGGTATCTACTAGAGACATAAACTGTAAATCAGTTTATTTAAAATAAAAAATAATGTCTCTCTAAAAATACTTATCCTATGTTTTCCACATTAAAAATAAATGTCATCTTTGAATACAGTAAATCACTGCAACTTAAAACATTTTCTTTTTGTCTTCTTTTTTTTCCTTTTTAATCATTAGCTGTTGGATATATAATTATTTTTAGGATTAAGGGGAAACTCCTTAGGAAACTACAGTGTATAATGCTCCCATCTTTATATCCAGAGTCTGTTGATAGGGATTAGACTAAAGCTCATTCATGGGATTTTAAATATTTACTATGTATCTATTTGCACAAGCTCACTTAGAAGAGGTTAAACACTTGGCTAAATACTGACAAATACTCTTAGTGGTTCATTAGAGAAAAGTAAAGCAGTCGGCAAACAAGTGGAAAGAATTATCAAGTGTTACACCTAGGTGGAAAAAAAAGGAACAGCAATCACCATCCTTGAAATGAAACCAGATTACATTTATACTGAAGTATACATGTACAATATGTGAGAATCAATATCACTGCTGTTTCCCTTTTTTCATATAGACACAATGGATGTCTCTATCTTTTTTCATAGATGTCTCTATCTTTTTTCATGGATAGAGACAAGATAATATTCTGAATAAAAAAATATTTGTAAACATACAGTCACAGAGACAAATTTAAGCTAACCTAATGAGATATCAAAAGTATTAGGAAGAAAAAAATCACACGTAACTAGTATATGCTTAGTGTAAAGTATAGCAGAATTTTTTTATTCTTTCGATACTTCAATGCACATAGAGCTTGTTCAGGCCATTTTCTAGGGAAGACAACAACTGATTGCTGAAAATGAAAGACAAATGATTTTTCCTATCAATGTTCTTCTAGCCTAGTAATTCACTAGCATATCACAGAACATATCCTTCTTTGAAGCAGTGAAGATAGAAGTGCTCTATAGTTGAGACACTACAGAACCTAATCTACCAACCGCCTTCTCCATTACTTTGAAAACCTGATAATCTGATGGATTTTCCAATTATGGTACCTTTAGACATCAGTGCACATGGCTTTCTCTCCAATTTCCAAATATTTTGTTTTCTTAATTAGTATGTGCCTGTTTTGTGCCTAGAAAAACACATTTTGCAATCATGTGGGAAAGTTCCTCCAATATAATTTCTATGTACCAAGTATGAGAAAGGCAATGATGGATGGATGGAGGGAGGGAGGGAGGGAGGGAGGGACAGAAGGTGGGAGGGAGGGAAGGAAGGAAGGAAGGAAGGAAGGAAGGAAGGAAAGGAGGAAGGAAGGAAAGGAGGAAGGAAAAAGTGGGAAAAGGAAAAGGTAAAAAAACATTGGTAATTGGAATGCATATGTCATCTCCTTTCCTAGTCATCTTAATTATCCATGTCACTTTATTCTTATTCATTTGTACCAACTAGTCCTCCAAATACAGTCCTCCTCAGATATAATTCCTATTGAATCACACTTTCTCTAGCTGATTTAACCTGAGCATTGACAAATTAAAACAAGAAAAAGACATATTACATATCCTATTCTGAAAATACAATCACTTTCCACAATGTGAACGAACTCTTGGATAAGTGGTGGGGAATGATAGATAAAGACTTGATTTTTCTCCCATTGGATTTGTGTTTCTAGATCAATAATGGAGGTCAATAGTAAGTTAGTCTTTCCAGATTTATGCACTAAATAGTATTTGCAGATTTTCATTAAATCATGGTTTCAAATTTGCTGAGATGAGAACTTCCAGCTTTAATCAAAACCAGCAAAGTTGGAAAAGTAGGATTTTTTTAAAAATTTCTTCAGTATTCTTTATTGCCCACAAGGGCTAATATTAATAACATTTATCTAGCAATTTACATTTTTATTAACTGATTAATCTTCCTTGCTCCACATTGTGCACATTAAATAATTCTTGTCTTCACCATGTCCAGTTTAACAATTTCAAAGCACATGCAATAGGGATGTAACTGGCTTTCTTTGCTATGTGAATCTGCTCCATCAAAGTAATCAATAATTTTCCTATAATCATGATTTAGTTCTGTTGCAAATGCAAGAGTCTGTGTGTGTATGAATTGACTTTCCATCTTGTACCTAGAGAGAAATTTTGAAATACAAAATACCATGTTTGAAGGGCTAATTCCATTTTGATTTCCAAGTATAGAGCTGGTTTATTACTCTTTGATTACCCTATCCCAAGACAGGATGTGAGGATAAATTGAATTTGCATCTGAGTGTTTATTTGTTTTTGTATCAGTAATCTAATCTAGATCAGATTTTTAAATTTCTAGAAAGGTTGTGAAAAAACACATTGTTTTTCCCTACAGCAATTTATATGGCAAGAATAAGCCACTTTTTGGTGATTAATCAATGCATTTGGCATTTTTGGAGAAATGTTGCTAAGTGGATGAAATCACATAATATCTGTGACTAATTGTACATTTTTGGGGAGTTCTATGATTTCAAGGTTTTGTTTTTTTTAACTATTATATGCCTAGAATCTTCTATTATAATTTTTTAATACTTTCCCAACTTAAAATGGCAGTAAATAGTCATTTACTTCCATAAAAATAGGGCAAAAAAAAGTTTAAAAAAAAAAAAGATAAAAAAACAAGCGGTCCAAACCAAAAGACTAATAGCCCATATGCAAATTCATTTATTTAAGCATTTGTTTAGTCACATATTTTATACCAAATTCTGGGCAGCCAAAAATTAAGACAATATCAATAATAAAATGACATAAAATATTAAAACTATTTAAACAATAAATATTAAAAACAAAAACCTAGTATTAAGTTAACCTTCCAATATGAGGCCATCTCAATTTATCGCAGACCTAAGGAAAAAGCCAGGTCTTCAAAATTTTATGGAAGGCTAAGAGGATAGAGGCCTGCCAAGTTTCAGGAGGAAGAGTGTCCCATAGGGGAAGAGCTGCCATGGAGAAGGTATGTTTCCTAGCTCTCATAAGGTAGCAATATTTAAGGGAAGGCAATAAAACATGCACAGCCTAGCAATAGCACTTAAACTTATATGCCACTCCATCACACTCTCTGAGTGGTTTACCAATGTCAGCATATTGCCCCCAACAATCTGTGTCTTCATTTTGCCGACCTTGGGGGGGGGGGGATGGAAGGCTGAGACAGCCATGAGCCACTCAGGATCAAACTCCTGGCTGTGGGAAGAGTTAGTCTGTAATACTGCATTCTAACCACTGCACCACCATAGCTCTTAATGGGTAGGATGGGTAATGTCCTTGAGAAAAATAGTCTTGCAGATAACATCCCCACCCCCTTTGAGTGACATGTTACGTTCATGGCGTTTGGGGTCATTAGCGCTAATCTGATACGGATATTTTTGTTGTTCTTAGCTTCTGCCATTGGAATGATGTTTTTATATACAATTTTAATTGGGTTTGTTGCCTTTGCATTTTTTATGTTTGTAATTCTCTACTTAAATTATACTTAAAATTATAATTAGAATGTTATAAATAAGTACTTCTTTAAAAGCCCAAATACATAATATTGTTTCTACTGGTTAAGTTTTCAACTGAAAGGTTCTCTGAATTGGTATTTATCATATAATGATTTTTTTTTTCAAAATATTTTTAAATAGGAATAACTATTACTCCAGCAATGCAATAAAATATTCTTCATTCAGGTCAGGTTTTTTTCTTTATAAATAAAGGCTGAAAAAAGCCTCTAATTTTTCCTATTATCTATCAAAGATGAGTAGTGATGGAAGCTTAAAACACCAGTTTTAAAGAAATAAAATACCTAATTATTCATATACTAACGGCAGCATGGATAGTTTTTGCTCAGAGTTGAACATGAAGATATACCAACAGAAGATAAAATAATTAGCAAAATCGTGGAATGTGCAGAAATGGACAAAACTTACAAAAGAAATAAAGGAAAAGGAAGAAACGGATTACTATTTAGTATGGCAGAAATGGTATAATTGGCTGGAGAAAAAGAAAGGAAATTAAATAAATAGGGATACAAAAGAGAGGGCATAACCCATGGATAACAATTGAGTACTAACTAAGGAATATAGTAAATTAAATACATAGATTAAGAAAATCCAAGGAGATGATGTATTAGGAATATATATATATTCTTTTAAACATAAATATATTGATATATAGATATGAACACAAACATAGTCTACCGATGTGACAAGTTTGAAAAAGAAGTTGCAAAGATTTGATTCATGTTTATTTGCTGTGTATGTTTTATTGTTGTATGTATGTATGTTTGTATTTTTTGAACTTTAATCAATATTTTTTAAAAAAACAAATACCAGTTTCATGTTTCTTAATTCCATAAATTAAAGCAACTCAATATTTTTTTGGGGTGTGTGTGTGTGTGTGAAGGCGGTAAGAAGTAGAAGCCAACTTTTATACTTTTAATTTTGCTTTCTTTTTCTATAATCCAAATTTTACACCCTGACATGATATCTATATTTGTGTATGTGTCACTGTGTCTGTTTCAATAGAAATAGTGATTACAGTATGTCCTTTAGTCATCAGCTGCTTGCATGCTTCTTGATTTCTCATCTAAAAAGGTAGAAGTTTAATGTGGGGACAAAACAGGAGTGTTCACATATCTCGTCATTTGCTTTCAGATAGAAGGTATAAAGAGAAGCTGTCTTTGTACTCACGTCAACTTAAGTACAGCTCTCAATATGATTCAGGACCCTTGCTGTAATCAGGTCCTGGTACATGCAGAGTTGTATTCACATTCAAGCTAATGTAATTATAGCTCCCTTTCAGAGTTTCTACTGGAAGCTGTAGAGAGGTAGGGATAGGACTGTGTGCACAGCTTCATTTCTTTCTTTTGGTTGTGATATGCAATTCAGAGAAATCTTTGAACATTAGCTGTGACACAAAAGACAAAAAGACACTTGATCAGTCCATACCAACAGTATTGTGTCTTGTTCACTAATTCTGTTTTGTCTCTATTTGTATTGAACTTTGTAACATCATCATAAGATTTAAGATAAAAGTTCTGGAGGGCACTTTTCCGAATTTGAGTGTACATGAAAAAGAGAAAATTATAAGATTAGCATATGAAAATATACTATTATAAGGAGTACTGCAACTTGCTCTATTTATAACATACTAGTAGTTATGCTTTACATCCTCCTAATACCCCGTGATGGAATTTGATATTTTATCCACTTCTTTTACTAATCAAAATGTTTTCCCCTTTATTCCCTGTAATTAATTCACAACTTAAAATAAATTCCTATTTCTTTGCCCAATCCAGAATTAGCTGCAAACTTAACTGGCACTTATTCATCCGGCAGTTCTTTGGTAATCAGGGATGTCAAAATCAGGGTGTTTAAAAGAGAAGACTGCAGAATGGTGATGTGATGTTGAAGGAATAAAAATACTGCTTGCATGGTTCATGGAAAACAGATGGAAAAGGCTGCCTTTTTCAAACAGATAATCGAAACAGATTAATTGCAGTGCTCAATGTACTGTAAGAAGCAGAAATAAGGAAGGGAAAAAAAGGGTTTGAAATATTTCACTGTTTCAGTTTTGATAAAATAGATCACTCAAGATATTTTTAAATTACCTTTATTTTTATTTTTAAAAAATAGCTATAAGATTCATATTTTCAGATGCAGGTCAAAAGCCTCCATGGAGCTAGATAAACATTTTGTAAACACTTGCAAGAAAATGCATTTAATGCTGCAGAGAGAATTCACTGAGCTGTCTAATTAGTTTTTCATTTAATATGAATTCAAATAAGAATCACTTTGTGGAAACTACAGGGTGCATAAACAACATCTACAGCTGCATTCCTGAGAAGGATAGCTGTACTGACTGCTTTTATATTTCAAAACTAAAATCATGCCTATACTGTATTAATATCATAAAACAATTTTTAACCAATAAATTAGGGAGAAATATAAGCCTTCTTAAGTACCGGATCCAAAGTCCATTTGGTCAAGTGTTAACAATCTTATTCCCACATTTTGAATGGTATCTCCTTAATTGCTCACGAAACAAATAAAATATAGTCTTTTCCTCGCTGATCTCCTTACTGTATAGAAAGAAATAATATTCCTACTTTTACAAATTAGGACTTATAATTGAGATGTAGATTCCTGAATTGTTGCATTACTGCATGGTTGAGTTTTGCATGTACTTGACATGGAACAACTTCTGAAGGGAATTTGTTGCTTTATATGTAATTGTCAAAATTCTAATTATCTAGTTTAACATTGTAACTAGTACTTTGGATACTACATTGGTTTCAGATTTTTTTCTGCCACTGTGAATGAAATGTGAATATTGTATAAAAATCTCTACATGGCTTGGCATCCCTGTACTTGTAAAAGTGATGGTCCTGGCTGGATTTGTTCATTATGTGTTCTTCTTCTATGATTTATCAATCATATGCCAATCCCAAGGCTGGATAAATGCAGAGAGTTAGGAAAGCAGTGATGAACTACCCTGTAAAAAAAATCTCAACAGAACATTTTATGACAACAACTCAAAATGACTCATAAATGGATACCAACAATGGACCTTCCAGGCTGGATGGTAGACTGTAAGCTACTGGAGAAGAGCAAGGGCTACATTTTAGTAATCAGGGCTTTTATGACATCATTGGAAGAAAGCCTCCAAGGAGTCCAACAGTTCATAGTGCTCATGATGAAATAGATTGCTTATGCTGTAGAAGGTTATATCAAAATGGAACATGGAATGTTAGAGGCATGAAAATCTAAATGATTAGATTGAACATAGACATTCTTGACATTCTTGAGTTACACTGGACAGGCAGTGGTCAGTTAAAATCAGATGAGTTTATGGTTTATTTTTATGGTAATGATGTCATCAGACAAAAAGGAGTTTCATTCTGCGTAAGCAAACAAGTGGCTAAATGTGTTGAGAATCACAGAATATACAGTGATCACATAACATTTATCCAAATCTGAGGCAAACACTCAACATCACCATACAACAAATCTATGCTTCAACTGGGACTCAAATTATGATGAAATTGAATTGTTTTACAGTTGAGCTTCAATGTGCTGTTAAGCAAATTCCAAAAAAGGCTCTTTTGTGTATTAGAGGTTAGGAGAAGGAGAAATTGCAAGAATAGTAGGCAAGTTTGAGCTAAGAGAAAGGAATGAAGCTGGAAATTGCCTAGTGCAATTCTTCCAGGAAAAATCATCTTAGCATAATGAATGCATGGTTTTTCAACATAAGCAACATTTACTTGACAGCACCAAATGGAAAGCATCGAAATTAGATGGACATCATTTTATGCCAACAATGCTGAAAAAGTTCAGTTACATTTGTTAAGACACTTTCTGATTGTAGTTACTGATTGTAACTCAGACCATCAACTGTTAGTGTCTAAACTGAAGCTCAAACTGCACAAAGAAAAAAAAAAGATACTACTTCCCAAAAGTCAATGTGAACAGCATCTTATATATGTATGCCATAGAAGTTAAGAATAGGTTTGAACCACTGAATCTAGAAGGGAAAGATCCAAATGAACAGTGGCAAGAGATCCAAGATAGTATCATTGATATTGCTGGAAAATAAGTGCCACACCAAAAACCAAAGAGAACAAACAAGTGGCTAGCCGATGACACCATCAAAGATCAGTGAAGGCCAGCCAAAGCCAAGGATAATACAGATGAAGTTAAAAAGCTGAATCTAATTTGCATCATGAATCCAGAAAAGACAAAAGTAGGCAGCAGGAGGAGCAGTGTCAACATCTGGAAGAAGGGACATACTAAGGTCATGTTTGCCATGGTGAAAAATATGTGATCCAGATTTTTAGCACAGCAAGAAACTATTAAAGACTGCAAAGGTAATCTACTAAGTGGCTAGCAGAAGATCAAGAACATGTGGAAAGAATATAGGATTCTATAAGTATAGCAGTTTGAATGTGAAAGAAAGGAAGTGGAAGTCCAGAGGTTAGCTTTCATGTTGGCTGTATCAAATTTGTAGAACTGTATGCCCCCTGCAGTGCATAAAGTATCTAACCTTTAAGTAGGCTATGAAGACCATCTTACTCTAGCAAAAGTCAAGCACATAAGGATAATGCTGGATGTTCTAGGAACATTGAATAGAACAATTATATTTGTTTTCTTTTAATTACCGTATTCTTCAGAGTATAAGATGCATGGGAGTATAAGATGCAGCTTAGTTTCTGGAGAAGGAAATAGGGGGGAAAATCTGCCTAGCAGGTATTCATCTGGCTAGCATCCTTAATCTGGTCAGCTTCAGCACATTAGTTTGCTGGTTTTGAGCATGCACACACTTTTTATCTCCTGCTTGGGGATAAAAAACAGCTTCTAAAGCACAGCTGATCTTTGGAGAGAAAAGCAATGAGAAAAGCAGGCGAAGCTCGGAAAATCGTTTTACTTGCTAGCGCCTCGTAAGGACTGAAAAAAGCTTCTAAAGCACAGCTGACAGTCGGAGGGATCAGACAAAGCATGGAGCTCATTTCACTCGCTAGCACCTTGTTAGGGCTGAAAAAAAGCTTTGAAAAAGCTACATTCGGAGTATAAAATGCACCCACATTTTCAGCCTCTTTTAGGGGGAGGGGAAAGTGCATCTTCTACTCCGAAAAATACAGTAGGTATTTATGTTGGTTTATCAGGCCTTTGTAGCATTACATGTTTTATAAAACACCTTGAATTTTGGAAATGGTGGTATATAATTAATTGTCTAAGTAAACAAATACTGAAATATCAACTGAGTTTCACCCTTGGAAAAATTAATATGTTGCATACTGCACTGTTGTAGCACTGTCACATAGCATAATGTTCATGATTCTTGCTTTGAATTTTAATAATAGCTTTGAATTCAAATAATATAGTTAAATCTAATACAAATACAAAATCCCCTCTTATCTAACTGAAGAAATTGATATCAGCAAAGACTGTAGCTGCAAATAGAAATAACAGTGGAAAAAATACTAACGTGAAGAATGCAAGCTTTCAGAATCTAGGAAATTAGTCAAATCTTCAAATCTTAGAAGGGAAAATCAAGAAAAAAATAAAAAAATAATAGACATAAAAAAAATAGACACCTAACTTTTACCTCAATACCATGAAGGTGTCAGGATTTCAGACTTTTCAAACCTCTTAAATTGGATCACCTCGTGGAGAAACTGATTCATCCAATTAAAAAGGATTTCTAAACTGACCTTCAAACCTTCTTCAGAAAATAAGTCAACAAGGCATGTTATAATAACAAAAAAGCCACCAGAATGCCACTATCTAAAGAAAGATAGGTATCTGACTCATAAAATAACTTTGGAATATGTTGGTACATGGAAATTGATTTTTAATAATAACAGAACAAATTGGCAGGCAAAGTTCAAATGGAATAAGACTTTCTCATACTACAGTTTCAGTTTATTTATGGCTTTAAACCTGTAACATTTCATTTTGAGCTTACAGTTAGCATGATTCTGTAGAATGAGGAACTCAAGGCAGACAAATCCAAATACCAACAAGGTTGCCATCATTCAGGTTTAGTTTGCTGAAAACAACCCTAATACATACTGAGGTAATCTTGCTCAAATGAAACTAAAGCAACATGTTGCGGAACTTCAGTTCCTAACGTTTTTCACGATTGCCTAAAATTTTTTAGAACATCTGAAAGGCAACGCTCACACATTCCATCACTCTTCACTATCCATACATATATTTAATTTTATAATATTGGGGAGGGGTGTTAAGAAATAAAAATTCACTTACCTGTGTAAGACATTTTTTTGTCAAATCTGGATTTACTAGATGTGTTGTACTGAACTATTGCCAAGTGAAGTTATTACATGTATATGATATATATAAATTCTGAATTGATGGTGAGAAACTATCACACATTATGCTTCCAGAGTTGAAAATATACTGATAATGTATTATAGAAATGTGCTTTCTTTAAACAAGTAAATGTGATCTTCTGCAATTCAATTAAAAAGCAAAATAACTTGAAAAATTATCATTTGATCTTCTAGTTTAGGACAGGGAAACAGACTCAGAAATACATTGGCTTTGAAATTAAAAAGCCGCAGTACTCTAGTCCAGTACTTTGCCAATATGGTATAGGTGCACTCATATATAAGTACAAATGGCAGCTGGAACAGATCACATGTGAATGTACGTTCATCAGCATAAACAGAAGATCAGGAAAACAAAGTGTAGAAAACTACAGAAACATAATGCTGAGGGAATCCAGAGAATTGTTTACCCTGTTTTCCTGAAAATAAGACATCCCCTGATAATAAGCCCAATTGGGCTTTTGAGCGCATGTGCTAAAACAAGCTTCCTCTGAAAATAAGCTCTCCCCGAAAATATTTAAATGCAGAGCTAGAAATCAGGTAAGATGGCAAGAGGAGTCCCATCTTGCTCCACATGCCCCAAAATAATAAGCCCTTCCTGAAAATAAGTCCAAGCACTTATTTCAGGTTCAAAAAAATATAAGACAAGGTCTTATTTTCAGGGAAACACGGTAGGTCATTCATGACCATTCATAGTCAGGATCGGCTACTGACTCACTATGCCTAAAGTAGGATGTTTCTTTCTTTCTTTCTTTCTTTCTTTCTTTCTTTCTTTCTTTCTTTCTTTCTTTCTTTC
>WNWU01000007.1:15354017-15404244 GCA_012654045.1 Ptyas mucosa | reverse complement strand
CTTCCTTCCTTCCTTCCTTCCTTCCTTCCTTCCTTCCTTCCTTCCTTTCTTTTGGCAGGCAAATTAATTTGGCAGATTCCATTTGGCTCAACAAGAGAGATCAGGTTTTCTTCCATTGCCTCAAAGAACCAGCTGCTGAATAAATTAAAAGTAATTTATGTGTTAGCTCTCCATGTGCTTGGATATAATATATCACACTGTGCCTATGGATGACTGCACAAGGCTGATGCAACCTATGAAGATCACATTTCCTATTATGCCCTATAAGTTGATTCCACTGAAAGTATCATCATGGCAAAATTTTGTTGCATTCAGAAACAGTAATGTGAACTCTCAGAAGTGTGGTGCATGGTTGAAAGCTTTGAAAAAGGATGAAGGGTCTTTTTAGTTTCTTTTAGTTATTTGTCTGTGAGAATATATGAGGATCGTACACAATGAAGCAAATCACTTCCTTTCTTTACCTATGAAGCTTTTAATTGCACATTCCAGAAAGTTTACCTTTCAAATAAAATTAGCAGATAGACATAAAGGAGTTATAGAACATGACAGAAGAAAGTTATAATGATCCACAAAGAATGCTTATACGATAAATTCATCTGTTGCATTTCCTGTCTTTAAAAAACACATAAATTTACAGACATCAAAGCCAGGAATCTTATTAATACAATTGAAACTCAATTGCTGCCTAAGTCATTATGAACTGTGCTGTCAGCTTATGATTTCAGTGAAATGCTGATTTGTCATCTTTATTATGGCAGTTTTGGTCCCTTAGTTAGGTATATGATCTTTCAGTTGATAATTGTGTACTCCAGCATGTATGAGGAATAAACCATCTTTGGAGAGTTCAAATATTTATTTTCTGTATCACACTTTAAAAAAAAAATCCCGTCTCATAATTTTTTTAAAAAAATCACAAATATTATTGACTGGTACTGAAGCTGCAATTTATTGATGTATTTTGTAAAATTCTTGGACATGATACCGAGTGCCCCGATGACAATGTTACATGTTTCATCCATAATCGCATAGTTTCGATGGCCAGGTTGCAATATTTCGTGATTTTTTCCAGTTCTTTTTCTTCGACTCTGGTGTCTCCTGGTACAGCGATATCAATAAATTATACACTTCAGTTTTCAACAACTGTGATATCTGGCGTGTTGTATTCCAAATGACGATCCGTCTGTATTGGAAAGCCCCACATGATCTCCACCTTCTCATTTTTGACAACTTTTTCCACTTTATGTTTCCATGATTTTTTGGATACATGCCCATGCCAAGTTGTTATCACATTTTCCTTCAATGTTTTTCAAGTGCTACCCATGTAAAGCTTTGGTTTTCCATCCATTTAATCTGTCATCCAGCTGTTTTTCCTTATATTCTGCCTTTGTTTCTGTTCCTCTTATAATGTTCTCCATTTTCACAGCCTGCAGCAATTTTTCTGTATTTTGATTCACATAGTCATTCAAACTTCATTTTTCTTCTTCTACAGTTTGATGGATTTGCAACAGCCCTCTGCCCACTATTCTTCTTGGCAGGTACAGCTTGTCAATGGCATTTCTTGGATGTAAAGCATGGTACATATTCAAAAGTTTGCACATTTTTCAGTCCAGGTTTTCCAGTTTAACCAAAGTCCAGTTGATAATTCCAGCTGAGTAGCGTATCACTGGAACTACTCATGTATTAATGGCTTTAATTATGTTTCCAGCATTTAGCTTTGATTTTAATATTTTGCAGACCCTCCTGATGTATTCCTTTTGCGTTGACTCTTTGACTTTTCCATTTAAGATTTTATCTGCTTCTAATATGCCTAGGTATTTGTAACCATCATCTTTTGCTAATGCTTTCACTATGCTTCCAGTTCCCAGTTCTATTCCTTCTATTTTTTCCATTTTTCCTTGCTGCATAGATAATATAGCACATTTTTCAAGTCCAGAGTTCATTTTGACGTCACTGCTGAACAATTGAACTGTGTTGAGTATTGTTTTAAGTTCAGTGGGGCTTTTCACATACATTTTTAAGTCATACGTGTATAGTAGATGGTTTATCTTGCGATGTTGACTTGAGATTTGGTATCCCAGTTTTGTGTTTTGTAGGATTATTGTCAGTGAAATTATTGTGATGTTGACAGTAGTGGCAAAAGTGAGTCCCCATGGAAGATTCCTCGTGTGATATTGACTTCCCCATTATTATTATTATCTCTTTTATTCATTAAGCATGAAACTCAGTCAATTGAACATTTAAAAATGTGTCAAAAATATGATTCACTGGTACTAATGGTTGATACGGATTGCTGCCAGCACCCTAGATATCAATCAAGTATCTTCTTAAAATATATGATCTTCTGAGTAGTGCAGCTTTTGCAGTTCTGCTGGTGTTATTGCAGGAAGATGCAATTTCTTAATGTGTTTTGTAAAATTCTTGAACATGGTACCAAGTGCCCCAATGACAATGGGTATCACTGTTACATGTTTCATCCATAGCTGTGTACTTTCGATGGCCAGGTCGTGATTTTTTCCAGTTCTTTTTCTTTGATTCTCGTGTCTCCTGGTACAGTGATATCAATAAACTGTATGCTTTGGCCCTCAACAACCATGATATCTGGCGTGTTATGTTCCAAATGATGATCCGTCTATATACGAAAGTACCACAAGATCTTTACTGTCTCATTTTCAATACCTTTTTCCACTTTGTGCTCCCAAGACTTTTCAGAAACAGGTATGTCGTATTTTTTACATAATGACCAGTGGACTAATTTAGCAACTCTATCTTGTCTAGCTTTGTAATCAGTTTGCGTGATTTTGCTGCACTCACATATTAAGTGTGAAACAGTTTCAACTTTGTCATTGCAAAGTTGGCAGTATTATTATTGTTGTTGTTGTTGTTGTTGTTGTTATTAAATTGTCTGTATGGTGGGGTTCTTGAGGGTCTCTGAGCTTGATTGCCTTCTTACAAGCATTTCATTACCAAGCTAGGTAACTTCATCAGTGTTAGCTAACATATTTTCTTCTATTAGTATCTGTGTAAATATTGTGACAACCAAGCTAGAAAAAGGGTCTTAGAAAGCCACATGAGTACCTATGAGATCTGTGAATGGAAAATCCAGGCAATCTGTAGTAGCAACAAAGAATTGTAGCTGATATTATTTTTGTTTTGTATCTCTTTGCTGTCATATGATGAATTTGTGGAATTTACAGACTAGATCTGGTAAACTTATATAAAACTGGTTTTAAATGTAAATTTATAAGAAAGTCATACTCATTTCCATGTTATGACCTTGATACAAAAATTATTATTAAAGGTAAAAGATCTGAGAAATACATTTTGAATTCTTTCTTTAAAAAAACCTTTGAAGACACAAGGGGCATAATGGCATCCGAGAGACGATAGGATTTTGTTTCTTTTGTTTTATTTTATGATTTCAAATAACTATAATTTAAGTAGAGATTGAGCAAAAGTTTTTGATTATCATTTTAATATAAACATATCTAATTTGTAGTTTGTGAGTCAGAGTACAATTATTCATTTTGTCATTTCAGAATTTTGTAAGATAGTTCCAACTTTGAAAAATGCATGCATTAGAAAAGTAAAAGATAACAAAAATCCATACAATGTGGCCATAAACAAGTATATATAAGAATATTTACACAAATTGCATGTGCTATCTCAGAAAAAATATATACACAAACATTTCCATTTTTAGACATACTAAAAATGAGTTGCAGAAATGAAATGAATTCGCTCCTGCTTGAAAAATATATAAAGTAAGGAAAGCAGACTCAATGTTACAGATGAATTGATATTTAAGAAGGAATAGTATGATAGATTGTCTTTATGGGAAATGGCCACTTGATTCACTCATTAAGTGTTCTTTGTATGTACACTGATGAATCAAGGGTATATCTTTCACACTACATTTATTTCCTCACTGTGATCATTATATTGAACATATCACCTAAGATAACATCATGTTTGTTATTGCACAATGATCTGTGAGAGTACTTGTCAGTTACAAAATCTGATTTTCTTTCTCAGAGAAGAAGAATCCCTATAACAATTTTAGACCTCAGTTTTTGTGAATCATATAGAATAAATTCAGTCAATATATAAACAAATACTTGTCATCTTTGCTTTCCTGACTGCCTAGTTTAGTGATTGTTTGAAATTATCATGGTGTAAAAAAGACATCTTAGCAATTAATCCTTAGGATCACCATTACATCCTATGATTAAATGATCCCCATTTAGCATTTCAGCACATTGGTGGGCTTCAAATAATTTAACAACAGGTTCTCTGCCCTAATGACCAGCTGGGTAGACGTGGTTGGGTAGTCATCTGACTGAGTGGGTGTGGCCAACTTGATGTCACTCATGTCAAGGGACTCTTAGCCTTGCCTGGCCTCTCGTGACCATGGAGATGCTGCAACGGTCATAAATATAAAAAGTCACAAGTCACTTTTTTCAGTGCCATTGTAACTTTGAATGGCCACTAAATGAACTGTTGTAAGGATTACCTGTACAATAATACAAAAAGCTTCTTTGCTTGCAAAAAGCTGCCCTAAATACCAATCATTAGATTAGAAATGGGGGAATACACACTGACATTCAATGAGTCACAGCTGTCATGGAGAGCTAAACCATTCTATATGAAAAACCTTCCTTTTCCTCAGCAATACTTGCAATCCAGAGTTACAAATCAGGAAGGATGCCAGAGCACATTGAAGAATTAAAATGGTTAAAATACAGCTTACTCTTCCTCATAAAGTGGAACCCTTTAGCAGAAAGGTCATTTAAGCTCTCCAAAAAGTGGGTGGGCATATTTGGCCTACAAAATGCCAAGCTAAAGAGACAAATTAACAAATTAACAAACATGATGTTATCTTGAGTGAGGGCTAATCCCATTCTGTCTTTGTTCAGACCTTGCTGCAGGGAATTTTTGCCTATGAATATAGCTATCTATCTCTTTATCTGACATCTGCTGTGGGCTGTCAAGGAAGATGGAGGCTGCTTTCTCCCTCTAAGAAAACATGTTTCTCCATTTCTCATCCAGGGAAATATATTCTTCCTTTTTAATATTTCTCAAAATATTTCATTCTTCTAGTAGAGGCGTGAGTGCTAACTTCCTACAATTGGTGCCATGTTACTATGCCATATTATCATGACAGCAAACTATAACAAATTGGAAGGAGGATCCACTTATTATCAATGAGCAATCGTGTAGCTTGGCCACTCTGAAGCAATGCAAAAGACTCCTGTCCCAAACCAAGAAAGTTGCATCTTGAAAAAAGCACCTTTGGAACAACCATGACCTAGATGATTCAAGAATCCCCATAGAAAAGAGACTACTGTGCTCAGTGAACTGACAAAGCACCCAGGAGAAGCAATCATTAGATCCATTTGCACCACTTAAAGATACCAGCTGGTCTCAGTCACCTCACAAGATATGCCAAGATAATCATCCAGATTTAAGGAAAAACCACATGCCTCAGAAAGGCAGTAAAAAAATCAGACAGAATGCCAAGCTTGCATCCTGCCTCTCAGCCATTTATTCTATGGCTATGCCAACCCTTCTGTAAATAGCTGTTCAAGCCCCAGGAATAAAAATACCACAAAAAACTCGCCGGATTTGGGGGGGGAGAACTCCAGAGAAACTCAGCTACTGACAGAAAGTCTGGGTGTACTGCCAAGAACTATTAAGACTGTTACAATGTAACAAAGCTTAACCCAGAATCAGTTTCTGAAAACACTTAAAGCAGCAGGGACAGCAATTAAGATAAGGATTAGGCTAGAAATACCGGCACACTAGAACCTTTCCTTCCTGCATTCCTTGCACAATTAGCCCTGTAAAGTGGGAAAAGATTTTTTCCAACAACCGGTTCTCCATACTGCTCAGAAAATTAACATATGGTTCGGGAGAACCGGTGCAAACCAGCAGGAGCCCACTACTGCATTAAGACCACTGCTGTATCCACTTCCGGTGTTGCCGCGGACCATCGCTGACGGTCCTTTGAAGACCGCCAGCCCAGCCGCCTGTAAAGAGCCGTTTCGGAGACTAGAAACAGCTCGAAAAACTCCGAGCCAAGAGGACGTCATGAGGAGAGCGGGTGGCAAAAGGTAGAGTCCCCTGTGAGACCCCCAGAGCGTTTTTTTTTTTTGCGCTTCTGGGGTGTTAACAGGGTGGGACTCCCTATTCAAGTCACTGAAGCTCTGGACGGCTGGGAAACTCTGCAAACTGCAGAGTAAGATAGCGCGGCAGCATTTTTACCACCAAACAATTAAAGAGAAAGTTTTGGACTTCCTGTCAAATTGCAAGTATTTAAAGTTTTTTTTTCTGAAATATTTGGAGGATTAAAGCAACTTGGAACTGAAAAGGAAAGGGGGGGGGAAAATGGCGCTTGCTTTTAGCGGAGAGCAGCTGAAAGCGAAAGTAATTTGAACTGTGTATTTGGCTACATTTTAACAGTAACAAATCCGGCTGGAAGAAAAAGAAAAGTAGTAAAAATAAAATAAAATAGAAAAAAAAGCAGCAATTGATTGTTTTAGACTTGATTGAATCTGGAGAACCTTTTGGGAAAAGTTGTTAGAATTTGTGGAAAAGGAAGATCTGTAAGAGGCAAAATGGCAACAAAGCAAGCAGGGGGGGATTCCCCCACTCATAAGCAGAAGCAGCCTCAAACAGCGCAGCTGCAAACTCAGACAAAGGAAGAAAGCCATTATGACCGTATTATTAAAGAAATTCAAAGATCAGAGCAGGAGGTCAAAGGAATTGTTCAAGAGAAATATGAAGCAGTTAAAAAGATATTCAAACAGTGGCTAAAGGCCTGTCTGAGGTAGTGTTGCAGATTGACAAAAAAGTGGATAATCTTGCCTCAGAGATGGAGACTAAATTCAGAGCCTCTGATTCAAGAATGGTTGAAATTTAAGAAATTACACAAAAAATGCAAAATGAGATTACTATGATGCAATTTCGATCAATGGAATATGCTATCAGACTGAGAGGTGTAAAAGAGAACACTAGGGAAGATCTTAGGAAAATTTGTCCAGAGGCTTTAGCAGTTTTGTTGAAGGTAGAACCAGGTGTGGTTCTGTGTAAGATTGACAAGGCGTACAGAGTTAACTCTCGTGTGGTGGTACAAAGGCAACTGCCTAGAGATGTGGTGATATACTTCACAGATAGAAGAATGAGAAAAGATATTTTGCAAAATTCCTTTGTTACAACTGTTCAAGTTGATGGAAGTGAGATTGGAGTCTTTAAAGAATTACCACCTAAAATGTTAAGAGATAGAAAGGATTTTGGATTTTTGGTGGCAGAACTGAAAAAACAGAATATACAATTCAGGTGGGATGCTCCAATGGGTGTAATATTGAGGCTGCGAGGAGTGAGATACCACCTTAATACTATTGCAAAAGCAGAAGAATTTTACTATAATGTTTTGAAAGCGGGCTCTCCTCCTCCATGTACATCTTCCCCAATAGATAAGGAGGCTCAATTACAAGCTGAGTTTGATCAAGAAACAGAAGCAAAAATAAAGCAGTTGCAAAAGGAGGCAACAGAGCCAATGGGGTAGGTGGTGTTGTGGTTGATCCTTTTGCACCATTTGAAGCTTCTCCTTTGGAAGAAATGTCTAAAACTATTACAGAGGAGGTGTTGGCTCTTGAATTGACAACATCTAAAATGGAAGAGCAACGTATAACTAGAGCGATGTCTAAACAAATGAAGGAACAGCAGCAAGAATATTACAAGCCACAACGTGAAAAGAGAGTTAAAGAGAAGCAGCAAGCTGAAGTCATGGGAGGAGTTAAACCGAAGATTACTACTGTAGAAAAGAATCTTCAACAATTGCTCTCAAAACGTCAGACTGGATCAAATGGCACTTAAATTTTTGTCTTGGAATGTTAAAGGATTGAACTCTCCACAAAAAAGAAGGAAGATATTTCATTATTTGAAACAATTTCATAATGATGTTATTTGCTTACAGGAGACTCACATAAAATTGCAAGATCAGAAATATTTGATAAATTCAAGATTGGGAACGCAATTTGTTGCTTCAAATTTGGAAAAGAAGAATGGAGTGGTTATATATATAAATAAAAGACTTGTAGCTAAAACTATAGAAATAGACAAAGATGGAAGATATATTGCAATTGAAATTATTACAGATAATGGACCAATTTTGTTGGTCGGAATATATGCTCCAAATCAGCAGCAGGAAAATTTTTATAAGTTGCTTCATTTAAAAATTTTGGAATGGAATTATTCAACTATTTTAATAATGGGTGACTGGAATGGAGTAATTCAACCTAAAATCGATAAAAAAAACTACGGCCAAATTAGGGATTAAATTACCACAAGCTTTTTTTGAACTGAAAGAGGATTTGGAACTGAAAGATATTTGGAGAGTTCGAAACCCAAATGAATTGGATTTTACTTTTTACTCAGACAGGCATAAATCCTTTTCCAGGATAGACTTTTTTCTCTTAACTACTAACTTACTTTCTAAAGTAAAGAAAATAAAGATATTTCCTAGGACTTTGACTGACCATAGTCCGGTCTGGATGGAAATCGAGATGGGTAAAAAAGAAAGAAGATCCTGGAGATTAAATGAGAATTTATTCAGATATGAAAAAAATATAATTGAACTTAAAAAGCATTTAAAGAAGTTTTTTAAACTGAATCTGAATAAAGGTACCCCTATTGAAATAGTCTGGGATGCAGGCAAAGCATATATGCGGGGAGTACTAATTCAAATGAACTCTAAACATAGACAGAACCAGCAGAAGAAGAGACTACAATTGGAAGGTGAGATAAAAAAGAAAGAACAACAACTGATACAAAAACCAACAGATGGAAAATTGCAAATGGCTATAAAACTTCTGAAGGATCAATTTCAAATGCTTATAGCAGACCAAACGGCAACTAATTTACAATTTGCAAAGCATAATACTTTTACTAATGCTAACAAACCGGGCAGGTGGTTGGCGTACACTTTGAGGAAACAAGCATCTACACGAATTATTGATAGTACTGAATATGCTGGCAAAGAAGTTTATCAACAAGAATTAATTAAAAAGGCCTTTTTGGAATATTATACTAAGTTATATGCTAAAGATAATATACAGAATATTTCTATAGATGAATATCTAGAAAACAAGAGAGTTTCAAAAATTTCAACAACTCAAAAGAAAAGTTTCGAACAACTGATAACAGTTGAGGAGATCAGTTTCGCTATAAAACAACTAAAAACAGCTAAAGCTCCAGGAACGGATGGCCTAACCGCAGTTTACTATAAAACTTTACAAGAGGAAATGATTGAACATCTTAAAGATTTATTCTGTAATATACAATTAGGAGGTAAGATACCTTCCTCATGGAAAACAGCTTTTGTTTCATTGATTCCGAAAGAAGAATCAGGTCTTAAGAAACCAGAAAATTATAGACCAATATCTCTATTAAATACAGATTATAAAATCTTTGCAAAAGTATTAGCCAACAGATTGATGCCAGTTATCCAAAAGGTAATTCATCATGATCAAGCAGGATTCATTGAAGGCAGATATATGAAGGAGAATGTCAGGCAAGTTATAGATTTAATGGACTATCTAGATAAGAATAAACAGATCTCTGCAGTGCTGGTTTTTTTGGATGCAGAAAAAGCCTTTGATCGAGTGAATTGGAACTTTATAATTAAGACTTTGGAAAAAATGGATTTGGGGGAGCGGTTTATACAAACGATTGGCGCAATTTATCAAGAGCAATATGCACAACTTATTATTAATGGATGTTTAACATCGAATTTCAATATACAAAAAGGCACCAGATAAGGTTGTCCATTATCCCCATTATTATTTATTCTAACTTTAGAAGTCTTACTTAATGCAATATGGGACTCGAACTCTTTGACTGGAATAGCCATAAGGCAAGAGGACTATAGAACTAAGGCATTTGCAGATGATCTGGTTGTTACCCTATCACAACCTATGAAATCAATAATCCAGATGAAAGATATTATAGACGATTATGGCATGGTATCTGGTTTTAGGCTGAACCAGAAAAAAACTAAAATGATTGTTAAAAATTTGACAGAGAGCAAAAAAAAAAGGAACTGGAAAGAATGGCAGGTTTCAAAATTGTTTCAAAGGTCAAATATTTAGGAGTACAAATCGCAGATTCAAATGTAAAACTGTTTCAAAATAATTCTGTGGCAAAAGATACAAAAAGATATGCAAAATTGGAAGAAACTGCAGCTATCACTGCTTGGAAGAATATCAGCAGTAAAGATGAATGTTTTACTTAGATTTATTTTTTTGTTTCAAATGATACCGGTGCTCAAATCAGATAAACCACTGCTAGAATGGCAAAAAGGACTGAATAAATTTATTTGGAATGAAAAAAAACCGAGAGTTAAACTGAAAATAATGCAAGATACTCGTGAGAGAGGTGGTCTTAAACTTCCAAACCTTCGATTATACTATGAAGCAGCTGCATTGACACAAATAAGTGTTTGGTTTGGGAAAACTAAGACTGAATTGTTGAATATAGAAAGTCATGACCTTGTTTGGGGATGGCATGCATACTTATTTTATGACAATAAAGTGGATAAAGTGTTCAATAGTCATCTACTTAGAAATGCCTTGATGAGAATCTGGAGGAAGCACCGAATTAACTGGGATTATAAGATTCCGTTTTGGCTGGATCTTGCTGATACCATGTGGAATACAAATATTAAGTCACTCGGGGGTTTCTTATATAAAGAGTTACTTTATTTTGAAGAGGGCAGATGGCGACTGAAGACTTTGGATATGCTGTTGGAAGAAGGGAAATCTTTGACTTGGTTGCAGTACAATCAATTACAGATGAGATGGAAAGAAGATCAACAAACTGGTTTAATGGAATATGAAGTAGAACTGGTTAGACAGATGAAGCAGACAGGTCCAATGCATATTAAGAGAGTTTATAATGTTTTGTTAGAAAGGGATTCAGAAAATGAATTAGTTAAAAATTGTATGATTAAATGGGCACAGAATTTCTCTCAACCAGTTATGATGGAAACATGGGAAAAAATATGGGTTCAGAACGTTAAGTTTACACAGTCACAAAATTTAAGAGAAAATTTTTATAAAATGTTTTATAGATGGCATTTAGACCCCAAGAAATTGTCTTGTATGTACCCTAATGTGCAGCCAAAATGTTGGAGATGTGAGTGTTTAGATGCTACATATTATCATATATGGTGGACTTGCAAAAAAGTGAGGGCTTTTTGGATAAAAATTTGGTGGGTTATGCAAAATGTTTTAAGGAAAAAAATACAATTTTCTCCGCAATTTTTCTTATTGGGTATAGTTAAAGATTTTACATTGGGTGAAACAAAACTGATTTTGTATATGGTGACAGCAGCTAGGTTGTTGATTGCCCAATATTGGAAGAGTGATGCCTTACCGACTGTGGACCAATGGATTCAGAAGATGGCTGGATTTGCAGAAATGGCGAAGATCTCAGCCTTTTTAAAAGACCAGACGCATGAGAAATATATACAGGAATGGAATAAATGGATTGTGTATATACAGAATAAGTATCAGACTAGAAAATATTATGTAGCTTTCAGCTGAGAGGGATTGATGTTTATGCTAGTAAATATAGAAAAATATAGAAAAAAGATATGGAAGGATGAATAACGTATACATTGTTTGGGAATACTAGTATTGCATATAATGGAAGTCAAGGGGGGGAGGGAAAAGGGTGGAGGGGAGAGTTAGGGTGGGATTGGGAGGGAATTATATATTTTTTTTATATGTATGTATTCTATATATGTATTTTATAATGTTGGGTAAGGGTGGGGGGGGAAAAGGGGGAAAATTTGTATTTGTAAAACTTTTTCAATAAAAAAAAAAGACCACTGCTGTATCCCATGGTCACATAATTGCTAACTGCAAACAACAACCTGTCAGCCTTACTAGGTAGCTCTGACTCATTAATAAAACTAGATTTACAGAATGTAGCACATTTGAAAGTACAATTCTTCCTCATCTCCATCATAGCCTAAGAAACTAAGAAGAATATCTTCTAAGACTATTCTCCCATTTTCCAGTATGGGCTATGCTGACTCTTACCTGATCATTCCCTAGGAAGTGTTTCTTGGCCCATTCTCCCATGATATTCCCCACAAACTATTGCATAATCCAAGTAAATAGAGAATATGGAAGTAAATAATAAGTCACAGTAAAATCATTTTGCTCAGTAATTATGGTAATTTAGTTAATATTCCAACGGAAAGTGATGTCATAAGTATATTACAATTACATGGTTTTCTCCTTAGCAATTGCATTGCCAGTCCAAATTGTGATTGATAAATGATGTTTAGTTATACAGATAAAATTTAAGAAAATATGTTAACTACTTTTAATCTGTTTCTTAGATTTATATCCTGGCTTTCCTTTAGGAGCTCAAGAAAACAAATATAGCATTCTCTATTTTCATTTTCTCCCACATCAACCCTATAAAATAGATTGGACTAACAATGAGTAAATTAACAAGTTAATGTTATCTAGTAAGGTTTCATGACCGAAGATGGACTGTAATCTGGATTTTGGTGGCAATCCAACATTTTAACCATTGTACACAGAATAGATATCCTTTCATAAATAATTATGTTTGCAAGGCTCGGGTTAATTAAAAGTGACTCTAATTTAATAAACGCATCTTAGAAATGCACTAAATAAGGAGGTAAAATCAAGACAGGGTTCTATTATCCAATGAATTTAAAAATTAATAGATTACTAAAGACATTTATCAAAATATCTTCCACTAGCAATATGTTTACTGGCTTATTTACATCAGGGCTTAATTGCATTAATTTAAAAAATCTTACATTTCTTACATTTGTCATGTACTCTGATTTTAGGAGTTTTATGACAAATTTTAGGAACAGCTGGATAAAGACAAGATGTGACTTCTGATCCATATGTAGAAGTTGCTTTGACCAGGGGAAGAATCTTGGTGATTATTAGACACATCTTTGCTGCATCTAAGAGATATTTTAATTTAGAATATACAGGGGAAATCTATCCCTATATTGCTTTAATGCTGCTTTCCATATCTTTCTACTTTACTAAAGTAGAGTTAAACTATGGAATGTGCTGCTATCAGAGGTGGTGATTAATGATACCAATTAACAAGCAAACAGTATCCAATTATCCAGGAGTGCCAATCTTAGGAATGCCAAGGTTTTCCTCTAGAGAAAAACAAGTGTTCTCTAAAGTATGCATTTTGCCTTAGGAAAAAAGTGACTCGCTCAACCTGTCACTCAATTCATGCAGTGTTGCTGTTACTGAATGAGTGGGTGGAGATAGATTTCATTTGTAAATGAAAGATGGATTACTGCTGTGCTTTTGCTCAGATGCCTCAGGAGATGGCAGCAATGGTCCAACTTCTCTGCACTAAAGAGGCTTGGGTCATGTTTGAACTTGGAAAAGAGATCTCCAGGAGCTATAGGATATACCAGTAGAATGAAGAAGACAGTTTGCCAAATGATTTCACTATCACTGCCAAGAAAATTACACTGATATTTCCATGAAGTCATCAGGAATTAGTAGTTTGATTGAAGGCTCACTTCAATGTCTTCCAATTCATCCTCTTGCTCTAAGAAGAGAAAGATGAAAACTATTAGGATGTATAATTAGAGAGAGGAAAAAGAATTCAAAGACAATCCCAAGCTTGGGGGGGGAAATCCTGAATTCAGTATAAATTTTTCTGAAAGTCATTCTTTTTCTCTAACCACTTTATTATATTTTTGACTTTCTACTGTTGATATCTACCAAATCAATAGGATGGATGGATGGATGGATGGATGCATGTATTTGTTTGTTTGTTTGTTTATTGTTCCTTCAAATTAGTATTAACTTGTCCTTCCTATAATTGAGTGTGTGTGACTGGCCAAAAGTCACATAGCTGGCTTGGTGCCTAAAGTAGGGCTAGAAGTCACCAACTCTCTATTTCTAGCCTAGTGCATTAACTAACACAAACTATTGTGTTAGTTAAGGCACCTTAACTCATGACAGTAAGACAACAATAAACACAATTTAATCATTTAAAAATAATTTGAAATTGATTAAATCCTAAACCATGTTTTCATAATAATATAAATACAGATCATAATGTTATTTACTTCACTATTCATAATGAAAGCCAGTTGATAGTATTGGGGTTTGTTGTGGACACTGGTATAGGAAGATGAAAATGTATGGTTTTGCATTGCTGCAAAATTCATATGCTGCATTGAAATTGAAGGTGGTGTTATAAATTAGTTCTAAATAAACAAACGACTAGTTTCATACAACATACTTGGTTTAGCATACTTTGTATGAATCCAGATTTTTGTGATTTCTTCAAAAATAAATTATGATTTAATGTGTCAATTCAAGAAATCATTGTTTGCTTAATTAAACATAATTAAGCAAATAATTATTCAGCATGTTACATAAACAGAGATGCCCTTATATGCATGTACATGTGTGTGTGTGTGTGTATGTATAAAAACAATAGTGAGCAATTTTTTTGGAGAAAATATCATGTTACCTTTTAATGCCATTTTAAAACTACTGTATTATTGAATTAAATTAAATTAAATTGCAATTGTATGACATAATATAGCAGAACTAATGCTCTTTCACAATTTTATAAAGTAAAATACTCCAGAACACAGACTATCCCCTTTCATGTACAGTTTGAAGTCCATGTATTTTTATTCTATTTTGAGAAGCAAAGCCTCGTAAGTATCATGCCAATAAAATAACACAAATGTGTCCCTGAAGTCTCCGAGTAGAAAAGATTTTACTTTAGCAGAACATTCCATGATATAATCTAACAATCACTATTAAAGCAATCATCAAAATTATCCCATATTTAAAAACATTGTAGCTTAAATGTTGGGTCCTAGAGCAGGGTGTCAAACTCGATTTAATTGAGGACCGCATCAGGGTTGTGTTTGACCTTGTTTGACCAGGGTGGGCGTGGCTTGGATGGGTGTGGCCAGATCAATGTCACTCATATTGGGGGGCACCTTTGATGGCATGCACGCTCTGCCAGCAAAAACAGGCTCCAAGCTCTGTTTTTGACTGCAACTGCCTCCTGCAATCCTCTGGCAGGGAAAACATAGTTCGGGAGGGCCACATACTGTTTACAGGGTGGCCCTGTTGGACAGATCTTAGCACCCCATGGGCCGGATTTGACCCCCGGGCTTTGAGTTTGATACCTCTGTCCTAGAGATTGACCATGTAAAATATCTATCATGTCATGTCCTACTTTTGAACTTAGTGGGTGTATTGAGTCCACTGAAGTAGATAAGGCTTTAATCCAGCAGGATTAATATTATGTTCTTAGGTTGAATCCTACCATGACTGATCAATTATGTATCAACTCATTTTTAATTCTTAGCAGCCACATATATAAGAGAACCCCAATAGCACAGTGGTTAGACTGCAGTATTGCAGACAAACTCTGTCCAAGAGTTTGATCTCAGCTCAGGTTGACTCAGCCTTCCATTGGTTGGTAAAATTACTGGCCACAAGAAAGGTTTATCTTCAAAATGTGGTAGCATTCCACATTGTATAACACAAAATATATTTTTTAAAAAAATCTTCCTATGTTTCTGTATCTATGTTTGTATCTTTTTCTTCATCCTATGAGTGAGCAAGCTATATATCTCAGTAGAGAAAAAATTATGTCAGCTTATACCATACTGCACACACCAAGCATGTTCATTTTACAACAGGACAAAGATACAGATAGATACATTAATAATGTATCTATCTCACTCAAATACTAGAAAACTAATAATTGATAAATGTCCTGTTTTTCTCCCAAAAATTATCTAAAGAAGAGATATTTTGCTTAGATTTTTATAATGGTGCATGCACAAACACTTTTTTTCTCTAAATTCCTCACTGTAAGTATAAATAAGTGCTAATACATCAAATTAAAAAGGAAGTGGAAATAGATCAAAGAATACAATGCAAGAAGTATCCATCAGATTCTTTTTGAAAGGTCATCCTTTACAGAAGTACTATCATCACTGGGAAAATGAAGCTACAAGGCAAGCATCTTTCTTTATGAGCTTGCCTAAAGGTAACACTGATGTTAAAAGGCAGATGGTATTCATCGCTATAAAAGATTTAAATGCATTGAGATTCATTGATATAACTCATATTGAACTCTTAATTGAACATTACATTCCTGTAGCTATAGAGAAATTCTATTTTAACTTTCTAGCTGTTCAAGTGAAAGGGATGAAAATATATCCCATTGAGGAATATATCTGAACTGGAAATTGCATATTTTTCTTTATTGCTAAAGACTGATCAGGCCTTTAATCAAATATATGAAGTCAAATTCTAACTCTCACAAATTGAATTCTAGTTCACCTCCATTTGTTTCTGTTTCCTTCCTAAATTTCAGCCTGTAGTTTTATATATCTCCTTAAATCTTTACAGGCCAAACCATTCATCTGAACTAAGTTGAAATCAATGGACTTCACCCTCCAAAAGAATATATCTTATGACTTAAGTTGCAGAGCAGCTTAAATACTTCAGGTTTAATTCTTTGTATGCTGCAATTAAGTATCCTAGTTCCAAAATGTAGAATGTTTAACTTGTAATTCAATTTTAAGTTGAATATATATCAGTGTATGATACTGAAACGAACACAAATCACTATATGATCTTTAGTATGCAATAGAGATGGCTATTAAATGTTCTTCTATTAATTTGTGAAATGTTGTATGACATTCTAGAATTTCCTGTTTAGTTTTTTTTAGTTTTTTTATCATTGTTAGCATTACAAAAGATTATTTATTTATTTATTGAATTTATATCACTGCCTATTCACCCATGGCGACTGAAGAATATGTTTACAGAATATAAAACCACATTTAAAACAATAAAACTAACAAAAATAATCAAATTAATATAGTACAATATAACAAAATCATCCCGCACCTCCCACCCCCTGCCCCAGTGACAGCAGATCACATAAGCCATTTAATGGGCTCCATCCTGCTCTGGGTTATCCAGGCCCACTGGCAGAACCAGGTTTTGGTGTCTTCCGGAAGAGTATTAGAGAGAGGGCCATTCTAATCTCTGGGGGAATGATGTTCCAGAGAGAGGGAGCCACCATGGAGAAGACCATTCTTCTGGGACCTACTTGGTGTATCTCCCTTGGGGATGGGACCCACAATATTCCCTGCCTCCCCATTCTGATGGGTCAGGTAGATGTGATCGGCAAGAGACAGTCCCTCAGATAACCTGGTCCCAAGCCATGAAGGGCTTTAAAGGTGACAATCAACACCTTGAATTGCACCCGGAAGCAAATCGGCTACCAATGTAGCCCAGCAGGAGAGGTGATACATGTGCACACCGGGGTATACACAAAACCACGTGGACCACTGCATTTTGCACCAACTGGACCTTCCGGATGCTCTTCAAAGGCAACTCCATGTAGAGCGTGTTGCAATAGTCAATACAGGAAGTGATTAGGGCATGAGTGACTGTGAGTAGGGACTGTTGGTCCAGGAAAGGGCATAACTGGGGCACAATCAGCAGTTGCGCAAAGGCCCTCCTGGCCATGACCGCCACCTGCTCTTTGAGTTGATTATTGCTTTCATAATCAGCAGTTTTTAAAAAAAAAAAAAAGCATTAAATGGCAGAATGTCATGTTACAAAAATGTCCAATCCCTACAGAAATAAGCACAGCAGCTGAAATCAAATACAACAATATATGGGAAATAATTTTTAAAAATGTTTGTGAAACAGTATCACATATTCGAAGTTTACCTCATTTTTTCAGATGAAAAATAATTGGTTTTAATGTATTTTATTTATTTTGTCTCTTGATCAAACTCTATTCACCATAGTTTCTCTATTTTTTACACAAGAAAAAATTGACTATCTTGAAAATTCTGGATAAGTTTTTAGGAATCAATGACTAGCATTTTTTTCTCTGGCTTTACAAAAACGTATCAATTGATCATTACAAATTTTTATATTCATGAGACTTACTTTGTATCTAAAACAATAGCTATAGAAATCTAATAGAACTAGAGGGAAAATGGCTATGAATTTAGTCTTTAGTCTTTGAATACTTCTCTTTTATACTTTTTGAAGTTTGCTTGTAAATTATTTAATATGTCATGGGGATTTTTCCCCCTTCCTATTCATGCTTAAAATCAAAATCAGATTTGTATTGTTGAAAAACATGGAGCTAATGGATTCCTATAGAGGAAACACCTGTTACTAGTAAAGAATTAAAGTGATGTTCCATAGCCCCATGAAAATGAATAAAGAGCTCAAGGCACTACTTAGACAACAATACCTTCAACTAAATTCAACAAAGACCATCAATCACAGCAGAAAACCTTGATGAAATATTTTCATTACATTGTGAACAACAAAAGGTATCTTCTGGGGATGAAAAAAGAAGAAAGAATCCTTGGGGATATTTTGACTGATTAATTACACAAATAGATTGCCTCTTTAGTAACAAAGTGGTTGAAAACAAAATTACAAAAAAAATAAAGTTCTTTGCATCTAACAAAGTATGAAAGTAATCCTTTGCATTTAAATAGCAAAGATAGACTTTCTTCTTACTGAGAATACTGCAGACTTCAAGGAGTATATATGGAATAGTGTGTGTGTGTGTGTGTGTGTGTGTGTGTGTGTATTTTCTTGATGAGATTTTTCTTTCTTCTAATCAGTTATATCATTTTTATCTTACTCTCTCTCTCTCCTATGCAGCACTGTCTAGCATGGTCAACTTAATGTTACTGTATGTCCTCCTTCAGGATAATCTCTGGAAGAAAATGTAAAGGTCCAAGTTGGAGAACTGCAGACAGAAAATTACTTCTTGAAACAGTAATGCTGAATATGCTTTTTTTCTATTTTGTCAAGGGAAAATAACTCAAGCCCACCTTCTCAGCTGCAACAAGTACTTCCTAAATAGAAGTCATCATCTTCATTTTAGCCATCGTCTATCCACTACAGGATGAAGGTCTCTTCATCTGGCTGTTTCCAACCAATACTGTTCTGAGCTTTCTTTTGCCAATTGGGCCTGCAATACTTGCTGATAATAGAAGTATGCACTAGTTAGTTTATAGTAGTTAGAAGCAGAAAATAACAAGTAAATAAAAGTTAGGAAAATGAATTGCTCCTGAGTGAGGATCACTTAATGAAAATTCCAAAAATATCCTGATTGGTAACAAAAAAACCATAGCATTAGAATCAAATTGTTTCCTGGGTGATGACACAAACCTATCCAGCAGAAAAAATCTTATCCTCAAAATTTGAGATGACACAGTATTAGTTGGGCCTTAACAGAGATGCAGCCAAGCTCTAATTAAGTAATGACATTTGAATTTTAGCAAGTTAAGTTAAGATAAAGGTAAAGGTTCCTCTCGTACATATGTGCTAGTCGTTCCTGACTCCAGTGGGTGCTGCTCATCTCTGTTTCAAAGCTGAAGAGCCAGCACAGTCTGAAGACGTCTCTGTGGTCATGTGGCCAGCATGACTAAATACCAGAGGCGCACGGAATGCTGTTACCTTCCCACCATTGGATTAAGTTAATCCAATTTAAATAGAATATTTGAGATGTAGTCTCATAAACCGAAAGGAATAAAATAACCCATCCTTTTTATGATGTATTTGCAGAATCTCCACCCTTATCATGGTGTATTTGCAGTTTCCTTTTTATCTCTATAACATGTTTCATATGATTTTTTAAAACCTCTTCTTAAACTGGTTAGCTATTTATTATGAAGACAATATACAACTCTCACATAATATGTTTTAAGAACTGAGTTAACAATTTATGTATTAGTCAAGTGCCCATTGTCCAATGTACAATGGGGTCTGGACATTGCAAGCAACCAAACTCAGACAGCTTCAAGGATTCCATAGTTCAATCCTATGCTACATATATTTTTATCTATTGGAAAATAAACATCCAATTATCAGGAATTTTAATATCTTTCTGTCTAAAAGATTGTAATCTAAACACTGCAAAACCTGAAGGAAGAGAACTGAGATTCTTCAAATTCTTCAGTTCTTTATGTTCCAAGCAAAGCCAGTTTGGCACTCTTTTGTTTATTGTCTTGCCGAGTCAAATAATTTTAAACTTTATTTCTATTAATCAGGGGGCAACTTCAGTTGAAGCATTATGATGCAAAAGTCCTATGTTTACTAAATGTTGAAGGATACTGATTATGATACAGAACATCTGCTTTCATTTCTATGAGGACAGTACTTCCAGATAAGGATATAAGGAAATATACTAAAAAGTGTTCTATCAATAAAGATTCTATAAGGCTATGATGGTGAATCTATGGCATGCGTGCCCCAAGTGGCACATGTAGCCATGTCATCCAGCACGTGTGGCCTTGTCTGTTTGTCTTCTGGGTTTCTGGTGCACATGCGACAATCAGCTGTGCTTTGTGTGCGTGGCAATGCCGAAAACTGGTGTGCAAAGCATGCCAGCCAGCTGATTTTCAGGTGCGCATGCATGCCAGAACCCAGAAGTTCGGCTTTTCCAGAGCATGATCCCTTCATATAACAGCAGTGCATGCACATGCGTGCCAGCCAGCTGATTTTGAAAGGCACATATCTTTTTCAGGAATAGATATGTATTGGATTCCTAAGAAAGTCACTACATAACTAACAAAGTGGAGAAAGCACTGAAACACTATTTGAGATAAAAATCCAGTGACTTTAATATTTAAGAAGAAAGGTAGAAGTTACAGATGGAGACTAAATGAAACTTTGCTACAAAAAAATCAATAATTGAGTGTTGTAAAAAGAAGCTGAAAGAATTATTTGAGATTCATTTAAACAGAAGCACAGATATAAATACAGTATGCGATACTGGCATGGGACAATTTATGCAGCGCAATAATAAATGGAAAGGACAAAGAGAAAATGATATTTTAAAAATGGAGATAAAAGTGGAAGAAGAAGAATTAGAGAGCTCTTCAGGAAGGAAAAGCATTTCACAGCAAATTAAACTTCCACAACACCAGTTTTCTATGTGAATGATTAAAGAAATTGAAATAAAAATGAATTTTGCAAAACTGAAGAATTTTCAATTAGCAAATTCTGCTAATGACTAGCATACCAACTGAGAAAAGAAAGTGATAACTATAATTATAAAATGATAATGCTATGGTAATGGTGAATGAAAATATGCAAAGAATATTCCACCAGTTTTATATAAAACTTTATAAAGGAGAAGATTTTTTTCTGACCAAAGTTGGATGGATACTTAAAGAATCAAAATTTACAATAGATAATGGATAAATAAAAGCAGATGATGAATGGACCTATAACAATAAGAGGAGTCTGCGAGGTTATAAAAGCTATTGGCCCAGATGGATTGTCAGCCTTGTATTATTAATGTTTTGAGGATGAACTGTTTCAAAAAATGATGAATTCCATTCTGGATAGTGGAAGAATACCAGAAATCTGGACATGCACAAAGATATTCATTATTATATATACATGAATGTTACGTATGCATAAGATCAAATTGACTTTTTGCTTAAAAGACAGTTAATCAACATTATAAATATTCTTATATTATTGTAGACTATTTGTAAAAACAAGCTGTGTTAATATTTCTTGATGCAGAGGAAACATTGTTGGAATGTTGTATCCAAATGGAATTTGGATAAAAATTTTATTAAATGCGTGAAATCTATATATACTTTGTTGTTGTTAGTTGCAAAGTCATGTCTGACGCATCATGACCCCATGGACAACTTTCCAGGCCTTCCTGTCCTCTACCACCCCCAGAGACTAGTTAAGCTCATGCCGACTGCTTCAGTGACTCCATCCAGCCACCTCATTCTCTGCTGTCCCCCTTCTTCTTTTGTTCTCAAGTGTTCCCAGAATTAGGATCTTCTCCAGTGAGTCCTTCCTTCTCATTAAGTGGCCAAAGTATTTCAATTTCATCTTCAGGATCTGGCCTTCTAAAGACCAGTCAGGGTTGATTTCCTCTAGGACTGACTGGTTTGATCGCCTTGCAGTCCAAGGGATTCGCAAGAGTCTTCTCCCTCATAATTCTTTGATGCAAGCCTTTCTTATGGTCCAGCTTTCACAACCATACATATATACTTTACAATGGTACAAATTAGAAATAAATTGGCAAAATCAAAAGAAATACAGAAATGGACAAATATTGTCTTGTAAACATGCCAGTTAAAAGGCCCTGAAAGTGCCCTTCCAAAGCAAATCACATATTGCCTGAGCCTCTATGACAAAATAATACTTCCTTGTAAAGTGTGCCACCAAGACAAAGTGCAGTCATCCTCCTAATGAGGATATCAGCTCCAGAATTTTATATGTCTATTTCCATTTATTATTTGAGCTGAATACATTAACTTTTCCAAAGCTTTTATGAGCCAGATGATATATATGAAAAACTACTTATTTATATGGCCTCTACTTTTTTTTTTTTTTTAATTTATATGCTGCCCTTCTCCGGAGACTCAGGCCAGCTTACAATGCGTTAAGCAATAGCCTTTATACTTTTGTATATTTATACAAAGTCAGCTTATTGCCCCCACAATCTGGGTCCTCATTTTACCTACCTTAGAAAGGATGGAAGGCTGAGTCAACCTTGAGCCTGGTGAGATTTGAACTTGCAGTAATTGCAGACAGCTGATGTTAATAACAGTGCTTTAGTCTGATGCGCCATCAGGCTCTTAAACAAAGCTTAAACAAATCTTTCTATACTTGTTTTGTGCTTAAAAGAAGTCCCATCTGAAAATACCTATGCATTCTGTTCTGATTTTCCTCTCCAGAGTACCCGTAAAGTAATTGGGTTTAGGTCACCACTTACTTTTTTTATAATTATACTCTAATAGTATCCATAAATTAATTTCTGATTCTGATATTGTGGTAAAATGACTTGAGATTGTAATATAAATGTTATAAATGCAACCATGCAAATACAAAAGTACATGCAAAGAAAACCAGACCATGAATACAAGCTATATCAAATCCACTGTTATGTTCAACTTTTGAAAGTGTCATAAAAGTGTCAGTGGCCAATTAGGATGCCCTACTTTTTCTTCATCAAGAAGACCTCCTTGACTTCCTGGGATGCTATTATATATAATCTAGTAATTTTCTTGGATAATCTATCATATACATCTAATAGTATTAGGCTGTGGAAGGAGGAAGGGATGAAGGAAGGGAGGGAGGGAGGGAGGGAGGGAGGAAGGAAGGGAGGGAGGAAGGAAGGAAGGAAGGAAGGAAGGAAGGAAGGAAGGAAGGAAGGAAGGAAATGGATTACAGAGTTAAAGATAGATATACTCTCAGCTATTTGCTATATAGTGTGTGTGTGTGTGTGTGTGTGTATATATATATATATATATATATATATATAGAGAGAGAGAGAGAGAGAGAGAGAGAGACAGAGACAGAGACAGAGACAGAGACAGAGACAGAGACAGAGGGGGGGATATTTCATGAGAACAATACTCCATTTCTCTGCTCACAATAGAATACCTTATGCCACCAGGCTTGAAATTTTGGGCTTGGACAACCTAGAACTACTTCGCCTACGATCTGACCTAACCTAAGCGTAGTACACAAAATTGTCTGCTAAAACATCCTACCTGTCGATGACTTATTCAGCTTTAACCACAATAATACATGGGCAAACAATAGATACAAACTCAAGGTAAACTGCTCCAAACTTGATTGCAGAAAATATGACTTCAGCAACAGAGTGGTCAATGCCTGGAATGCACTACCTGACTCTGCTGTTACATCCTCAAACTCCCAAAACTTTAACCTTAAACTGTCTACCGTAGACCTCACCCCATTCCTAAGAGGTCTGTAAGGGGCATGCATAAGTGCATCAGTGTGCCTACGATTCCTGTCCTACTGTCCCCATTTCTTCGTATCCATTTCCTGTATTCATAATCATGTTTATACTTATATCTGTTATCTTATACATGTTTGACAAACTAAAAAAAATAAATGCTCATATAACTTTTTTTTTTAAAAAATGCATATCTAATACAGGTAGTCTTCAACCACAAGTGAGTCCAAAATCTCTCCCTTCATGACTGGAATAGACATAAATCCAATTAACTTAATATTCTTCCCATGGTGCACTCCATCCATGGCTTGGTCATTATATCTGCCAAATTGTCCTCTGAAGAACAGTGAAGCAAGCTAATCAATTTACATTTGATGGTTTCCCTGACATTACAGTATTTAATGTCCACATGCTTGCTTCTATTCTTTACTCTGTCACCTGTTGCCATTTTTATGCAGGCAGCATTATCTTCATATGCTGTTACAGCTTCATTTACCTTTACATTTCAATCCTGTAACAGCTGTACATACCAGGTTACTTCTGAACAGAGTTCAAACAAAGCAATAAATCCTGCCTCCGCAGTTGTTTACTTCCTGGACTTCCAACCTATTAAAGCCCCTCCAAACAATTCCACAATCCCAGAATTGGACTTTCTGGTTTTTACATCATTTGCATAATCACTATCAACATAGCATTTCAATTTTAATTCTTCCGAGAGCTGTATTTGAAGATCCAAATTCACAGTTCCCTTCAAATACCTGAGAATCCTTTTTACACCCATCCAATGCAATTATGTTGGTGCAGCAGTAAAGCAACTCAAATGCTTACTGCACATGCTATGTCTGGTCTGGACCACTGTGACAGATATAACAGGCTCCCTATTGCTGACTGATATATCTCTTGATCACAGGTTCACTTTCGTCCTCACCCAAACTGTTATGAAAATCCGTGCTCATAGGTGTTGGAGCAGTATTACAATCTTTCCTGTTATATCTCTGAAACAACTGTTCAATTTTTCTTTTTTGGCTGAGAACATAACCACCTTTCTCAGTTTTTTGTTTCTTTACACCAAGATAATTTTGTATTTCTCTCAAATTCTTTAGTTCAAATTTCTTCTTCAACTTATTAGCAAATTCTTTTACCTGTGATTCATCCTTTGCAATGAAGCAAAGGATGAATCCACAAATGCTAATAGTTGACAATCCCCACCTTTTAACTTTCCAGTGAATATGCAACCATCAGCCTTGCAACTCTTGAACCCAAGACCCTTCAATGCATTATCTAAACATATATTCCAATTCCTGGCTGACTACTTTAGCCCATAAATGGCCTTGTTCAGTTTATACACAGTATTAGGCATTTTACATTCATACCCTGGCACTTGAACCGTGTAAATTTCTTCCTCCAATTCTGCATTGAGGAATGCAATGGTTATGTCAAATTGCCAAATTTTATGGCCACGTGCTGCTGCCAATGCTAGTGCCAGCCTTATGCTTTCACTCTTTACAGTTGGTGCAAATACCTCATCATAGTGCACATTTTTCATCTGTGAAAAACCTTGTGCCACTAACCTGGCTTTATATTGTACCTCATTATTGGGAAGTACTTTCTTTTGTATACCCACTTGCATCCTACAGCTTTGCTACCCTGTGGCAAAGTCATAGATGTGAACACTTTACGTTCATCCATGGATTTCATTTCTTTGTCCATGGCTTCTTTCCATTTTATTTGTTCAATTTTAGGTAATGCCAAAACTTCTTTATAGTTTCTTGGCTCAAACCATACATCACACACCTTTATTTAGTAGCAGAATACCTGTCAGGTAGAATTCCCTTGTTCCATTGCTCTGACTGCATGACATTGACTGCTTCTGTGTTTCAATTTTCTGTTGCTTCATGTCTTTTTCAGCTTCTCCTCCAGGAATGCTGATACCATCACTGAGTGAGTTACCATCACTAAGTGAATCACTGTAACTAAGTAGAAATTCCATAAATTTGCATCAATTCTGTTCCAATTTTGCTCTGCAAAGCAGGCAGACCTGGAAATGACTATTCTTTTGCTCCCATCACTAAAGTGATAGCTTTTAGAGCCTGGCTCATAGCCCATAAACCTGAGATTTCTAGCCTTTGGTTGTCCCTTTCTTCTAGCTGCTTTTGGAATATGCACCCATGTATTACTCCCAAAAACTCTTAAATGTGCCAGAGATGGCTTTCTCCCATATAGCACTGCATATGGAGTATCATTAATTGATGAACTCCACAGCCTATTAATTAAATAATTAGCAGTCATCATGGCTCCATCCCAATATGACCTGCTCAGCCCAGAATCCTCCAGCAGTGAGTCCTTCATGGTTTGTAAGACACCATTTCACCTCTCAACAGCACCATTCTCAGCAGCTGTGTACAGATTTGTGTGTCTGTGTTTTATACCTAACTGTCCCAACCACTGTTGAAAACTTATTGACATGAATTCTGAGACTCTGTTAGTCTGCAGCTGACATACCTGTTGTTTATATCTCCTTTCTATGAAGCTTACCCATTGCTTAATTTTCTGTAGCACCTGTTTTACTCTTTAGTAAATAGCAGAATCCAAACCTGCTGTAGTCATCTACAATGATCAGCGCACACTTTGCTCCTCCCAAACTGACTTGCATTTGTACAAAATGCTGTTCCACAGATTCTTCTGTTTGCAAACAGGCTCTGTATAATTTTCATGACAATTGTACAATATTGAATGGAGACATACTAACATGCACACTTCTTAATTTCAGCCAGATCTCTTTTGCAGTCTTTAAATCAGCTACATTGATAAATTGTTCATCTTCCAAACTCAATATGATGAAAGTCATTGCTTTATCATGCTGCCTCTGCTCTGCAGCTGCAAAAACCTGGGGTGAATTAATAATCATACCCAGAGCTCCTTAGCCATCAGGGAACATTCCATCTTTGCATCCCAAATAATATAATTCTTCTGTCCCAAACAAGGCACAGAGCTCTCCTTAAATTCAATAGCCATCCTGCAAGCCTTCTCCGCCTTGTTCTCACACAGGAGTCTTTTCAGTTTAATTACAATTCAGTCTTCTGTGTGCTCTGGGCCCATAACCTGTCAGAGTTTGTTGCAAAAACAAACCCAGAAGCACACACAGATAAACTGATTCAGCAGGATTCATTAACTTCTTTACACACACACACACACACACACACACACACACACACACTCACAACCAACAGCAGACAACAGTTTCGTTTCATTTCAGCTCAGATCATCAGACAAGTTCACACACACTGGTTTCAGTTTCTCTTTCTCTGCACAGACTCAGAAGCTGCAGACTAAGACACGCCCTGGCTCCAGTCTGTCTCAGCTCCCAATTGGCTGACCTAGTTGCTATGCCTATTCATTGGCTGACCTTGTTATCATGTCTTCCCAGTCATGAATATTCTGACACCATGGCAGCAGCATCCATGAATGGCTATGTAATAGCAATTTTGTAGGTTTTGAGCTTAAGCAAATCAATTTTATTAGTCTCTCTGAACAGGTAGTCCTCATTTAATGACTACCTCAGTTAGTACCATTCATAATTAAAATAGGGATGAAAAAGTAACTTTACTAATTCTCATACTTACAGACCTTTGTAGGTCTGTAAAACAAAGGAAGGCTGAAGTAAGATCTTTAGCACAGTCCTTAGTGACCACTTCTCTTAACAACTGAGTTGTTGGTCCCAATTATGGTCATTGATCTAGGATTACCTGTAGTCATCATATTACAGACTATTTCTCAGATTCATTGTTTTGGAAATGTGAGAAGAGTGCTAAGGTGCATCTTCTAAAAGCAGAAGTATTTTTTCACCAATGCATAGATCACTGTAATTAATGATTTGTTCAGAGTCTGAGAGACATTCATAGGCTACAAGGATGTCTCTAACTTATCAGTTAAGAAAACAGTCTCTTCACCAGTTCACACAGTGGCCATGTGATAAGAAATAGAAAAGGTCTCATCTTAGCAACCCAGGAGCTAAATTGGATTCGAAAATGAAGGCAATACAGTTGCTGAGATCTCTCTTTCAGCTTTGTTTTTTTTTTAAAAAAAAAAGGAGAAAAAAATTTCTAGGAGGATTTTGCTTTCAGTTGAAATGAACTGCCAAGAGCTTCAAAATCCTATGGAATTTCAGATCTGTATACTGATGGCACTTTTGCTTTAAACTGCTGATACAAATTGTATGGAAGAATAATTTTAAATCATTTTGGTGTCAAAGAATTTCCCAGTAGAAGACAGAAATGGTAAGCTGCTGTTAGTCAGGCAGAATCTTGTAATAACTCTAGTTATTACCAACAGAGATATTTTAAAATCTTTCTATTCAGGATTTTTTTTCTCTCCAGAAAACAAAAATAATATGCTTTATTTATATTTCAAATGTGTAAAACTCCCTGATCCTTTTCTTCTTGATACCATTTTTTTCCTGGCAGATTTAGTACACACAAGATACTTTTACTTGCCAGGCTCTTTCCCCCATTAAATAAGTGCCAATGGTCTGAGGGCATTGCCTAAGCCAGGGGTCTCCAACCTTGGCAACTTTAAGGCTTATCAACTTCAACTTCAACTTCAACTTCCAGAATTCCTCAGCCAGCTTTGCTGACTTTTTTTTTTTTTTTACTTTTGCTGGTTGAGGAATTCTGGGATTTGAAATCCACAAGTCTTAAAGTTGCCAAGGTTGGAGACCCCTGGTCATCTCTCTTTGTACCTACAGGAGGAGAGGTGTGGACTTGCACATTTGTATGTGAACTGTAACAGTAGATAAGACATGCACTTTGTCCATTTTACCTTTTACTTCCAAGTGATCTTTCTAACCCTCCCTTATGTTGTCTCTTATCCAGGGATGAAATCTACTTAACTTTCTTAGTGGTTCAGAAGTGCATGCACTGCAGGCACATGCTTGCTTTGCTCACATGTGTGCACATGTCACATGCATGCGCAGACCCTCTGTGCATGTGCAAAACCTTCTGTGCATGAGCAGAGGTTAAAAAACACATTACTTCCTGGTTAAAACCAGGAAGTAATGATACCTGGGCGGGTGAGCGGAACCTCACGCTGCCATCGCTACTGGTTTTCCGAACCACCTGCCACAATCGCTACCGGATTGCCCGATCTGGTCCGAACCAGGAGCATTTCACCCCTGCTCTTATCTCCCTTTATTCCCTTGACCTGCTTTTATTCATCTTTCTGATTCCTTCAAGGTCTGATTCTTTCTTTTCGTTTTCCCTTTTTCTAATATGCTTTCAACCCTGCCTTTTTGGAAAATCTTCTGCCCATTCTTAAATCTGATTTCCTTAAGTCTCTATGTCATCTATTAACAACCTTCTTGATTTCTTGCAGGATCTATTTAGCTTTAATTGACTTTATTTACCTGAGAATTGTGTTTCCTGAACTTCTGCCTTCCAGTTTCCACCAGATTTATTCATTTCTCAATTCTCCTACAACTTTTGGGTTACAAATAATTTAACTAAAAACACTTGGTATTAGAATATAACTGACTTTCTATCTGATGTACCTTGAGAGGGACTTTGACCCACTGAGAGACAGTCTGTTGTAGCATTTAGAATAATAAAAAAGAAGCAATTTCATATCTACATTTCACCAAAGTGTAGTGTAATTTATAGAATTATAGAATAGAAAATTAGATCAGGAAAGGCAATACATATTTTAGTTTTCCATAGCAAATATGGAAGTCTTAACGATAACACTTTAATTTTTCAGTTGGAAGGTATGGGTAGCAATAAGGCTACAGTCTCATAATAAGGATAATGAAAATATGTATAGCAGAAAACAATCATACACAGAAACACTGTCTCCTCTCTTCAAGCCCAAAACTATAAGCAAGAAGAAAAAAATGAAACAATTTCTTAAGTATCCAGAAGAAGAAATCTCTAACATACGTTATATCATGAACTAATACTGGTACACATTAACTTCTAATAGAAGAGAATATGTGTAGCTCAGGGTTGAGCTGTGGAGTCCTTGATGCTCCCTGAGCTTGGTTGTTTGTTTGCAGATGTTTCATTCCCCAACTAGGTAGCATCATGAGTGCAAATCATGCAAAGGACTGCAAATCCCACAACTGCTTGCACTGATGTTACCTAGTTGGGTAATGAAATGTCTGCAAGTGAACAATCAAGTTCAGAATCAAAGATTTCACATTAGCTTCTCTCTAGACCAGAAATAGGCATTTCTTTATCCTAATCTGCATGGATAATCATAGACCATACTGTAAATTGTAATCCAGCAACAACTGCAGAGTTATACATTATATTATACATTACAGTAACATTATTTGATATTTCAGTACTTTTTTTAGTTAAATGCCAATCTTTTTTTTTCTGGTGGCCTATCAGGGACCATATGCAGGGGAATAGGGCCAAAACAAAGATAAGATCAAGAGAAAAGCTAAATTAATTTCATTGATATGCTTTAATGTATAATAAAATAAATATAATGAATGTGACTGTTTTATGTATATGCTATTTTTCCTATTTCTGCTAAAAAGTTATAATTTGCAAACTTTGTTGAGGATAAGGGGGTTTCAAATTAGAGAATGTCCTTACTTACAAGGCCATTCATTTATTTAAATGAAAGTTTTCCATGCATATTATTGAGGGAAGTTAATAAAAAGTAAGATTCTTCTGCTAAATGAGACACAGAAGTTGTTTCTCCATCTCCTTTCAGTACAATAAGAAAATTGCAGTGTAAAGGATTTTTTCTCAATACCTAATTAAAAATCATGTAAACAATGACAGCTGAGAATTGAAAATAGATTTTCTGTAGATATATTAACAGTGTAGTCATCTAGGCCATCAACTGATAAGTGCCTCACACTGCAATAACATTGGCATAAGAATATGGAAAAATCCTTGTTTTAAGGATAAATTAAAGAAACATTAGAATAAATGTTAAAGAAATCAACCAACATAACATCTTTTTTTGCATAAGTAGCAGCGGTGAAGTCCTCTGAAGTCTGCTACAGGTTCTGTGAATTTGCTACCGAGCATGTGCTTTGCAAGCACATGTGCACCTGAGGCGCACCTATGCAGCTCTATAAAAGGAACATTTTTAAGCCTTCCAAGTCTGCAAAAGTAAGTAGAACAAGGGGGGGGGGGGAAATCCACTGTGCCACACAATTTAGATTAGCTAGAAAGCAGGAAATCCAATGATTCTAGCTAATATAAATCTTGCGGCATAGCTGATCATTGTCCAGCTGATCGTTAGAAATACTGGTTCGCCTGAACTGGTAGCATTTTTTACTACCGGTTTACCCGAACCGGTCCAAACTGGTAGCATTTCACCCCTGATAAGTATGTAAAATGAAATTTCATCCAGTGCAAACAAAATAACAAATTGTCTTGAAGTTTTATTAAAGAGTGGGTTTTTCAATGTATATCAATTACATTTACTTATTTACATTCATTTATTTATATTTCATATTTTTAAACCACCTGTTGCCATCAAAGAACAAATGTATAAAATTAATATTAAAATTAAAGTTGGATTAAAAAAAGTTAAAATTATAGAATAATGATGTAATAAGCTTTAAAAGGGTAAAAATTCAAAGATAGACATTTAACACTGGTTATTACAGGTGGTGGGGGCTCTTTTAGGGCTAGCCAGCCTCACAGCTGCATGCTTCTCTGTGCCTCTCATACAAAGCCACAGAGCCAACTTTAGGTCCTTTTCAAAAGGCTAAGAGGGAAGGGCGTTCTCACCTCTGGGGGCAGCAACAGAGAAGGGTCTCTTCCTGGACCCCGCCAGATGAAATTCCTTGACTGACAGGGTTTGCCTGAATGAGTGAGAAGAGTTGATGGGATGGGGGCAAAGCCAGTTCTGTAGGTCCTATGCCATGTAGAGCTTTATAGGTGATGACCACTGCCTTCAATTGGACCAGAAGCAGACCAACAACCAATGCAACTCACAGATCAGGTATTATTTCATATTTCTAGCTATCTTCTCTTCTATGCTAGAAAAACTAAAATTAAAAAAGGAAATTCACCTGGGTAAATAACTCAGATAAATTTCCATAAGGCATTTTTACCTATGTACTATTTACTGACTGTCCACTCACTGTCTCTCAGCCCTATGAAGCAGGCAATGGCAAATCACTTCAGAAATCATGTCAAAAAACTGCAGGGGTTTGTCCAGGCAGACAGAAGTCAACATTGACTTGAAGCATGCAATATACACCCTTCCCCCCATCTATTGTATCTAATTTATTCAGAAATCTTCCCCATTGAATTAACTAAATGGATGTTCAAGTAAATATGTATAGGAATGCAGCCTTAGAATTTAAGAATATCGTACTATAAATTGCACTTGGAAATAAGCAAGTAAATCTTAACGTACTACATGTTCACTGTATTAGTGTTTAAAATATTTATATAGCATTTGAAATATTTCATTCTTTGAGCCGATGTTCAACAGCAGCCTCACATGATATCAATTACAGTGATCTCAGATTGATGGATCAGAGTACAGACAACTTGGGCAGGATAATACTTATTCAAGAATTTTTATAGTTGATGTCAACCCAAATAATGAAAATTGTTTCAAGACAAAACATACTCATGAGACTATTTCCCAACTCCTACCACGTAATAGCCTAGCTGCATCTGGAGACTATTAAAGAGGAAAAGGCAGAGACAGAGACAGAAATGGATCTGACAAACATTTATATAGAATCTGATCGACAATATATTTAAGGCAATATATGGAAGATTTGTGGATCAGTCACACAACTAGCATCACAGTATATAATAATAATGCCTTTGAAAATAATATATTTGCCCACCAGATTTTTAATTTTTTTTCTAGAAATCACTATAAATACTGCTATAACATAAATTAACATATGCCATGTCATGGTTTAATTCATATTTGGAAATTCTCTATGACACAGTTCTTAAAACAAAAAAAAATATATATTTGAAGAGCATAATTTACCTTTGAAATGTGGGAGTTGCCTAAATTAACATCTGATGTTTTCATTATGGATGCCAGCTACTCTTTTATTCCCAGATTTTAGTCTTACTTATACTTGCACAACTTAAATATTTCCCTAGATAAGACTATTTTGATTTAAGCAGTAGGTAGGAATTAGGTGACTTGCCAGGCAATGTCATTAAGACATAAATTGTCTGGGTATAACGAATAATTTAGTTTTAAATCCAGAATACTCTGTTAATTATGCAGTGGTGTCTTTAAGGTATCAATGCCTACCAGCCAATATAGATTGTTCTTTATAATACCTTTACAGCTACAAGAACAGTAGGAAGAATGCCAACACAATGATTCTTCAAATTTTGAAGATTAGCATTTCATCTGTTACAATCAAATTGCCTGACTTTTATAAGGTATCCTTATCCAGATTACATGCAGATAACAAAGCTCTAGATTTGCACTTAGAGGTTAAAAAAGAAAAGAGAGACAGAAAGATTAGCTTTTATATTTTCAAACCATTATTTTCCAATTGGTTAGTCTTCAGTTACATTCATTAACATCATGACCAATGGAAATAGATTTGTTTATTTTACAGAATAAGCCCAATGAAAAGAGCTTTTTGGTAAATGCTTTAATAATTGATGCAGAATTGAGCAATGTGGAGAGTATTAAAACTTATGATTAATGGCAGATAATGAAGTGTTCCCACTCTGCACGATCCCGTTGGACAAGCTGAAACCGCTACAGAAGATCAGTCCCTTTAAAAAAAGTCCTATGACATAAAGGTCTTTATAAGTGACAACCAACACTTTGAATTGCACCTAGGTGTTTTACCAGAGATTTGACAAAGAGGAATTGGATAATGGTAGAGTGGTCAGCACATAGAACTTTGTTCCAAAGGTGCATTTTCCAGAGGCAACTGGACTTTCTGGGACTTTTTATTTCATAGAACTTCATATTTCCATGTACAGTTGACACCTGTGTAGAATAGGATGATCTTTCTCATCTTTAATTCAAAACATTGAGATGGTGACATTGTTACCAGGTACAAACAAATACACCTTAACCTTGATGATCTCACACTTGGCGGGATTCCTTTTTCTTAAACCTCAGTGGTCTCATTGTTAGGAGGAAGAGGCAAAGCCTCTCAAAATATCATAAGTTTGTTTTCTTCATCACTAAAAATACAGTGAGATAAATATAATGATCAGGGGTCAGCAACCTGTGGCTCTGGAACCGTATGTGGCTCTTTCATTTCTCTGCTGCGGCTCCCTGTCGCTGGTCGGCTCCACAGTTGATAGGGCTTTCGGTTAGGACAGGTAGAGGAAAAAGGATGCCACACTAGGAGGAGATTCTATGGTGGGGGAACTGGACTTCCAGCCGGGTCCAGAATTGAACGGGGTGGGGGGGGGCTTCGGGTTAGGAACTTTGTAGCCCTTTGAGTGTTTAAAGTCCCCGACCCCTGTCCTAGATGGTACAGGACTAGACTGCTTGTGGGACTGGTTCTCTCTGATTGTTTATGCTCAGCCCATCAGAACCAACAGGATGAATATGTTCCAGGTCCTCTGTCAAGCATTGTCAGCTTGTTAAACCCAGGAATCATACCTTCCCTATTGCAATGCCTGCCCTTTGGAACAACATCCACCCAGACATCCAGATGTCTCTGATGTGTTACCCTTTTGTAAGGCACTTCATACTTGTCTGTTTCCTTAAGCATTGGGAACAGGAAATTAAGCAAGCTTTATTGGTTAATTTATTTATTTTTTGGGGGGATTGGTAATTATACATTATTTGGATTATTTGTTTGTTTAAAATCTTTGGGGAAATATGTTTGTTTTAATTCTTTTCATTCTGTCCAGAGTCATTTCTCAATGATGGATCACTATATAAATTGTATAAATAAACAAAGCCCGGATGGATCATAAATTCAGTGTAGCCTTTGTTATTTAGATTATTATTTAAACAAAATCATAGTGATTGAGGCAAAACAATATGTTGAGTTTCATCAGTTCACTGAGAAAAATGAAATTGCAGCTGCTGGAAAAAAAGTACATTTGTGAAATCTATAGCATCTTTGTTACCAAATATATTCAGAGCACAGTTCAGACTTTAAACCATTTCCTAAATCTATATTTATTGAGGGAGTTTTAACAATGACCCAAATGTATTTGGGAATCTAAGTCCAGCAATGCAACAATCTGTTCTAATTAAAAAAGTTTTACTAATATATAATCTAAGTATTCCAAGTAATTGATCTTGTAATTGATATAAAATACATTCTAATTATTTCAGTTGGAAAAATTGGGCAGAAGTATAAAAATGCAGGTTAAAAAAAAAAGAAAACCACAAAGCCTCATTATTTTCAAAAGGATGGGGATGAAAGTATGAGGATGATCCTCATTGGATCAATTTGAATACAGAACTATTCCCTGGAGGCAAAAGAGAAGGTTGAAGAGATTAGTTTAGATTACTTTTCCCAAGAATTCTGCTGGACTGTCTAGATAGTAAATTGACAGCATAAGCAGCATTGATTATTGCCACAAAAGGTCTCAAAATGGAATAACTATAGCACCAAAAACACCAGAATAATTTTTCATGTCCTGTCATCTTCTGATCTAATAAACTGTAGCACTGAAGTCTTCAGAAATGTCCATTCTTATCCTGCACATATGGTCCTTTGGTTGAGAGAAACAGAAGCTTAGCCTTTTAGAGTCCATGTATGGAATGGAAGCTATGGCCCTTTCTGGGAAGGAGGGAAGGAAACACTGGGGCTTCATTCTCAATGTTCTGATTGACTAAGAATGTGATGCTGCCGAAACAGAATAGGTGAATGAGCATCCAAGTGCTAATCTTGAGATATAGCATGTATGGACCTAGCAATAAAAGAAAACTTGGAACACATTTTGATTCCCTATTTCAGGGGATCAAACTCAAGGCCCGCAGGCCAGATCCGGCCTGTGGGTGCTTAGATATGACCCATGGGGCTGACCTGGAAACAGTACAGGACTGGCCCACAGTGCCTCTGCCAGCAAAAATGGAGCTCGGGTCCTCAGGCGGCTCCCCATGCTCCATTTTCGGCCGTGACGGCTTTCTGCAATATTTCCCAACAGAATATTTTAATATTTAAACATGAAATTTTAGGAGGTGACTCTTTTAGGAAAAGATATTCCTTGATTCTATTATTTTTGTCTAACTACCATTTTCCATAGTGAGAATAAAATGGGTAACATGACTTTTAGAATCTAAGCACCATAACTGAAATCCAGTATTTTTATAGCATGTTCAAATAGCACTTTTTCATATGGCTGTTGACAAAAATAAGATTGCCAACATGATCGCCAGTGTCTGATGACGGACATGACACAAGAAGAAGAAGATTCAAACAGCATCACGGTTAGAAAGAAAGTGCTCTGCAACATTGTGTAGGCTTTATGACACAGTCCAAACCAAATCATTCCTTGTATAAACTATATGTTATGGGTATAATTCTATCTTACTTATTTACAATACACATTGACATTTCCAATTCTTTTTCATTCATTATGTAAAAGTCTTGTGAGATCAATTAAAAAATACAAGTTTCTACTATTAAAGAAAAAATCCTGTTAACTTTGGGATAGGATTTGCAAAAGGGGAGGGATTTGCCAATTTAATATTTTACAGCAGTATTCAAGTAGATTTGACTAAGGAGGATAATCCATTTATGCTTCTAATGCTAGCAGAACTCTTAAACCTGGATGCAGAATGTACTTTGGGAAGTATACTTCTTTTTGTGGAAAAGTTCATGAAAGCTTATCTCCCGAAGCAGACACACAAGGTCAGCATCTGCTTATTATTAGGACTCCTTTATATTCCACGAGAGACTAAAAGTAAACCCTGAAGACACTTCTTCCTACACTTTCAATTTAATATTAAAGTATTGAACTGAGGTTCCTGTACAAGCATACTTTAAACAAGAGGAGAACTTTAAAGATGACCTGAGAGACGATAGGATTGGAAAATTCTGGTGAGAAATTATTAAGAAATAATTTGTATGACACATTGCGAATTACAGATGCTTGGACATTAATATTTACACTTAATAGTTACAAAACATTTAAAATGGAGATTTTAATATTATAAACTATAATGAAGTCCAAATATGCCAGATCTATGTTCATGATTAGATGTATCTTGATGTTTTTCTGTTGTCATTATTCATATCCTTCTGCTCAACATTATGTGATTAAATACATGATAGTCATTAAAAGTTAATGTCATATTTCTCAAGATTCCTACGTGATACAATCATTCTGAAATTACATTCGTGTTTAGTTTGAAGAGGCCTATCATAATCACCAAAAGTTTTTCAGGAAGCAAAACATTTGAAAAAAAATGGTTGTCTAGTATTATAATAATATTCAGTTTTAAGGAGCAACAGGCTAGGAAATGCAGTTGCTTTTAACTTACCTCTCCAATCTGTGGAATTCTCAGGTAACCTGATTATCTAATAAAAAGGAAGCATGATTTTAAAATAGATGTAGTGAGTCAAAATATTATATTGATGCAGAAATCAAGGTTAAAATGCAAGAACGTGGAGTTAAAGGATCTTAGTTAAAAAGGTTGACAATAGTTTTTATAGGTACTTTTGAGAGGCTTCATAAGTAGGAGGGAACAATAAATCTAGTTTCAGAGGACTGAGATTTGAATGTCTTTACAATAAGGTAGCATTATACATTTCAATGTCTCCTTTGAGTAGTAGTTCAGGTTTTCACCCACTGAGTGATAAAATGAAAAATAAACACAAGATAAAAGGAATCTATTCCATCTAAATTTAACTTAATTCAATTGAAAATATCAACAGATGTTTCACTTTCTTGGCTGGTTCATATATTATCATATGTGTTTCAGAACAATTGGCTATTATTATGAACAATAGAATAACAATTGAGAAATAGTGATATATATGATATATATGCACTAATATTTTATTGAGAACAACAACAACAAAAAAAACACCAATCCCCAGGATATTTTACTTATTTTTTAACTTGGTTTCTGCTTTCCATCAATAGCTAAGATAGTAAGCCATTTGTACATGCAATTTCCAATTAAATAAAGAACCATGGTGGCACAGTATTGCAGGTTAATTCTGCTGACTGCCAGGGGGTTCATCCTCACCGGCTCAGATTTCCATCCTTCCGAGGTTTATAATTTTTTTTTAATTTGATTTATATGCCGCCCTTCTCTGGAGACTCAGGGTGGCTTACAATGTGCTAAGCAATAGCCTTCATACTTTTGTATATTTATACAAAGTCGGCTTATTGCCCCCACAAACTGGGTCCTCAATTTACCTACCTTAGAAAGGATGGAAGGCTTAGTCAACCTTGAGCCTGGTGAGATTCGAACCTGCAATAATTGCAGGCAGCTGGTGTTAATAACAGGGTGCATTAGTCCACTGTACTACCAAGGCTCTTGGCTGATTCTGTAAACCACTTAGAGAGCACTGTAAAGAACCGTGAAGTGGTACATAAGCCTAAGTGCTATTGCTATTGCTATCAAGGTTCAAAAAATGAAATTTGGTATAACAACCATATTATTCTTAATAAAATCCAGTTCCACCCTAATCTTCAGCACTAAATATCTATGAATAGACTGAGTTAAGGCAAACAAATTGTTTGATAAAGCTTTTTATATCAAAGGCGGTCAAATGTCTTTTCTAATGCATACATAGATTGTACAACATTTAATAGACAATCCAACAAAATCAGAAGTCAACTGTGGATTGTCTGCAAATTAATTTGGTAGCTGCTTTAAAGTATTTTAATGAAAGGTCAGTAAAAGAATTAGTGTAATATGGAACAAGGCTATTAAGGACAATAAAAGCCAGAAATAAGTCACATTGTTGAATTTTGATAGGAAAAATAAAGTAACAATGCTCATTAGCTGTGCAAAGGCTTGCTTTGTTGCTGTAGTGTAGACATAAGAAATAATGCCAGTTATTCTATTATGTTTCTTTTACCATTAATTAACTAGATTCTGCTTTATGTCTTCCTTTGATTCTCTCTCTTGTTTCAATGCATGCATGAAAAGAAATGAATTGCAACTGTTGCAATGCAATTTCCCAGAATAATATTTCGGAATCTCATCTCTGTCTTTCTCTCTATGCGCTCTCTTGAAAGCCACAAGTTGAAAAATTCAACACCCTCACTGCTGACTTTGATATTTCACTTACAGAAGTAGATAACAAAATGTTAAAGCAAAGGAGTGTCCAAGAGTCTGCAAAGGAAGGAATTCAAATAGATTTCAAAAGAGAATATATTCCTATATATGATGCCACAGAAGCAAATCCCCTCAAACTCAGTACTAGTGTTTATCTGCAACTGCAGCCTAAGAAACAGTGATATCGGCTGTTTTTATCCAGTGTATATCCTTCATGGTATTTTCAGTTGCACTGTTCAGCAGGAAGCAGCAAGTGATCAGTTTCATCCTAATTGGGGTTCTGTAGTCATGAATGTTATTCTATGGTGTTCTATAATACCTTAGTGCAATGTATTACAGTATGCTGTGATATTCAAATGCACATTTACATTTATAGGGAAGTCATCTAAGGAGATTATACACTGTAAATGCCCTCGTCTTCAAAAAGGTATGGTGGATGGTGAAAGTCATGACAATTCCCATACATGAGGGCATGAAATAATATAACATCTATATTTGTCTGCTCTGAATGCTTAATGGAAAATGGACAAAATAAGAATAAGAATAATGAAACAGTGTCCACCCATTTCCCAACAGGTGCTTGGGAAAGACTCAATAAGTGAATAAAAATTCCAAATCCAGTATAAATATCTGGCTGACTATACAATGAATCACAATAATACTTCCATTTGAACAAAGTAGAAATACCTGCAAATAACAGTAGAATGACTGTGGTGAAAGAAAACAAAGATACTACCAATACTAATATGTGCCTCATGCAATCCCAAAACATCTGGAGCATCACTTGAATATCATCGGCATTGATAAAATCAGCATCAGTCAATTGCAAAAGGCATCGTTACTTGCAAGCTTACATCTTGCAACAATATCTTTATACCATCAAACAACAACATCTGCCTATCCTAGGTTCTTGGGAAGGACTTGATAGGTGGATAAAAGTGCTTTATCTAAATTTATCTAAATATCTGGAAAACTATGCAACCAACCTTTTTAATAATTCTGATAGACTCTATGAAAAAGGATATCTTGTATTAGCTGGTTTTACATGCTTTATTAAACTATGGCTTATTCATGATTTTTAGAGGGAAAAAAAGAGTAAAGGGAAAGAGAGCAGACAAGGGCAACAAAATAAAAAATAGAGAAACAAAAATATATATTAAAAAACCACCTCATGTAATTAACATACAAACACCAACTTTTCAGCAACAATCATTTGCACTGAATGCATGAATGAGTGCTGGAAAACTGTATCATTTGAACAGCTTTGGTGGAATCTAGGAGTTATTTACATGGACTGTTCACTTGTGGACTCCAACAGGCTTTAGTTTGGCATTTGTGTGTTTCTATATTTTTATATTGTCTTATTTTAATATTGTCTATTTCTGTTGTAATAAAGTTTTTCATATTTATGTGTAACCCAAGGGGAGGGAACAATATTGTGCTGATTCAGGATTATGGGATTATAAACCAATAAAATTTAGGTGTGCCCAGATAGAGAAGACAGTTTTAATGTATGGTAAATCTTCTCATCTTTTCCATCCACTCATCTTATTTTCTCACTCACTGAGTATAATGGAAATATAAGTAAATCTACATTTTCGTATAAAATTCACAACACATAGTAGATAACAATATGCTATCTTTTATATAGTAGAATCAGGTTTTTAGCCTCAGTGAAGGTTGTTAAATCTCTGAACTTAGAAAGGATCTAAAATATGTTTTTCATTCTAATATTCAGAGGATTACAAATTTTCATAGTGACTTTTCTCCTTAAATAAATAATGTTAAAATCAGCACTTCTGAGATTCTTTTTGTTCTCCTGATACTTAAAATAAGGCTTGCCGATTCATGCAGAAAGTTTCCACTTAATAGAGTAAAAAGATCTTTTGCATATTGGTGGCACTGGTGCTTTATTTTTTAAAGGGTACTTTTTCCCAATGAAGGCATGAAACAATACTGCTTTAACTTTCTCTTACAATTTTTCTGATTTTTACTTGGATTTATGCAATGTGGCAATGATCAGCCAATTTTTTTTTTCAGTCACAAAAACTCTTTAAAAAGTTGCCTGAAATGATGTAGGGTCTCCTGCTTGAGCTTGGGGTTGACTAGAAGACCCCCAAGGTCCCTTCCAACTCTATTCTGTAACAAGCATAATTGCTTTTGTAGACTTACAAGCCCTTCAGTTATGTGAGCTGCATAACTTTTTCTCTCTCTGTGCATGTTCCATCTTTTCAGATCCAACACAATGCTTGCTTGCTATTCCCTAAGAAAGCAGAAGGAACAGTATCTGTTCTGAAAGAATTACCCACAGCTGGCAATTCAGTCTCCAATATGATGCAGATGAAAGATAAATGGTCAGATAATCAAAGATGCTTCTTTTGTGAAAATCCACATGAGCAGTGTTCAAATAATCCCAAGGAAGATAAAGCACCTATTACCAGAACAGAGTGTAAGTCCCTCAAAGCAAGGTTTCGCCATTGTGAATGACTGATACCATCTGGAAACAGAAGATTGACAAGCCAGAAGACAGTTCAAGATAACAATAGGGCACCTGAGATTCACTGTGGGAATTTATCAGTGACTCAGTGTACAATGACTAGCGCACACTACAAGTGTTTTGAAGTGTAAAGGATTCTCCTTCAGTCTCATACATTTTGAAATTACCTAAATGTACTTCACGTACAAATGAAACAGAGTCAACATGATTCTAAGATTTAATGAAGGAAAGTAACCAAACTGTAATTTCACTTTAAAAAATCAGTATGCAACGTTTGATTAAATCTTTTCCAGACTTTTCTGGAGTAGAACAATATAGTTGTATGTGTACTGTTTCTTTTGTGAGCTGCTTAATGCACTGTAAATATAGCAAGCATTATTTGTTAACTTTGTGTTTGTGGTGGATAGGGTTAGCTAGTGAATGAGCAAATATTAGACTGGATTTGTTTTGTTTTATAGCTTAATGACTGCTAGATAGCATGTTAAACCAGCCATATAGGTTTTACAATATATGAAAAGGACTTTGGGCTATGGATAAGAATGCCTGCCTACCTTCTTCCTATTTTTTTCATTACCACTGAAACAGTGGTAAAATCCTCCATAGATTGCCACTGGTTCACTGCCTGCGCATGCGCAGTGCATGCCAAAAGCACGCTGCACACATGCATATGTGAAGTGCGTGTCAAATGCACGCTGCACATGGAAAAAGGAGGCTTAACAAGGTAAGTAGAACAGTGGGGGGAACAGCTGTGCCACATGATTTAGATTCACTAGAAAGCAGGATTTCCTGCTTTCTAGCAAATATAAATTGCGTGGCACAGCTGATCATTGGAAATACCAGTTCAGACGAACTGTTAGCTTTTTTTTTTACTAACGATTCTCCCGAACCATTACCTTTTATCACTACCGGTTCACCACTGAAACCCTCTTCCCCATTATTATAATCACTGTTGCTTCGATGCTACAATGATCAAAACAAAGGGAATAGGTAGTTCCTTTAGTCTTATGTTCTACTGCAGGCTCATAGTAACTCTGTAGCAAGAAATAATTCACCATTAAAGTAATATATAAGCATCCACTGCAATGCTGTAGTTTTATTCCAATATGTTTACATTACAGCTTAGGAAGCCCTAAAGCATAGGAAGTATTACAGCTTAGGAAGCATACAACTTTGGAAGCGGAAGTGAAAGAGATGGATTTGTGACTGGCTGGGAGTGCAAGAACTATGGGTGGCCCAGTCTGGCAATGGAGAAATGAGAAACTAGCTGACCACTATTTGAAACATTTCTAACAAAGCCCTGACACTGGTGACTCACAAAATAATACTGCTTCTGCTTTTTCCAGCCTACTTTTATAATGAATGGTACTTCAAAGCAGAGCTTACATGGAATATTATACACCCCCTAATTGCATTTATGATATTGGTAATTTTAAAGAATTCTTCAGAAAGATGCATAAAATCATCTAGCAGTGCTCAATGATGAATGCAGAATGGAGGGGGGGGAGGGGATGTGGTGGTTTGCTTTGCTCACTCTTCAGTAGGTCAAGTATAAAAGGCAATAAATATTTCCAAGCATCTTGGTGGAGTTTCACAGTAAGCTATTGTTTACTGGGAGCAGTGTAAGTAGACTTGCTGTGCATAATGAGACTCTAGCATTGTCAGGATATTAATTTATATGAATAATGAATGCCAGGAATATAGTAGCAGTAAAGAGGAGACTTCATAGTGAGACCACAGAAGCTGAAATGCAATCCTTCTCTAATTAAGAGAGTCTTTTTAGATAGATGATAGATAGATAGATGATAGATAGATAGATAGATAGATAGATAGATAGATAGATAGATAGATGATAGATAGATAGATAGATAGGTATAATATAAATATACACACATACCCCAAGCAAAAATTATGAGGATAACAGTATTTTCCACACTTATCACCTTGTATTTTATTTTTCAGATGATGAAGTAGGTGAAGCCAGATGGAACCTAATAAATATATTCAAATGTATATAACTGTATACTATATTTGCAGTTTGAGTATTGTAGTGTTCATGAAAACTTTTCATAATGATTAAATTTAATGAGCCATCTCAAGTGGTCTCTCTGTGTAAGGGAATCTAAACATGTGTGTGTACACACACATACACACACTGTTATGACCCGGGGATTGGTACAAAAGCAACACAGCCAGAGAACAGGTCTAACTCTCCTTTATTGCTCCAACTTTGCCCCCAAATGTCTCCATGTTTACTACAAGTCCTGGAATGGAATTCTCACATGCCCCTTCAACAGCCTCTGACTGCGAGTAGTCCAGTAAGCAAGGGTAGCAAAACAGTAACTGGAGACAGAAGTTCAGCGAAACAGACAAACCAGGCAAGCCCCACAAAACAGAGCACAGTAATCTCCAAATGTTGGTAAGTGCACACGAGGTTCAACAGATTCAATGCTTGTTCTTGACAAATGCCCCTCCCACTGGCATCTCCTTGCATCTTAGTCCCCAGGTGTGCCTTGTGACGTGGGGTGGGGCACTCTCTTCCTTCATAGCCAGCTCAGTCTACGTTGTTCTTGCCTTCTCTCTTCTCTTTGTGCTCTAGGATCAGGAGTGGGTGATCCTTGTTCATTGCCTGAGCTCTGGATGGATGGAGAGGGGGAGGGAGGGAGGGAGGGAGGGAGGGGAGAGAGAGAGACAGAGCAAAGACAGAGAGAGAGAGAGAGAGAGAGAGAGAGAGAGAAAGAGAGAGAATCATAAGGTTTTATTCTGATAGAGGGGTTGTTATTGTTTTGCACCATTTGATAAGAGTAGTACTGGAGGGCATCAGTAAGCTCAAATGTGAAAGATAACCACATAGTATATAGTTTCATCTGTGCTTATTCTTTCTAGATTTATAATCTACTTTTTATTTCTTTACTATTTAGTTTTGTCTCTCTTTTTATTTATAAAATGAACAAATCATAGACAACTAAACAAGAGAAGGTAGAAGAAAACTAACATACAAAGTAAAAATATATGGAATATAAATGTATGCAGTTGGTGTTTTCAAAATTTGAGATATATTGTTTACAATGTTTTCTAGCTGTATCTATGCATTTATGCACAGATTATGTAATGATTTCCCCCAAAGTATCTGCAAAATACAACTGTATTATATGACTGTAGACATTATAGAATAAAGATACATTGCTTAAAAATGAAAATAGAATTAAAATATCTACTTTCTTTACTACTTAATGTGTTGATTTATAAGATATATTATGGCAAGTGTAGAATAAGAAACAAGAGTTTCTCAGAAAACATTACTATATAAAATTGTTCAGTTTATATTCAGAAATAGAATATATCATGGTACACATTCTCATTTTACAAAAAATAGTCAACAGGGAATTGGCAAAAATCAAAAGTACCAAGAACTGAAAATCATAAAGATGGCATTAACTGGTCATAGTGGTTATTGACATACTGTATGCCAAAAAAATCTTGGACAGCATTTAGAAAATCTGAGCATTGACAAAAATTTCCATCTGTCAAGTACAAAAGGCTACACTACTTGGATTGACATGTATACTACACCAATATATTAAAATATTCTAGGTTCTTGGGAACTGGATGTTAATGAAGGGGAACAGCAGCTAAACAACTTGTAGCTGTGACTTCACATTGTGTGAACAGATGATAATACTCTTTAGAATATTGTTTTGTGATATGTAAGGGTTTACATCCTTCCTGGATTATCATTATCATTTCATCATAACTTTTTTTTCATTTTAGTATTCTTATTCAATAACAAAAACAGTCTAGCAATGCATACTCCTTTCTCAATAAAACCTTCAGGTTTATGCATCCTTTCTTGCTTAATGAAATTCTGTCAGTTGTTAAATTAGTGATGACATCACTTTGTTCTTAGGAATTATGTCTCTGTTTTCTGTTACCTCTATACTTCTGAGAATTCATTTAGACTGCAATTCTATGCTCACCTTTATGTGAGATTAATTTAAAATAATTTCTTCTATATAGTCATTTATAGGGTCATACCATCAATATAGTTTTATAGAAACTTGACAGACTGGAGACAAAGAGTGAAATGAAAATTATCTCAGTTTGCAATAAAACATTGCACTCATTTCATAACATTAATTTCATAAACTGAGCAAATTCAGCAAAAGGAATACAAGATTAAGATTGATATAGTGCAGGTTTGAATAACTTCTTCAAAGACTTTTTTTTTCTGGAGAGGAAAACAAAACTGAATACAAGTTTAGCTACTACAAAAAACCTTTTTGAACAAATTTCAAGAACCATAATAAAAAAATAAGGTAAACTGTCTATGGTAACTACCCTCTAATGTTGAGGTAAAAAAGTAGAAGTACAACTAATCTAAGCTTTTCTAATAATAACAGGGGGGAATAAATTAATTTGATGCTGGAAAATATCAATTATGTGAAATATTTTTTCTCAAAATATATTGGTTAATGTTTAGAAATGAAAGACAGACTAATTCTTGGTTAATATTAGAATCTGTGTCTCCAGTGAAGGATCCACAACTCTAGTAATAAAATCAAGGATCATCACATTGAAAACAATGGGACTAAAGTTAAATATAAATAACATTAAATTAATGATAACAGGTACTGTAACCAGTCTTAACATTGACAATGAAGATATGGAAGAGCTATAGTTCCTGCCTTTTAGAATGAACTATCAACAGGAAAGGGGCGCAATGGCTCAGAGGTTAAAGATTGTCAGCTAGAAAACTGACAGCCTGGCTTCAAGACCCAAATGCTGCATGATGGATTGAGCTCCCATTACTTCCCCCAGCTCCTGCAAATCTAACAGTTCGAAAGTATGCAAATGCAAGTAGATAAATAGGTACTACTTCAGTGGAAAATGTCTTGGACAATGCTGGGTCTCTCGGCTAAGAAACAGAGATAAAGAGCACCACCTAGTGGGACATGAATGGAAAGTAAAAACCTTTACCTTTTATCAACAGGAAAGGAACAAGCTGTCAACATACCACAGACTACCACTTGATAGACCAACAATGAATGCTTAGTAAGAAAATTGAGATGCTGTGATGTATTAGCACCTACAAAATCAGAACAAAGTAAGCAATTGTATTCCCTGTACTATTCTATGAAAGTGTAAATTCAAATTTGAAGAAACAGGATATAAAAGATTTTGACACTTTCAAACTTTGTGTTGGTCAAGATGCCTGAGAACACCATGGATAGTCTAAGAAAGAAAACCAACAAATGAAAAATCAAACAAATCCCACAGTTTTTACTGCAGGTTGAATAACCAGGTTATCCTATTTTGGACATATTGTGAAGGTCTAGCTCTCTAGGGAAGAGTGGAAGGAAAGAGAAGAAAATGTTAGCAGCAGGATGGATAGAGTCAGTTAAAGAGGCAATGTAAGCTTAAAACGTTTATTTGTTTTAAATCTAAGTATATAATATCAAGTATATTTTTACCTTTTCACCTCAGGATACCATTATTATTGCTATAAATAAGCACATCCTAAAACAATTTCAACCTTAAGTTTTTATTAAAAATCCATCCTTTTACTTATGGAACTGAAAAAATAATATTATTTATCCTATTTAAATATAGATACCTATTATTGGGCCAGACTTTGAGGTACCCTCATTCAGGATCTGTTTTAACAAAACATATTTCTCTTTCATTGTTTTATTAATTTGATAAGGTCTTCACACAAGAAATGTAGCCTGGGTTTTGTTGAAAATATAGTGGATTATAATACAGTGGATTATATAATGGATTATATATATTTTCAGTAGGAACCAGTTTGAAAGTTGGAGTCATTCATGCACATAATTTGAAAACTGCAATATTTTAAAGTATTTTTATAGTGCTGGAATAGCTACCATATTTACCTGTGGATTTTAAATTCTAATTCATGACACAGAATGTCATTATTCTCTATAATAGTTACTGAAGAATATTGCCAGGGTAGTGGCAGAGATTTATTTAGATTTATTTATTTAGAACTCAGTTATAATTCTGCTTCCTTAGGGATAAAACTGATATCTTAGATAAGTAATTTGAGAGTATCCAGATTTCTGGATAAATCTTTTTTTACTGTTTGCTTTCCTGAGAAAGGTGAAATTTTAATCTAGGCCCAAATCTATGTGTTATTTGGCTGTCCTCATGAAACTCAAGAGTCATGAATTTATATGGGACAGAATTTTTAAAGAAGTAGATTTTGTATCAAATGTGGTCTTTTTGCAAGAATTAGAGAATGCCTTTCCAACTTCTCTGTCAGAATGCATTTTGCTTGACCTTTTTCTAATTTTCTAATTCTATTTTGCTTCTATCCTTCCAAATATGTTTAAATTTTCTTCTAATTTACTCTTACTATAGATTCCATTTACTTATATTTCCTTCTTTCTATTTTATCTGTTCTGACTTCTTTGGGTTTTGTCTGTTTCTCCTCTATCATGTACCTTCCTCTTCTCTGTCTTCTGCTTTCTTTTGCTGTTTGTCATTTCCACCCACTAATTTTCTCCAGTCCATATTTCTTCTTCTTCTTCTTTTTTTTTTTTTTGTATTTCCTATCCCAATGACTCAAATCCCAATGAAGCTCCAAGAGCAGAGATGCCAGGAAGAGTGTTCCTTTTCATCAATGAATAAGGTCAACAACAACAAACCCATCTAGATTTAAATCTCTGTCCAGGAAAAATAGGAATAGTAGAACAAATATGAGGTGGCCACTACTTCTTTGTCCTACCTAATTAAAGTTTCTCTTGGTATTTGAGCATAATATTTCTCCTGGTATTTGAATATTTCAATACCCTACAGTTGATTGCAAACAATCAGTCACTATATTAGGGTCTGTAGGAGGATCTGGAAAATACAGTTTAACTAATCCATATATACTTCCATATGGAATTCCTCACAATTTAAGGAAGAAAAAAAAAATCAGAACACTCTGACAAATGACCCTCACTGTCAAGAACCTTGGAATACTCATTTCTAATGATCTAAGTGCCAGAGCTCACTGTAATAGCATTGCCAAAAAGGCATTAAGAGTTGTTAACCTAATCTTGAGAAGCTTCTTCTCCAGTAATATTGTATTGCAAACTAAGGCATACAAAACCCTTGCTAGACCAATTCTCGAATACAGCTCATCTGTCTGGAACCCTCACTGCATATTGGACATTAACAAAATAGACCGACTCCAGAGATATTTCACAAGAAGAGTCCTCCACTTCTCTGCTCACAACAGAATATTTTATACCACCAGGCTTGAAATTTTGGGCTTAGACAATTTAGAACAGACAACTTATGTTGTCTTTGGTCTGACCTAAGCATAGTACACAAAATTATCTGCTACAACGTCCTACCTGTCAATGACTACTTCAGCTTCAACCTCAATAATACACAAGCACACAATACAAACTTGATTGCAGAAAATATGACGTCAGCAACAGAGTGGTCAATGCCTGGAATGCATTACCTAACTCTGTGGTTTTATCCCCAAATTCCCATAACTTCAACATGGACCTCACCCCATTCTTAAGAGGTCTGTAAGGGGCGTGCATAAGTGCACCTACGTGCCTACCATCCCTGTCCTACTGTCCCCATTTATTTGTACCCATTTCCTGTATTCATAATCATGTTTATACCTATATCTGTTATCTTATACATGCTTGACAAAATAAATAAATCAAATAAAAATAAATAAATAAAAAAAATTATAATCTGAAGCAGGAGATTCTTATTCCTTTAACATTAGCAAAATAAATGCATATTTTATTATTTCCCAAATGACAAATATAATATTATATATATCTTGAGTAAGGATAACCAAATAACATTGTCTACATTAGCAAAATGAAGCTGTTATATTTCATTGCAAAATTTAAGTTAAAATATAAACTTGCAGAAAATATAAAGTTATATCTTACTTATGTTATGGAAAACTTGAAAATGTACTTTTTTAAGGGGCAGTGAGGTTAATAGCATTTTCTATGTGACTGTGATTTCTTTCATGTAGTGTGATTGACCAATGGGTTATATACTAAAAAGTAGGAATAACAATGTTTTGGAAAATGGGAATGATAATGAAGTAGGGTTAAAGGAAGGATTAAAAATTATAACTACAAATAAAGTAAACCCTTTTTCACTGCATCAATGATAAGAGCAACATTTTAAAATTATGTCTCTTTGCTTGAGAAACTACTGAAAATAAGAACATAAACAGCATGTAGCAAAGAGAAATATTGCAATATTTCCATCTTAAAATATTGAAAGTTCCTAATGAACTGTGATGCAAAGATAAATCTATAGATCACTCAGGTTTTCTTTCTTCACTCTTTTCTTACTTTAGTTTTGTTTTTTTGTATACCTTAACATTGCTAGCAAAACATGAGTAATCCCAATGTTGTAAAACATTACAGTCCCACAAACAAAATGTCAGTACAGTTTAATAAATTGCAGGGAAGAGGATTTGTGAATTAAATATCAGGGTAAGTTTGACAGTGAGTTAAGAAGGTCAGGTGATTTGAAAGATGGTGATATAAGAAATTACCAGTTGACTGCTATAATATTGGTATATAAACTTTATAGAAAAGACAGAGAAAAGCACACAAACTGCAGTTGTGACTAGAGCAACAAAGAAACTGATAGATAGATAGATAGATAGATAGATAGATAGATAGATAGATAGAT
>WNWU01000007.1:15291265-15354007 GCA_012654045.1 Ptyas mucosa | reverse complement strand
GATAGATAGATAGATAGATAGATAGATAGATAGATAGATAGATAGATTTTTAAGTTCTTATAGCATGTTCCAATCTCAAAGGATTCTAATTGGCTTACTATGTTAAAAAGAAGAAGAAGAAAATAACAGCATTACAATAATAATAGTTACACCCAGGAATATCCAAAAGGTGCTTTTTTCAAAAGGCAACTGGACTTTCTTGTTTTTGAAAATGTTTTACTTCTCATCCAAGAAGCTTTTATTGGATGAGAAGTAAAACATTTTCAAAGAAAAAAACAAGAAAGTCTAGTTGCCTTTTGGGAAAAAAAACCACCTTTGGGACAACCATGACCTGGATGATTGAGAATCTCCATGGGCCTAAATGCAGAATATTACAAAAAAGTTAAAAATAGCATAGAACACAAAGATAAAATCCCCAATAAAATACAGTATAGAGGATTCCATAATTCAGTAGCATTTAATTGTCATTTAACTTAAATACATTCAAATAAAGCAGCTATAACTTGGGGAATTGCAGCATGATGGGGGCTACTCGGGAGAAAAAAATATTTCATAGGGTACCAAAGAAATAGGAACATGAGTTTGGGTGCACAACTGCTTGTCAGATACAAATACATACTGTTTTTAGCTGTAGTAATCAAAAACAATTTGGATTATTTTAAAAAAAAAGACTGAATAGATGAATGGTAAGTTAAATCAATACTGATGGCTATTGGCTCTTGCACCATATAGATATGAACCAAAAGTATCATACATACTTATATGCATATAGTTATATTATACAGATTACAAATTCACTTTGATTTCTCAACAAATCCTTTATCTGGGAGACTATATTTGTAAAAGAGGATTTTTCATTGAAAATATACTAAATTATAAAAAACAAAATAAAAGCCTGAAAGTTTTCTTTATAGATTCCTTAAAGTTATAAAAGGACATTCTCAGGAATGAAATCTTGGGATCGTCTTAGTACATTTTTACTGTATATCTAGAGTTCATATAGCAGAGTGTCCTGCTGCAAATTGAACAAGTCTCAGGAGATTCTATAATAAGTTGGAATATGGAGAAAGTATCTTATAATGTCAACACATTTGCAGTTTAAGGGTCTTCACTTAACTTATGCACTGTGACTAGCATGTAGGGAATGAAATGAATGGCTAGAATGAAAATATATTTCTAGACAATTCAGTATTCATATAAGAAAAAACATTCATTAATAATATTAGATTGAATGGAAATAGAACCTGTCTCACATATAAATGTTTCTATGTGATTCTTTCATTTACAAGGCAGTGAACTAAGTTCATGAGAATAAGTCCTTTTTGTAATTTGAGCACAAAAGTAATCTATAGAGCTGGTGTTGATTAGATTTCATACATTTTCATGTGTTATAAATTGAGTGTGATCCTATTCCACTCCATCTAGTTCTAGCTCTGATTTTCAGATGTCATGTTGTTTAGCAATTACATTCTTTATTGTTGTATTTATTCTTTATTCTTATTTGTAGCTAGTGAGAAGTTCCCTGAAGATGGGCTCCAGCACGAGTCTGAAAGCTCGGAAGACAAAACCTCTGGAGCTGAGGACTGACCCAGATGGAACCCATGCAACATTCTTTATTGTCAAGTCTTGCAAAAGAATGCAACCATTTTTAAATAGATGTTCCATCTGCTTAAATATCAGTTTCTGTCAACTGATTCAGTCATATTCAATGTAATTTACTGTCCTTTTTATTTAGTTCTTAAGGCCACTTCTCTAACTATTTAAGTCATATTATAAATAAGATTAACTTTTTAAAAAAAGAAATCTGAATATCAAATAATAAAACAATGTTTAAAAAATATGCACCTAGACAGTTAGCTTAGGGATTTCTTGACAAACTCTGATCTTTCAGGCTGAACAGCTTTTAAGAACACTGTGGACAATCCTGAAGTTGCCTAGTTCAACATTTCACCTGCACTGAAAGCAGGAAGCTTTCTACCTTAGAAGCAAATCTCCACTTTAATTCTTTGACATCCCTATAACATACATGACATATTCCTTATAAAACTTTTTCATACAAATTTTCTTGGCCCTGCTTCCTCCCTACCCCAGGATTCGCTTACCATAAATATTCCAGCAGTCCTGGGAAATTCCCATTCATGATTTTGCTGCTGGAGTCAAATCTGGGATTTAGTTCATGCTAACGTTGATTAACTTTTCTGTGGCTATAGTATGTGGTGTGATCTCAAACTGTTCGGTTATTTTTTTTAAAATTCTGTGTAATGCACAAACCTAGAAATAGGATAATATAATAATCAAGCTGAACATGTTGTGTGAACTCTACTGTTCAGACAAAATGCATGAAAAAATCCAAGTGATTAAAATGACTTGTCACTCTAGGTACTTGTAGAAAGTCAGATTCTAATTCTGAAGTAATAATGGAATTTCAAGCAGTATCACTGTAGCCTTGGTGTTGATGGAATATGTGTGTGAAATAGTTTTGGATTGAAAAATCTTTATATGTTCTCATGAAAATGGAAATAAATGGGTTTAACATCATAGGACCTGTATATAGTTTTGGAAAAACATATTACCAGAATGTGCCACAGTCTTCAAAGAATGCATAATGGATCTTGACAGAATGACATTCTTTTCTTCTTTGCACAGGCAGAAATACATATGACCTGACAGCAAACCATAAAGAGAATAGAGTTTATATTTTCATGAATATGTATATAACCAAATTCTGAATGATGAAAAGTCTGTGAAATAAATTGCTATACCATGCTGAAATAAAATTAACTGAAGAGAACACAAAATTAAAGAAGATAATTATCACAATGAAACTGAGTGGGCACCGATAGTATTGCGAGTCAAATGATGAAAAGCAATGTCAAGTGGCTGTTTTACTTGTTAACTGACTGATCTATAATTGTGTAGCTTCCATATTCCAATCCATTCAGATCAGTTTACACTGTAGAGTAAAATAATTCTCAATCTGAATGAGATAATCCAAAACAATGTAAGGAAAAACAAATGGTTAAAAGAAGAAGAAAATAAACAATAAAAATGTTATATTTACGTAAACGTAGCTTGTAATGACACAAAGGCCAGATAGCATGATTTCATAAAAACATTGTGTAAAGTTCTGGAAAAAACTAGAATTTAGTTAATTCTAATTAAGATAAAGACAGGAACATCACTGGGAGAAAAAAAACAGTTTGCCTATATGCAAACTATTAAATGTATTCTGCAAGATTGCTTACAATATGTATTGTTTGGATCTCTAGAAGATCTACATGAAACAATGCCATTGGCAATTGCCTGGTTAGCTGAATTGGACATCCAGTTATGAGGCCATTGTCATAGATCCATAGAAGTTTTACTTACAATTACATAGACTATGTATACATATTTACTGCTCTTCTGTCATGTTGTCATCATACAATTAATAATAATAATAATCACTGCCTTAACTTTTTTTTTATAAGCAGATAGAATTATGGCTATAGAAGTCCATGGAAAGGACATGGGAGAAATTGTTTGGATAGACAACTGATTGGCTATATGGAGAAATTGCCACTCTATATGGTTATTTTATAGAGTATGTTTGATAACATGGACCTAATCCATATGCCTTTATTCTACAATAAAATATTGTACTATCTTGTATATTTACCATCTACTTTTGAAGATCCATCCTTGCAGAGGGATGTGTGACCATTGAAGAAGGCAGAAAGCTACTGCTGCTCATATTATAGAAGATAGAGTAGACAGAATTTGGTAGAAAACACATGATACTTAGCAGAAATATATAGCAACAATGTGGAAGCAATTGCTCAAAATTTGACATAACCTGTCAATTGTTGACATGTTGACAAGTCCCTGGCAATTATTGTCCATTTCCTGCCCAGAGAAACTTGACTAGGCCTCTTGTTTAATGTAAGTTCCCAGACAAATAACATATTAGTTCAACAGCTGATACATGTTATCAGTGCACTGACTTTCCAAGGACTTATTGAAGAACTGAAGTGATTCAACAGTGAATATTAAGAGGTGCTATTTATAGGGTCTAGAAATCTTTGGTTAAGACAGAAGTACAAGTAATTGTCTTTGCCTAATTGAACCAAGTAGCCATGATTATTATCAGGGGTGGGCTGCTGGAGGTTTGCAGGGGTTCGGGAGAACCTCTAGCTAAGATTCTGTGCAGTTCAGAGAACCCCCAAAACCCATTCCTAGCTGGCACTGTCCTGCCCACCCCAACTGTACCAGGAGTCCCCATGCAGCCCATTTTGAATGCAGGTAAGTGCAGGGCATGCACAGAGGTTCAGGGAGGGCAAAAAATGGGCCTACCGGAAGTTCGGGAAGCCCTCCAGAGGGCCTCTGGAGCCTCCAGAGCCCAGGGAGGGCAAAAATGCTGCTGGCCCTGCCGTGGTACAGTAGGCCGACGAGGCCATGCCCACCATGGCCACGCCTACCCAGCAACTGGGCAGAGAAACTCTTGCTAAAATTTTTGAAGCCCATCCCTGATTATTATGTAGTCTCCCATCCCTTCCCAGTTTAGTTGATGTTATTAAAAAGCTGTTTTACAAACAATATTTTTTAAAAAAATGACCTATGACTCAGAGGAGACATTTGGCAGAACTTACTTTGAAAAGTTTTATTAGCGAACACTTATGATGAATTAGTTATAAAAACATAAAAGCATGTAAAATTAATGTTCAAAGATAGAATATATTTTCTATTTCTTTAATTTATTTTAAATTATTTGAAATGGCTTTTAGACATGAATGATAGCTTTGTGCAGAACAATTTGTAGGTTTGTCCTACACATATTGATATCAATGACATAGGGTTATTAAACAAATTAATATATAACTTTAGTACACTAGTGTTATGGTACCCTATGAAAATGGTGTGAATGCTTAAGCACATCTTTAAAATACCAGAAATAGCTGAAAGAGTTCATTTGTTTTTATTTTATTAATCATATTTTCATTAATTTTATTTATTATGTTTGGCTGTTGTTATCTTATTATGACATACAAATTCTTCTAAAATCTACTAAACTTATATTTGCATCAGTAGTCTAAGCAAAGACTACTACCTTTACTATGCTTTTCTTTTTATAATAATTAAATCATAATTAAGCTGCTGATCACTAAAATCACTAAAAATCACTAAAAATTATACCATTAATAAAACTGCTCCCTTTCAAATAAAACAGTATAATAGAATAGTGGACAGATTTGCTACTGTAAACAATGAGGTGTATCTGTCTCTGTTATAGGTAAGTGACTCCACAAGGGTAGAGTTTGTTTCCAGACTTATTTCTCCTTTTATATCAGAACAGTAGGATACTAATTACTTAAAGCTATAAATATATTATTTGATCCCATAAAACAAACTGTGAAGTGCTTTGAGCATTTTGTATTCCCGCAGATAAAAAAATATTTTCAATGTTCTATCATATCTTAGAGAAAATCAGCATCCTATTACTTCTTAAGATGCAGTCCACACAGACATCTGCCAAAGGAAAATTATTATTATTTAAATAAACTTTTTAAGATCTTAGGGGGAAAAAACATCAAAGTCAGCAAGTAATCTTGCATTCTGTACCCTGAAGTAACTGCACATGTAACACTAAACAACAATGGGTTAAATTCCACATAGTCCATTACAATAGAATAGAATAGAATAGAATAGAATAGAATAGAATAGAATAGAATAGAATAGAATAGAATAGAATAGAATAGAATAGAATAGAATAAATTCTTTATTGGCCAAGTGTGATTGGACACACAATGAATTTGTCTTTGGTGCATATGCTCTCAGTGTACTTAAAAAGACAAGATACATTTGTCAAGAATCATAAGCTACAACACTTAATGATAGTCATAGGGTACAAATAAGCAATCAAATCATACTAGGAAACAATAAATATAAATCACAAGGATACAAGCAACAAAGTTTTTTTTTTTAATTTGATTTATATGCCGCCCTCCTCCGGAGACTCAGGGCGGCTTACAATGCGCTAAGCAATAGCCTTCATACTTTTGTATATTTATACAAAGTCAGCTTATTGCCCCCACAAACTGGGTCCTCAATTTACCTACCTTAGAAAGGATGGAAGGCTGAGTCAACCTTGAGCCTTGGTGAGATTCGAACCTGCAATAATTGCAGGCAGCTGATGTTAATAACAGGGCTTTAGACCACTGTACTATCCAAGGCTCTTTATCCAAGTTACAGTCATGCAGTCATAAGTGGGAGGAGATGGGTGATAGGAATGATGAGAAGATTAATAGTAATAGTAATGCAGACTTAGTGAATAGTTTGACAGTGTTGAAGAAATTATTTGTTTAGCAGAGTGATGGCATTCAGGGAAAAACTGTTCTTGTGTCTAGTTGTTTTGGTGTGCAATGCTCTATAGCATCGTTTTGAGGGTAGGAGTTGAAACAATTTATGTCCAGGATGCGAGGGGTTTATAAATATATAATAGCAGAATATACTACTTGAGATGCTCAACTAACAAACAATGCAACACAACATTTTCATTTTCAACTTGAACATTCAAAATTGCAGTAACCCATCTGATGCAAATGTATTATACAATGTATCCTTTTTCTTGTAGCAACCCACCCGAAAAACAGTGCACCACAGACCAGAACTCATTATTATATCACAATATATAAATTCTAATTTTCCCTTGAGTTGAAAACATTTTGCATAACATTAGACAAATCAGTTTAAATTAGTGTAAGATACTGGCAAGAAGTCCTGTTATAATCTTATCCATGAACAAAATACAAAAACTTAATGGGATTTCTTTCTGGTTACCTGTGTTAAACATACACATATAAGGTATTCATGTTTTAGTCAAAGGATCTGAACATTTGTATTTGTTGTTCATGATGATCATGAAGCAATGAATTATTTGGCAATATGCTACATTTAAACTTCCACCATGTAGACTATACAGGCAGAATAAATATTCATAATATCAGTGATTAGGGATATAAATTGAAAAGTAATTGTTAATTAAAAGTTAATTGAAAAAAGACTATGCCTAGTCTAAAAGTTATGTCTTCATTTCAACTGAAGAAGGAGAACTGAGTGACTTATGATTAGACATGAATGCTGTAGCATCTGATACCCTAAATCAAGGTTGTTTCTGATTATCTACAGTTGCCATGAAATTCAGGAGTATCTACCCCAAATCACTCTTAAGCAGCTCAAGCTTTTTTTTTTGTTCACTTGCTTATGTATTTATTTATTTATTTACTATATTTCTTTACTACCCTACATGTTTTGGAGAAATGCTTTCATCTTTTACATTCCTGACATAGACCTGCATAAGATTATCTTCCTAAGGGGAACTAAGACCTCATAGACCAGAGTACTTGCATGACTGCCTCTGATCAGTGGTTTTAAATCCACCCCATCACATGCTCTTCTATTATCAATAAAAAAGTATCATTTGACAGTCCCCATAAACATGCCTTCTTTTCCATCTGTCCAGTGAAAAAGACTCCCTCCTTCTTTGGTTATTGGGATTAGAGTAGTACCATAAACATAGCAGCTCTGGTATGCATTGCAGTATCACATATCAATTTTACTGAGCCTCAATACAAGTGGCTTTTTAATGTTTTTTGGGGAGTTTTTATCTTGTTCATTATATACATTAAGAGTTACTATTAACATAAAACAGACTTTTGTTGCAAGAGAAGTAGAGGATGAAAATTTTATTGGGATTATAAAGAAAGAAAAGTACCAGAATAAAATATCCTTCTTTTATGCTGAGATTCCACTGAACATTGGGTTTTTTTAACTCATGCTCACCAAAATTATTATATTCTGGAAATTCTAAAAACAATGTGTATGTTTATTTTGATGTTGATACTTAGAAATCTGGAAAATAAAAACTCTGAATGTTTTATTTTGAATTACCTTGATCTGGTTCAAAACATTGAAATAAGATTATAAAGATAATGAAAGCAAATAGAAATGTTTAATAATCTTGCTTTTGTATTCTTCTTTTGTTATGTTACCTTGCAAGGTAAAAACATCAATGAATGATTTAATTTTGCTACATTGAACATAAAATTGGGTCCTTCTATAATTAAATATAAATGACTTTGATACACATAAGGATATTTTATTCTTTAACTTCAAAAGAATCATTGATCTTTATTTTTCAAACATAATTTTTAATTTAGATGAAAGACACTGAATGATAGATATTAAAAAAATAATAATCCACCACTGGGTTAAATTTTTTAAACTTGGTTAAAGTGCCATGCGCTTCCATCGGCCGTCCTGTACAGCAAGATACCATTCATGGAAAGACTCTGTCCCTGCAGCTCAGGAGAGGTGGAGACTGTGGGTCACAACAGGGGTGGGTTCTACTTACCTTTACTACTGGTTCGCAGTGGGATCGCACATGCTCGCTTTGCTCACGCACATTTCTTGCTTCTGCGCATGTGCAGATCACCAATGATGACATCTGGGGCAATGGGACCTCTCCCGCTGGTTTTACAACCAGTTCTTGTGAACCGGTCCGAACCGGGGGCAACCCACCACTGGGTCACATGCTCCTTAGATGTTCCTTTTATACAGAGATTAGGAAAAAACATATTCTGCCAATAACTGCTAGGTATCTTGGCCATTCTGACACTACCTATCTTCAGTGGCTGTTTTAGGATGAACAGTCCATAACTACAAACAGGTGGCCAGATTCTGTGCAGCAGCACTGGGGATTCGTCGCAAACATGTGTCTTCTCCACCATAGCAATGTTATATAACAATTGTGGCAAACCCTTTGCACTGCTTAGTCATTAACCTTTTAGCGTTGAATCTACAACAAGCCATACAGTTTAGGGATTGCAACTATTGTCTAGTCAGACCATGTATAATTGACACTGGATTTTATTATAGATTTTAGTTGTTATTTATTATTTCATACTATAATTTTTAAGTATATATTTATTTGTTCTGGTCTCTGGTCTAAGACTGTAATAATAAATTGTTGTTGTTGCAAACTTGGTTTAAAAAGGTTAGTTCCTTTCTATGATCTATAGTTTCATTCTCTAGTGCCCTCTGGTGGCAAATATATTTTAAAATCACTGGCTATTATGGGTCATTTCAATAACTAAAATAAACTGAATAGTGAATCTGAAATGAAAACTGTGGATGATCTTTGGGAAGAAGGGGAAAAGATACTGTATTAGAAACAATAAAAAAAGATAGGCAATAACTACCAGTATCTTAACAGTCAGACAAAGAAATTTAGGAAATATTCATTTTAACTGATCAAGCAGTTAAAAATAACAGCAGGAAGTTTGTACTTTAAAATTTATAAGATTCTCTCAATGTAGCTTCACAATATGGTAGAATTAGTTCATCTAATCAGATATCCTTGCTTGGAAAGACTGACAGAATAACTTTGCTTATACACAGTTTTTGTGTATGTGAATATGAAATGGATGGAGGAGAAAGAAAGAGAGAAAGAGAAAGAGAAAGAGAAAAAGGAAAGATATCAGATCCAAATGCAAATTGATTCACCATTTACTAAAATATTATATTTAGACATTCTGAAATTCCTTACATTCACTATTTTTGAAAAAAAACTAAGTAAGTATACGGGTATTTTTCCAATCATCTGACTTCCTTTCAGAATGGTATGTATATTTGAGAAAATTAGTTTTACTTCTGGACTCTTTCCCCAGTGTTCTACCTATCTACCTGCTCAAAACTGTGCTAAAGGATCCACAGTACTTAAGAACAGATTGCTTTGATACAAGGACTATACAGGAGAAAATCAATCCACATTTTTGCATGCTGCTGGAAAAAATACTTGCACAGAATCCATTAAAAATTAAAACCAAAATTAGCATATATTTTATTTGTCAAATTTATACAGCTGCTCATCTCATATAAAGTGACTCTGGGTGGCATACAATAAAACTGGAAATTAAAACATTCTATAAAACTGGTTAAAATGAGTAATGAACATAAATAAAGCAAGATCACAAGAGGGAAAATATCACATGTAATCCAACTAGCGCACGGGTTTCCTATTACCAGGGGATTCATAATATTTATATTTATGCTTGAGCTATTGGCAGAATGCAAGATATTTCTTAATTACTAAAGTTATCAGTATTTTGGTGCTCTTTATTCTTTACTCACGTATTTCTCATACGCAAAAGTAAAATATGGAACTTCATAAAGTGTTATGAGAAATATTGATACACTTTGCCTATTTAATATGATAGTATTTTCCCATTTAATCTCTTTGAACTTCTGTCAGTTTGAAACCAGGTAGTCACATTTCATATTTGGCCATTTTTTTCTGCATATTACTAGGGCTTCAAAAAGAACACAGTAAAACAAGCAATGTTAATATATGCTGAAAGTATTTCAAACACATTTGTATAGTGTATAAAATAGTCAGTACTACAACATACTGTATATAAGGTGAAAACAAATAAATAAATAAGAATATATTCCTTACCATTTTGCTAAGAAATGAGAACTACCAGTAGGTTTTTGAGGAACTCTTTTTCTCCAATTACATCTATTCATCCCATCTGGTCCCAATGCCCAGGGATTGTTGTCTATTTGAATGAATGCAGGAAAAGAGTCTTTTCTGTCATGGCTGAGCATTATCCCTTACCTGGAAGTCAGATTGGCCCTGAACCTGCTGGCTTTGTGCAAGACTCTGAACAAACGGTTTTGCCAACAAGAACGAATCTCAGGAGCAATGGCTGCATTGATTATTGATGTTGAATGTTAGGTACCTTGACTATGAATTTGATTGTACAGGGTTTTTAAAAAGTGTGTGTGTGTATGTCTGTCTCTCTCTGTGTGTGTGTGTGTAAAGAATTATATTGTTGCAATGTCTTTTAACACTGTTTTAATTGTTGGTAACTGTCCAGATTAAGATTGAAGACTGTATAAATCTGAATAGTAAATAAATAAATAAATAGTAAATAAGGCTATTGCTATAAGTGCATTGTAAGCCGCCCTGAGTCTTTGGAGAAGGACGGCATAGAAATTGAACTAATTAATGAATAAATATATAAGTAAGTAAGTAAGTAAGTAAGTAATCAATGAAAATAATATATTCATACAATGTAAAGAAATCATTTCTATAGAATAATTTCATTTTGTGAAGCTACAAAAATAGTTTAAGCTCAGGATAATCTTATTTGTTAGCCAAAGCAGGTTGTTGTTTTAATTTAACTGTTTGGTACCTAATTTGCAAGTAAGTTTGTACTTCAACTTCTTCATTGAACACTGTGATATTTGCTGAAATTTAGTATACATATTACAGATGTAATACGATACTGAAAAGTCAATATACCAGTTCAGCTTCCATGCTGTCCCCCCCCCCAGAAATCATCTGATATGTAATGCACTGTGACTGAGCTCCATCACCTTAGTTCAATTCAAAATTGGGTGTATATGGGGGAGGTGGGGGATTAAGATGAAAACAGATTGTAATGTATTTTGTGCTGTGACACCTATTACGTTTTATAGAGTTTTTTAACATAAAAATAATAGCTTTCTTAGAAATGTGTGAACCCTGTGCATAGTAGAGCATATGTGCTGTATATATTATTATAGAGAATGTTATTTCAGAAGAAAAACACCACCAATCCTTTTTCTTTTTTAAAAATCCTTTTTTTTAACCTAGAAAACCTGTTCTTGATCACTCGTTTTTTTCCTTTGGACCCCAAAACCAAAAGATCACTGAACAATTTGCACAAATACTCTTTTAACCATCTCTTCTTTTAGACCTTAGAGGCACTGATTTACAAAAAGGGCAACAAGAGTGCCAGTCTTACAGTATCATAGAAAGAAGATCAAGGAACAAAATAAACATGCCAAACAATCCCTTATCTGCGTATAGGTTTATGCTCTATTTTGCCTTAAATGGTATTACTATACCCATTCTCTGTCAGCTATACAATGGTTTAAATCATTTACCATCCTTGTATCTGTGGTTATAGCACATTATTATTATTATTATTATTATTATTATTATTATTATTATTATATTGTCATTGTACGTGTATACACAGTATACACATATACCCATACAACAAAATTCACTTAACATCCAAAGACCAGGTCCAACACACATAACAATCCCCAAACACACTCCCACCCACCCAAAGAAGTATATTCTTTACTGGCTAGCACAAAATCCCCATAATCCCCAGCAAATAATAAACAATTTTCAATCTTTAATTAAATAAACTGACCAATCAATATGAAAATCCTGGATTTCCTGTAAATCTAAAAGTTAAAATATGTTTTATGAAAATATGTGACTTTCCTAGAAATGCATGTTGAAAATTTTATATTAATCCTCCACTTGGGAGAGAATTTCTTTTTTCCTGTTTTCATGCTGTAACTCAAGTGGTTTGGCAAGAAAAAAAAAATCAATCAATCCATGATGGTCCTATTCAGATGTGCACTTCTGGGAAATTAACAATAAGCTTAGATGTGTTTAGAGGCCTCTGGTTAGCTGTTCTGACCCAGCCTTAGCAAGAAACAGACTCCTTGTCACGAAAAATCCCTCTTTATTTACCTCTTGTGAATTAATTGCATTCACCCACCGAAAAATCCAGGAAAGAGTCCTTCAAGGAGTTAACTGCAGCAACAAACTTTATCAGTTCCTTGTGATAATTGCACGACTGTGAGCTCCCAGCTAAAAGGCTGCAAATTAAGTTCTGGCAAGCAGTCTTTGTGGCATGAAACACAATGAGCAAAATCTTCAGAAATACGAATTGTTGTCTCCTACGACAACCACTCCCCTTTCCTTCTATTTATTCCCCAGCCAGGGGGGCGCCATTCAGAGTCCATGTTTGCTTTGCTTCCCGAGTTAACTCCTTGTTATCTGTTTTTCACCTTTCCTAACTGCTCTGTGGATATGTGGAACAGGCCCCAACTGTTCTTCCTCTTCACTCATTTCAGCTTCCAAAGGTAGCTGCCTCTCCAATGGCTGAGAAATGTCAAACAGTCCTGGCTCTATCTCTGTGTCCAATTCAGAGCATCTATCAGAGCCTTCCCCAGACTCCAGAACTGGAGCCCAGAACAAGTTCCTCTTCAACCTCCTTAACAGTCTACCGCCAGCTCTGCTGGCAGCTGGAGGGCTACAACAATAGCTGGAATCTGTTGATATGCTATAGTTGTATAAAGCCACTGCTGAGTTGCAGTGAGAGACAGGAAGAATCAACTAAAACTTGTCTATGGAGGTTCTCAGACATTCCAATCATTATTGTCCCAAACATGTTTTTTTCAAAAGGCAACTGGACTTTGTTTTTCCTTGAAGACATTTCACTTCTCATCCAAGAAGCTTCTTCAGTTCTGACTGAATGGTGGAGGATGGAAGGATTTATATTTGTTGCATCATATTCCTCTGGTCATTAGCACTCTCTCTGAGAGTCATTAAGGCTACTTGGAGGTTTATCTGTGACCTCAGGGTAACCTGAATGTTTGCATTATTGAGGTAACTGAGGGCATAGATAATCCTCCAAGTGGCCTCAACAATTCTCAGAAAGAGTGCTAACAACCAGATGACTGCAAGGAATATAAATCCTTTCATCCTCTACCATTCAATCAAAACTGAAGAAACATTTTGGATGAGAAGCAAAATGTCTTCAAGAGAAACAAAATCCAGTTGCCTTTTGAAAAAGCACCTTTAGGTCAGCTAAAACTTATTTTCCCCTGTCTTTATTGAATGCAGGTCTTGTGAGGTGCAAGAATTGTAGGAATATATTTCTTGGGCAAACCTGGGACTCTTTTAGAAATTTAATGGTTACATTTATGTAGACAAATATGGTTCCAAGCTGCACACTTGTTTCATTCCTTTAACAATTGTAATTGGGTTGATGTGACCAGTTGCCTACATCGAATTTCAAGTCTTGCATTATTGTACAGTTTGTACGTTAATCAATTGTGTTTATTCCATGTCTTTACAGAAATACCACAGGACATCCTAGATAAAACTCATTTAGACTGGTCCACAATAATTCCTGTTGAGAAATGATTTGTAATGTAAATTGCCTAAATCCTATTAATGTTACTATAACATTCAGACATACTGCCTGAAAGGGTGTTGTCTAACATTGACTAAGATATTTGTTGTAACAAACAAGACTTATCCTTTCCCCCATTACACACACATACACACACACACACACAAACACATAAACAAGACTAACCATCCTTTGTACTAGACAAGGTATGGTTAAACAAGACTAATTGTTGTCTAAATGAAAATTATTAGTTATCTAGGTTTTCTACATTAGCAAAATATCAATGTTAATAACTAAGTCTATTAAAAGGACATCTGTGCTATGTAACATAGAATCAATGACAAAGTACGTTTTGCTGTTGATTGTAAATCAATAGAGGTTGTATCATTAACATCACCTTTGTTGATTATTTTAAATTCCTAGGTGGGACTGTATTAGAAACTTCCTTCCTTTTGAAGCTTTGTCTATTGTGTTACAGGATTTAATAATTATAGTGGCTCAGGGTCAGTAGAATTAATACTGAATAATTCCCTGATCAGTACACTCTTGCATTTCTTACATTGAGAATTTGCAAAAGGCAAGATGTACACGATGCATGATTTCTGTTTTGTTGTCCCCATTCTAATGGACAAGTTGAATTAAAGGTACTAACAATTCCAGGAATATATCCAGAAATGAGTCCATAATCATCCTTGTGAAAAAAACTTAATTAGTCATATTGATTGTTGAGTGTTATAATCTGGTAAGGGTCTGGGATCTAAAATGATTTTTGGCTGGTCGGTGGGATATATTCTGGCAAGGTCTTTATTAAATAGTTCAGACACCAAGGAAAAATTCTGAGACAAATTTCAAGCTTACATTTACTTATATTTATAAGCCATCAAGTATGTGATGGGGAAAACTTCTCTACAAATCAGGTAGCATCTTTATTGACTTACTCATTTGATTAAAAGCTATTATGGTAGTTAAGACTTTCTGAGATCCTCTGAAACTTTTTGATGTCAGTTGAATAATTTCTTAAACAAGCTGCACAGGCCGCTGACGGGCCCAACAACAACAGATTAAGAACAGATTATTAAAGTTTAATTTTCCTAATGAATTCACTTTAAAATCCATTATGGATCAGTATAGAAATATACTGAGTAGTAATTTTTAGTATGGTCACAGACCAGCATTACAAATAAGAAGTGTAACAACAACAGCAGCAGCAGAAGCAGCAGCAGCAACCACAAAAATAATAATAAAGAAGATACTTGGTTGATACCTATGATGCTGGCAGAAGGGGTGGAACTGAAATTTTTTAGCAACCGGTTCTCTGCCCGGTTGCTGGGTTGGTGTGGCCATGGAAGCATGGCCTAGTTGGCTTCCTGCACCATGGTGGGGGAAGGATTTTGCCCTCCCCAGGCTCTGGAGGCTTTCCTCGAGCTTCCGGGATGATATCCCCTTGTTGCAGGAAAAGAAATGGGACCAGGCCAAGCTCTTCAGTGCAGGAAAAGGTTTATTGTGCATGGTTCAAACAGCCCAGAGGCAAACCAAAAAGTCTGAACCCCGAGGAGTCCTTCATGACAAGTATTTATACAATCCAAATGCATATACATATCAGGGAGTGTTACATTTAACACCTCCTAACTAACCTCCATCAGCCTACAGGGATCAAAGAGGAGAGGAAATAATAAACACCCGCTGACACATTCATGTTCTCTGGTCAGTGTCTCAAGACAAAACATAATAAGATAAGGCACTGGAAGACGCCTCAAGGGTAATAAAGGAAGCAGCATTTATTCTCTGGGGATATACATGACATTTGGGATGCAATAAACAGTGAATAACAGGATGCATCTGTGTTGGGTCAATTTACCCTTTTACAGATAAGTACCTTCGTCAAATACCTTCATCAATCCAGCAACCTTTTATCGGCACGGAAGAGGAACTTCAGCCTTGGCCAAAGTTTTAGGACTTTAATATTCGAAGTTTAGCCAATATCAGAATTTGGTCTACCTCACCCTGGGCTCCAGAGGCCCTCCGGAGACTGGAAACAGACCTGTTTCCAGACTTCTGGTACTTCTGGTAGGCCCTTTTTCACCCTCCCAGAGCCTCTGCGCAGGCCCTTCATTACCTGGCATCCAAAACAGACTGCGTGGAGATTCCTGGAAAGGACGGGGGGGGGGGGGAGTCCTTGCAACTACTAGTTCAGCAAACCAGATTAAAATTAATAATAAATTAATCCAAACTGGCTGAATCCCATCCCTGGCTGGCAGCAACCTGTATCAACCATCAGCGTCAGTCAATGATATTTGTGATACATTTTAAAATGTTCAGTTGACTGAGTTTCATGTTTAATGAATAAAAGATAATAATAACAACAACAAAAACAACAACGATAATAGTAGTAATAATAATAGATAAGATAATATATTACCTCGATTGATTATTAGTGATTGATTATCAGTGGAGAGTCAAAGTCTTCCTAATTTTACAGAAAAAATTTAGTACAGTCAGAGATACTACATTGAATGATCCGATAAAAGCAATTTTACTTTAAAAAAGATCGGTATTCCCCAGATATTTTATCAGATGAGATGTTATGCAATAGATCCGTGACTCCATATAGACAGTACAGTAGGACATGAGCTGTAGTTTCAATAACTCTTTGTCCATAAGGACACAGTTTGTATAGAATATTTTTATATCAGCCGTCTAAAACTGCTGTGGGAAATACATTATAAAGGTAAAGGTAAAGGTTCCCCTTGCGCATATGTGCTAGTCATTTCCGACTCTAGGGGGCAGTGGTCATGTCTGTTTCAAAGCCGAAGAGCCAGCACTGATACATTGTTTAAATGTACTAAGTACACGTTTGTATGCCATCATTAGCAGCGCTTCCCTGAAGAAGTAAAATATACTATTCTCCCATATATGGTAATATCTATATTACCAATCTATCTTCCTCTCCTTTTCACCCCTTCCTCTCACCTAACCTGAGTTTAAATCCTATACCAGTCTATTAGCTTTATGCCTTTAGATTTAAGATTTCTTCTTATAAATGTTTGATGACCACTTTAAAGTGGGCCTAACTCCTCCTTATATGTTTTTTTAATAGTCTGAGAGAATTCTTGAAGTTTCTCCATTCCTTTTATCATATATATCAGGGGTGTCAAACTCGATTTCATTGAGGGCTGCATCAGGATTGTGTTTGACCTCAAGGAGCTGGGATGGGTGTGGCCAGAGTGAGCATCATCAGCTTGATGTCACTCGTGTCAGGGGCACCTGTGTGGCCCAAGAGCTCTGTCAGTGAAAATGGGATGCTGAGCTCCATTTTTGGCTGTGAAGGCTTCCAGCCACTCTCGGCCAGCGAAAACAAAGCTTGGGAAGGCTGAACGCAGCCCTTGTGAGGTCCATTTTTGGCTGCAACGACCTCCTACAACCTTCTACCAGTGAAAATGGAGGTGGCAGATGCACCATGAGCCAGCTCTTTGCTATTTCCAGATTGGCCATGCAGGCCAGATGTAAGCACCTGGCAGGCCAAATCCGGCCTTTGGCCTTGAGTTTCACACCCCTGACATATATACATATATGAGTAAGTGCACTTTCTCTCTTTCTCTCTCTCATTCGCTCTCTCTCTCTCTCTCTTTCTCTCTCATACACAGACACACATACACATATACAATCATGTTTTTAAATTGTCTAACCTACATTCCAAAGAAACTATTTTTATAGCTAGGAAATTATATTGGCTACATTTGCAGTTTGTGGTTTATTTCTTTCAGGATGACTATTAGATACACAAGTTATTTTATTTTGTTTATCTTATTGTATTGCAATAGTGCACAGGTGACCTTTCATTTGTTCTTCCCGGTTATTAAATGACCATTGGAATGTTCAGCCTCATGGCCCCACTGTTGTGTGATTGGGTAATTATTTACTAACCAGAAAGAGAAATTGGAGAATAGGAGAAAAGACATGGAGTGTGAAGCCTTTTTTAAAGATAAAAGAAGAAAAATTAACCCTATCCTAAGGGGACTTTTTTTCCCTTTTATCAAACTCAAAGCAAAACCTTGTTCTCTTTCTTTTTTGTTCATTCTGCTTTGACTTTGCTTTCCATCTTTGCAAGCATATAGCTAAAGCAGAGTCAATAACTGGCATAGCTAAATACATGCTTACCAACAAGAGTTGTCTCTAATAGGTTACGCCAACCTGTTAAAAGAATGTGCACTTAAAAAAATAATCAGACCTATCTATACCTACATACAGAAAAGTAAAATTTAGGAGCACCACTTTAATATGCCTGTTAAATATCTTTCTGATTTTTTAGCAATGTTTTCTTCCATTATTGTATCATCTGTACAGGTAGTTCTCGAGTTGCAACAGTTCATTTAGAGACTGTTCAAAGTTATAACAGCACGGGAAAGAGTGACTTACAACCATTGCAGCATCCTCATGGTCACATGATCAAAATTCAGATGCTTAGCAAGTGGTTCATATTTATGACGGTTGCAGTCATGTGATCACCTTTTGAGACCTTCTGACAAACAAAGTCAATGGGGAATTCAGTTTCACTTAACAACTATGATACTAACTTAACAAATGCAATGATTCACTTGGCAAGAAAAATTATACAATGGGATAAACTCACTTTTACTTAGCTATACAAATTTTGGACTTAATTGTGGTCATAATTCAAGAATTACCAAGAAAGGAAATCATCTGTAACATAAACAAACATAAAATGGAAATACTTCAGTGTTTTTGCTCTACAAATGATGATCATCAATAAATACGTTTGATAATGACTTATCCAAATCAGCCATATATATTACCAGTATAAATTTGCCTTTTATTCTGATAATAATCACATTTCATCTTAATAGCATTTTCCCCCTGTGTGCTTCATTGAAATTCACACGACTGTTCAGGTCAGCTAGCAGAAATATTTCTGCTTCAAAAAGAATGTCATTGTCCATAATCTGATTCATTATTTCTCTTTTCATTTTCTCCAAAGAAACACTATGGTATATTGCCACAACATGGAGAAAAACATTTCAATTTTCTTTTCTACAATCCCAACATCTGTCACTTGCTTTCATGCCAAATATCAGTGTTCTTATAATCAATGCCCAATATGTCTGGAAACAATGCGTCACAACCTGGAAACACATGGTGAGATTTTAAAGTATTGACTATTTACTTTCTTATCTCATTTACATATTTACAGAAAATGCTTTACCATAAACAGAGGATTTATAAAATGGTAATATTTCAAATATTTAAGATTTGTATACAGAGATGGGTTTACTCTTCAACAGTCTTTGGTATATAAATCTTGGTGCAAACAATATAGTGTCAAAGCCTATTTGAAATACTTCCAGACTTCTTTCATCTGTCACTAGTTCTTGCTAAATTCAAATTAAACTTATTAGTTTTAAGGGTTAGGGCTAGCTAGGTAGAAAAGAATAGATTGGTGTGGTCAACTTACATTCATTGTTATATTTTATTACATTACTCATTACAATTTTTGCTTTGATTAATCAACTTCTGTGATTCCCATATATTTCTATTTTAATTTCTAAGTAGTTAGTTTACTTTATTGATTAGCCCTTGGGCCAATTCAAAGTGCAGAGTTCCAAAGACAAATTATTACTAAAATCTGATAAAAACAATTTAAAGTGAAATTGGAATAAAATACGATTTAAAATGAAATAATACAATAATTTAATATATAGATAAATAAAATCTCTAAGTATATTATAAAGGTGATTTAGGTGATGAAGGAATTATTGTTTTCACAGCTACACTGTAAAACTACAGGTACACTACTTTTCTTCCCCTCACAGAGCTGTAAGAGAAAGACAAGGACTTTTCTATTAATTGAAAAGAAACAAGGGCATGTTTTCTGAAATATTTTACTATGTTACTACTCTAATCACAAGCTAACATCAAAAATGCCTTTTTAAAATTGTACTCAATCAAATGGATTCTCTTCTATTTGTCTTCAAAATTTGCATGGCGGAGTGATGAGTCACAAGGATTTAACCACATGGAGTTTCTGGATTGCTGATTCGAGATTGTCAGAGGCACTGTGTATCACATCTCAAGAAATGTAAAAACTCTGCTATATTAACAAATATGTGTGTTCCTAAAGGTTTTGTAATCCATAGGAATTTTAATCTAAAGAAGAAATAATCACCTCCCCAGTATTATTTATCACTGTAAATCAGGGGTGTCAAACTGGTGGTCCACGGGCAGATGTATAATGCGCAGGCCACTCTCTCCCCAGCTCCATGAAGAGAAAAAACATTGTGATATGTCACATGCCACGAGTTTGACACCCATGCTGTAAATGCTTCAGTATAAAATGACCAATCCAGTTACCCTATTGGGTATTGGGGGTAAGATCCTGGCCCCCTCAGAGAGGGCTCGCAACTTAGGTGTTCTCCTGGATGCACGTCTGTCTTTGGAAGATCACATGATGGCCATGGCCAGGGGAGCTTTCTATTGGGTTTGCCTGATGCACCAGTTGCATCCCTTTCTGGACCGGGATGCCCTGCACACGGTCACTCATGCCCTCGTCACGTCACATCTGGACTACTGCAACGCTCTCTACATGGGGCTCCCCTTGAAGAGCACTTGGAGGCTCCAACTGGTCCAGAATGTGGCCGCACGGATGGTTATGGGTGCGACTCGGCGCACCCATGTAACACCCCGCCTGTGCGAGCTGCACTGGCTCCCAGTGGTCTTCCGGGTGCAATTCAAGGTGTTGGTCACCACCTTTAAAGTGCTCCATGGCTTAGGATCAGGGTATATACGAGACCGCCTTCTGCCATCAACAACCTCCCACCGGCCAATACGCTCCCACAGAAAGGGGCTCCTCAGGGTGCCGTCGGCCAAACAATGCCAACTGGCGACACCCAGGGGAAGAGCCTTCTCTGTGGGGGCACCAGCCCTCTGGAATGAGCTGCCCCTAGAGCTTCATCTTAGCCCCGACCTGCGTACTTTTCACCGCGTCCTTAACACCCTTTTGTTCCAGCAAGCTGGACTGGCCTAATACGAATTTTAAATGGGTGTACATGTGTTTTTAATTTGCGGGCCAAATTTTATATATTCAATTTTAATTGGTTTTAAATTTTATAAGTCTATGTGTTTTTAATATGGCTGTACACCACCCTGAGTCCTTCAGGAGAAGGGCAGTATAGAAATCTAATAAACTTCAAACTACCACAGATGTTGGGAAATGGCCAGCCAGCCAGGGAGTAAGGATCAAGTGGGGAAGTAGCCTTGAGTCACTGCACAGCCCACAAGAGATCCAGGACAAATCTCTTCTCTCCCAACAAACTCCATGGAGCCTTATCTATATGTTCCTAAGGAAAGACAAGCAGTCTGGAGATTTCTGTGTTATAGGCAGTTAAAGTAGTTAGCTTGAACTCTACATGTGTGGATCTAGTTGAATGTACCAGACACCATCTTGCTCATGCCTTTAGAAATATATCATTATTGTTTACCTTGCTTCTTTTCCTTTTAATAAATGATTAAATACATATTTCTATGGGAATTATTCTACGAATGGATGATTCTAACAATGTTTACATATCTCTTGTGTTTTTGGCTTGGAAAAGAACAAGGACTATGAAGCTTCTCTTAGAGATAAGAGAAATTATCCCAGTTTGGGATTTTAACCCAAATCAAGGAGAATTTAACTTTGTTGTTCTTCTCAAACACTGAGTAACATTCTGGCTAGGAGCTTGGTTGGTGTCCCTTGAGTCCCAGACACTCAACTCACAAGTCAACCAGAAGGCATCAGTTCCTATATTTTATACATGAGTAGAAGCTGTCCAGAGTCCAAATGAGTAATCTTACGGTCTTTTTTTTTTCCAGGAGAAATTCTGCTAGCCAGAATTTGCCAATCTCACTATAATGTTATCTATATTCCTTTAGGTATAAATAGCTTGCCATCAATCTGAATTGGAAGTTGCAACTTTTTTACGATTGCCTCTCCCCCGTCCCATGTTTTCTTTTTCTTTTTTTCTATACATTCAAAACTTTGTTGCCTGTTTTTACTATTTATTAAAAATTTTGGTAAGTTTTAAAACTTTCACAAACATATAAAAGCATCATGCCTATGTCTTTATTTTCCAAATAGTCCTATTGCTTTAAAATTTTGAAAGTAATGTATGACAATGAATAATGTCTATGAAAACTAATTCCACAACAGTATGAGAGGGAAACTATCTGTGTACAACTGAAAATTATTTCATCTATATTTGTAAGAGATGCTAATTATGCTCTGCATATTAAATCAAGTCCATCTAGGGAATGTTTAGTTAATTAATTTAATTAATTAACAGCAAGGCAGAAAAAGGAGCCATAGTTATCAAGAGATAATTGTACCCTTGGGACATGTTTTTGCACTAACAAGCACTCCTTCAAGATCGAGACCTAAAATGGTTTATAAGGTTGCACAACTTTTGTTGAATTTCACACCTTATATAGGCCACCATTTTTTCCTCATCTTCTTTCAAAAATGTATCTAAATGAAATGCATGACATACACTTAACAAAGGAAATCTAGACAGAATAAATATATATATAGCTCAACTAATTATAGAGTATTGTATAAAATTTGTGAATAATATAACAATAAATTATATGTACACTTGTAAATTTGCTTCTCAATAACAGTATTATGAAATTGCATTTAAATTAGTTTTATGTTCATTCCATTTGCAATAACTTCTTATAAAATTTGGGCTAAAATATAGGAATCAGTTTTGTCAATGGTAGAAGAGAGCTAAATCACCAAAGAACGGTACATATCTGAAATTAGAGTCATGAATCAGACTAATGAAACATAACATGATGAGGGGATGAAAAATACTAAGAAAACCAAGATAAAAGGACGGAGCTCTGTATATTTAAAATATACAGAGTTGAAAATATCAGTATACCAGTTGTTTATTTAAAACAGAAAAATTCCTATAATGTTAAAAAAATTAAAAGTAAAATTACTTTGGTCTGGAGGCTAAATTGTATGATGACTGGTTGAGGGAGCTGTCCTATTGAGGAGAAGGATTACTGTCTTCCAATACTTAAGGGACTGTTACAAAGAAGAGGGGATTGACTTATTTTCCAAAATACCAGAGGTCAGGACAAAATGTAATGGATGAAAGCTTGTTAAATAAGATCTAACCTAGAAATAAGGAAAGATTTTCTGACAGTGAGAACAATTGATCAATGGAATAGTTTGCTTCCCGGAGTTGTGGGTTCTTTGTCATTGGAGGTTTTCAAAAATAATATGCTTCCAATAAGAAGAAATGTGATCCACCAAAAAAAAAAAACCCCCGACGATGAGCAGAAAAAGCAGAATTGGAGATTAAAGTTTAGAAAAAAATATAATCAAATAATACATTTATCCTTAAATTAATATAAATATATATAGGGATTTGTCATGAAGGACTAGCTATTGATCTGGTCAAACATTTATGAATTGGTTGAACAATACCAGAAAACTGTTTAAGTACTGTGTGACTTGAGAAAATTAATTATTGGTTGTATCTTGGTAAAGGAAACAAAAGGAGGATTCAGAAATACAGCATATGTCATCAAAAAACTTAGGAATTTATTTATTTATTAATTTAGGAAATTTATATAGCCATCCATCTCATAAAACACAATTCTGGAAAGTACAATACATACAAATAATAAAAACCACAAAACATTTAATTATGAATAAAACAGAAAAAAATTGAAAACATAAGCTGTAAAACCAGGGGTGAAATCCAGCAGGTTCTGACAGGTTCTGGAGAACTGGTAGCATAAATTTTGAGCAGTTCAGAGAACTGGCAGCAGAAATTTTGAGTAGTTTGGAGAACCAGCAAATACCACCTCTGGCTGGCCCCAGAGCAGGATGGGAATGAAGATTTTACAATATCCTTTCCCCAGGAGTGGGGAGGGAATGGGGATTTTGCAGTATCCTTCCCCTGGAGTGGAGTGGGAATGGAGATTGTGCAGTATCCTTCTCCTGCCATGCCCAAGCCATGCCCACCAAGCCACACCACGCCACTAAGCCATGCCCACAGAACCGGTAGTAAAAAAAAATTAGATTTCACTACTGTGTAAAACCCCAAGAAAGCAAGAGAACAACTGTCACTTGGCAGCACACAATCATCTTGCTAGCTCCCCCTATGGTTTTGAAGGCTTTCCATGAGGCGAACTGTGACTGGGAGAATGTGTTTCCAGGCTGCAGAAGAAAAGGCAGGTCATCTGGATGCCACTTTAGTAGATGGAATCCACAGCATACCCTTCATGTTTTAACTAGGGGGAGGGCCTTCTCTGTGGGAGCTCCTACCCTCTGGAATCAGCTTCCCCCTGAGATAAGAAAAATCCATGACCTCTGTGCCTTCCGCCGGGCCCTTAAAACATTTTTCTTCCAACAAGCCGGGCTGGCCTAAGCGAAGCCTTTTAAATGATTTTAAAGTGGGGTGTTTTTAAATTCTGGGCCAAATTTAGATATTCTTTTTAATTGGTTTTTAATTGTTTATATTACGTGTTTTTACTTGGCTGTACACCGCCCTGAGTCCCCAGGGAGAAGGGCGGTATAGAAATCTATAAATCTATAAATCTATAAATCTATAAATAAATAAATAAATAAATAAATAAATAAATAACTAACTAACTAACTAACTAACTAACTAACTAACTAACTAACTGATGGACCAGTAGATTTAACCAGGGAACTTAATTCCTAAATTACCTAGACCCATATCTTGTAGGTCTTTAAGGGACAAAACCTGTATCTTGCATTGTACCTGAGAACAAATTTAGATACAATGAGGCTCATGAACAAGTATGTAACATGCATACACAAAATTGTCCATGCATTTACATGCTGCACTAGATGAAGCTTCTAAATACTCTTCAAGGGTAGTCCTATATAGAGCACATTAAAGTGGTCCATTTTAATGGTAAACAGAGCATAAATAATTTGAATAGAGCCTCACAATCCAGAAAAGGACACAAGACCACAAGGGTCCCTATGTTTTCTAGGGCAGTGTCACCCCATTCAGCACCAAAGATGGTAAAAACTCATATTCAGAAGCCCCAAAATCCAGAGTCACTCAGTCTTGTCAGAGTTTAGCTATAGCTTGCCATTCCCCCTTCTAAATCTCTAAGTTTTCAGGCACTGGGACAGATCATCAACAATACTGTTTAGTTCATCAAGGGAAGATAGATGTACCTGGTTATCATCAGCATACTGATGCTACTTCATCCCATGGCAACAGATGACTTTCATGTAGCTATTAAATAGAAGTGGAGATAGTACTACGGTAAAATAATATTCTAAATAAATAATAAAAGTGAGATTAGAACATTGGTTTTCAAAATCTCCATCAACTACTTTCACCAAACCATCTAAGGGAAACCTCCAGTCAAAAACCACACAGCCACCATCTCTCTTCCCCCATTTCTAGACCTCATCTCTGAAAGCATTCAATTCATACTGGGGACTTTATTTCCATCTAAAACTTTACTACCAAGTTGCCCACCAGATGGCATCTCTTCATCAGATTTAATGTATTTTTGATATTTATTAAATTTTAAATGCCACCTATCTTGCTCACATACATGGGTACCACACTCTCCTTTCTCAACTTTAGCTACAAAGGAAGAGACAAAGTGGCTTCTAAAAAGAGAGTCTACAGCACTCTTTAGGCACCACCTTTATTCTGCTGCTACTTTCTCCCAGCTCCATTATAGGTTCCTAACTAGACATTCCTCAGGGGCAGTCTGGAGGTTCTTCAGGCTTAGGTCAAATTTTGGGACTGCAAATCACCCACACTGAACTGCCCTTTAGAGCATGTCAAAAAGAGGTAATTTAGTATATTTTCTTCCCGTAGTTATCATACAATCATGACTTTTAAAACTGTGAATGTTTTTTTAAAAATTACAAAATGCTGCAGACTTTTCATTGGTGAGGCACAGCACTGTCTATTACTTTCCTTTCTTTCAGGCTTCCAATTGTGTCTCAAGGACAGTTGAGGCGCCTTTAAGGGGACAGCTATTTAGGATACCCTCAATATTTTTTTCAAGCAAATGACCTGCTGGATCAGACTACAGGCAGTCCACAATTTACAAATATTTGTTTAATGACTGTTCAAAGTTACAACAGCACTTTAAAAAAGGGATCTATGGTTGTTTTTCACACTTAGAACCATTGTAGCATCTTCATGGTCAAGTGATCAAAATTCTGATGCTTGGCAACTGGCATGTATTTATGAGACTTGCAGTGTCCTGAGGTCAAGTAATCACCTTTTGCAAGTTCTGACAGGCAAAGTCAATGGGGAAGCCAGATTTACTTAACAACCATGTTACTAATTTAGCAACTGCAGCGATTCACTTAACAACTGTAACAAGAAAAATTATTAAAGGGAAGAAACATTCAGTTAACAACTGTCTTGCTTAGCAACAGAAATTTTGAGCTCAGTTATGGTCATAAGTCAAGGACTATCTGTAATGATTCCCTTTAGTCTGATAGTTGTTCTCACAATAGCCAACCAAATGCACAAAAAAGCTAAATAATCTTGCAGTTGATGGCCTTCAGATGTAGTCATATTGGAAAGAGAAAGAGAGGGAGGGAGGGAGGGAGGGAGGGAGGGAGGGAGGGAGGGAGGAAGAAGAATTATGAGCATTTATAATTAGCATGTTGAGCATATTCTACAAAAACAATGTACAGCCAGACTACAAGAATACCACAGTTTCTACATTTGTTGAGTTATTGGTCTTTGTTCGGCTAATTCCTACCTACATAGCCAAATATACTCTTTAAGGGTAGAACCCCCAGATTCAATGCTAGTATCTTGAACCAAAAGGCTAAAGGCCTTAAATTAGTACCTGCAGAAAATACAGTATGGGATGGACTAGATAGTATCTGTCCTGTGCTAAAGCAGTTAAACTGTGAGGCTAGAACTGGAGAAAGTCAGTTTTAAATCCCCAGTTTGGAAGGTTGTTGAGATTTCTTTGGGTTAGTCAGTTTCTTCACAATCTATTTCACTGAATTGTCATGAGGATAAAATTAGAAATGTGTGAACCATACATGCTGCTTTGATCTACTTGGAGAAGGTTGGGATATTCATATGATAAATAATAAGGCAGCTTAATATATAGTTTGTAGGATTATTACAAATGTAAATTAAAGAGTCAGGAGAATGATTTAAACATTTGAAATATATTATGTTTGAAGTTTCTCCTGGTGCTTCAGTTTATCTCTTTATTAACTGCTTCAATTTATATTATTTTAAGGGAAAAGTTTGACTCCCACAATCAAATGTTCTCATTCCAATAATTCAGATAGTCTGTCTGACGCTAATCCCCTTACCCCTTCCTCATCTATAGCTTCACTCTCTTTTCTTTAGTAGTGTTGCTTGTCCTTAACATATCTATCTACTTGAATATATATTCATTTTGTAAAATTAACACATTAAAGCTTTACATCAATCATATTGAAAAGCTAGCAAAAATGAAATATAGCTTTCAGTTCCCATCATTTTATAAAGACAAAACTTTCATCTTTATGTAACTGGTGTCTGTATGAATGCAATTTAACAAACAATTTATACAATTTATTATTAGCAAGCTTTTGGTCATGATGAATCCTGAACAGTGTTTCTTTCTTTCTCTCTTTTCCTCCTCATTTCTTTTTCTGATAGCATACCTTTGAATTTTATTTAAAGAAAATCTGCCCTATGCTACTTTTGAAGATATCCATTTTTAACAGGATCGCCTTTTCCGATATGTAATTTAAGGAGAAACGGATCAAACTTAGTACTATTCCCTTTGATATATGTGCTATGCTTTCTGCAAACTGCATATTCAAAATAATAACATGAAGCAAACCTAATATGTATGCAGATGTAGGCATGAAAGTTTCTTCCCAATGGAAAATAGGTTCAATTGAGTATTCAAATGTATAAGAAAGATAAGAAATTTCACTTTCATAATCCTTCCACCGCCTGGCCAGGAAAGGTCAGCAGAATACAATTAGCCTTCAGGGTTTTGGAATCTCATACAATTAGAGTCCTTGATTATAGGGAGAAAAAAAAAACATAACCATACAGCAAACCAGAATTACGCTCTCACTTCCGGTTTTTTTTTTATCAACATAGAAAGGTTTGATGCTAAAAGGAAAAAAGGACTGGCATAGATGCTGCATTTCATCTTGCCTTCATACATTTTGGTACTAATAACTGCTCTATGGAAGGAGTCCTGAAGAAAGGGAAGAAACACCAAGAAGCCTCCTCAGTTGGACTCTTCCATCCCCATCCTGAAAGCCAAGTGCCATGCGGGAAATTCTAGAAATGTTTTTGTATTTAAGTAAATAAATATACAATGGCATTGAAAAATGTGACCAATATGTTGAGCTTCAGTTCAACCTGAAGCTCAACTCAACTGAAAAGAGTGCAAATAATCAATTTCTTCCAAAGTCATTTGAAGTATATCTTATCTACTTTCTCAGCTACCTTTCTAAAGAGGGAAAGTTGGACACTTGATGTAGAATTGCCCAGTTCCATTGGATTCAGTAATGGCATCTTGAGGAGGAACCAGACCCCTATTCCTTTCAAAGTACGCAACTCTCAAAAGTTTATTCACCTCTATGTGGATCCACACATGACATCTTCTAGGAGGTCTTGACCAACCAGAAATGACATAGATTTAAAACACAAATGGCTACACTTGGAGACCTAAGGATCCTCTCTATTATTTGTTTGTTTGTTTGTTTGTTTGTTTGCTTGCTTGCTTGCTTGCTTGCTTGCTTGCTTGCTTGCTTACTTATTTATTTATTTGTCAAGAATGTGTTAGGTAATTTATATAATTATAAGCATGAATTGAATACATAAAATAGATACCAATAGGGGAAACATTAGGACAGGGACGGTAGGCATGCTGGTGCTCTTATTCACGCACCTTACAGACCTCTTAGGAATGGGGTGAGGTCAACAGGAGACAGTCTTGGGTTAAAATTTTGGGGGTTTTGGGATGAAACCACAGAGTCAGGTAGTGCATTACAGGCATTGACCATTCTGTTGCTGAAGTCATATTTTCTGCAATCGAAGCGGTTCACTTTAAGTTTGTTTCTATTGTGTGCTCATGTACTGTTGTGGTTGAAGCTGAAGTAGTCATTGACAGGTAGGACAGTGTAGCAGATAATTTTATGAGCTACGCTTAGGTCATACCGAACACGGCGTAGTTCTAAGTTTTCTAGGCCCAGAATTTCAAGTCTGGTAGCATAAGGTATTTTGTTGAAAGCAGAGGAGTGGAAGACTCTTTTCGTGAAATATTTCTGGATACATTCAATTGTATTAATGTCCAATATGCAGTGTGGGTTCCAGACAGATGAGCTTTATTTGAGAATTGGTCTAGTAAATGTTTTGTATGCTCTAGTTAGTAGTGTGATATTACCGGGAAAGAAGCTATGCAAGATTAGGTTTACAACTCTTACATCAGTACACTGATGATACTCAGCTGTACATCTCCAGACCACCCCAATGATGCCCTTGACATGATATCCCGGTGCCTGGAGGCCATGCGGATCTGGATGGGGAGAAACAAGCTCAGACTCAACCCTTCCAAGACCGAGTGGCTGTGGTTTCCGGTGTCCTGATATAGCCAGCTAGCTCCACTGCTGACTATTGGGGGCGAGATCCTGACCCCTTCAGAGAGGGCTCGCAACTTGGGTGTTCTCCTGGATGCACGGCTGTCTTTAGAAGACCATATGATGGCTGTGGTCAGGGGAGCTTTTTATCAGGTTTGCCTGATTTACCAGTTGCATCCCTTTCTGGACCGGGACACCTTGTGCATGGTCACTCACGCCCTCGTCACATCCTGTCTGGACTACTGTAATGCTCTCTACATGGGGCTCCCCTTAAAGAGCATCCGGAGGCTCCAACTGGTCCAGAATGCGGCCGTGCGGGTAATTATGGGTGTGACATGGCACACCCATGTAACACCTCTCCTACATGAGCTGCACTGGCTCCCGGTGGTCTTCCGGGTGCGATTCAAGGTGCTGGTTACCACCTTTAAAGCGCTCCATGGCTTAGGACCTGGGTATGTACGAGATCGCTTTCTGTCACTGGTAGCCTCCCACAGGCCAGTACACTCCCACAGAGAGGGACTCCTCAGGGTGCCGTCGGCCAAACAATGTCGACTGGCGACACCCAGGGGGAGAGCCTTCTCTGTGGGGGCACCTGCCCTCTGGAATGACCTGCCCCTGGAGGTTCATATGATTCCTGACCTTCGCACCTTTCGTCGTGCCCTTAAGACCCTTCTGTTCCAACAAGCCGGGCTGGCTTAGAATATGAATTTTAAATTGGGTTGTTTGTCAATTTTTAACTTTGTGGGTCAAATTTTATATATTCATTTTAAATTGCTTTTAAATTTTGTGAGTTTATGTGTGTTTTAACATGGCTGTACACTGTCCTGAGTCCTTTGGGAGAAGGGCGGTATAGAAATGTAATAAACCAAACTAAACTACACTACATTTCTAGAAATGTAAAGCAAACTATTCCATTGCTAGATGGTTGCATAGAAGCCTTCAGTATGTTATTTTATCTATTTGATAGCAGTTCTAGAGTGCTTTTTATTCAGCATTGCTTTTTTGAAGTAGTTTTTCTGAAACATTTTTTTAAATATATATATAAAACATTAATTAAGGTTTAATAAGTAAATTAGTAAAGTATCTTGCCTTCAGCTATCCAGAAAAACTACCAAATCTACTCTATGTTGTCTGTCACTTTTCAATTATATGACTGCTGAAGCCTTCTTCTCCAAAGGTTTCACAAAAGGCAGTGTTTCATTTGAATATTAAAAAGCAACTCATCACATTTTTATTTGATATGATAAGAATAGGAATTACAAAAAGCAAAATGTAATAAGGAACACTAGGCTAATAAATTATTTGCTTCACTATGCAGCCTGCAAACACAAGGCACATGCACGGCTATAAATGCACATACATACACATTCTTTTATTGGACTGTTTTGCCATACCTAGCAGCTATTTGAATCTGAAAATAATTATATCATTAGCTATTCATATTTATTTATATATGAAATGGAAATGTGATGCTTTGATAAATAGACTAGTTTTTCATTTTCTCTCAAATTGTGCAAAGCAATTCTATGGACAAATAAATTATACTTGAAATGACTACAGAAACTTAGAAGTACAGGAATTAACATTTGATTGATGAAAATACCACTTCCCTCACACCCTTCTCGTATTTGTCTTTATAACACAGTTCGACTGAAAGTTTTATTTGTATGGTGTTTCTTTATTTCTTTTATTTGTATGGTATTTATTCATCTATATGTTGAAACATGGAAAGCAAGGTTAGTTTTACAAGCTATCTTAATCAAGGTAGGCTATTCTTAGAATAATTAAATAAATGTTATTTTTGTAACAGTATTTGATTGACTCCAATTCAAATTCAATTTGGATTTAGGCTTCTAAAACATAGTCATGATAATATCTATTAAAATCTTGCTGCTGGCATCATTTTCTCACAATTTTACACAAGAAAAAATGTTATTTGCTATACATTTTACCTATACAATACTTACATAGGGTAATGAGTTTTTGTCCAAATTAAAATTATAATTGATTGAAAGTTAATAGGATGATTCTGAACTAGGTGCCTCTGTTTTTCAACAGTTCTAATTTCAAAGCTATGAATTTAAGCCAATTTTTGAAATGTATTGTATGAGTAGTATTATGAATGTTTGTGTCCCATAACTTTAAAATATAGAATACTTGAATATAAAGTATCTGAATACAAAAGTAGAACCTAGTCACAAAGACAGACTACCTCTTAGATATGTGAAGTGTTATTCGTTTAAACAAAAAATGGAACACTGGATGTAGGAACACCCGTATCCTGTGTACTGTGGTCTGGGAATGGCTTTCCAGGTATATCATTAGACCTGATTGATGGGGAAACCACTGAACAATGTGTGATTACTACCAATGTGTGAATTATTTTTTGGTATGCTTGAGAGACAATGTTACTGACCTGTTGAATTCAATGTTGCATAAAATTATTTATTTATTTATTTATTTATTTATTTATTTATTTATTTTGTCAGATTTATATGCCGCCCTTCTCCCGTAGGACTCGGGGTGGCTCACAACAATAGAAAAACCTGACAATAAGTAAAAATTAAATAGTATTAAAACCAAATTTTAATACTATTTACCAACAGATACCAACTTAAAATCCACGGCAGATCAGGGAAGTTGGTGGAAGAGCCATGTCTTTAGGTCAGCACGGAAGGTGCGGAGGTCGGGGGCCGTCTGGAGCTCGGTGGGCAACCCATTCCAGAGGGTCAGTGCAGCCACAGAGAATGCCGTCATCCTGGGGACCACCAGCCAACACTGTCTAGCTGAGGGGACCCGGAGGAAAACAGCCCTATGTGAGCGCACTGGGGGGTGGGAGGCCAGTAGGAGGTGATCCTGCAAATACCCCATGCCCATGCCATGAAGGGCTTTATAGGTGAGTACCAGCACCTTGAAGTGGATCCGGAGGACCACTGGCAGCCAGTGCAGACCGCGCAATAGTGGTGTTATATGGGAGTAGCGGGACGCACCCATAACTACTCACGTGGCCGCATTCTGGACCAGTTGGAGCCTCCGGGTACACCCCAAGGGCAGCCCCATGTAGAGGGCATTGTAGTAATCCAACCAAGAGATAATAAGAGCCTGAGTGAGGGCATCCCTGTCTAGAAAAGGGCGTAGCTGGTGCACCAGGCGAACCTGTGCAAATGCCCCCCTTGTCATGGCCATTAGATAGTCCATTAAAGACAGCTGAGAATCAAGGAGGATGCCAAGATTATGAACCCTATCTGGGGGAGCAAGATACTCACCTCCCATCAACAGTGATGGGGCAGCTAGATCATGGGACGCCGGAATCCACAGCCACTCTGTCTTGGAGGGGTTGAGTCTGAGCCTGTTCCTACCCATCCAGACCTGTACCGCCTCCAGGCACTTAGATATCACGGAAAGGGTATCCCTAGGTTGGTCTGGGGTGGAGATGTACAGTTGGGTATCATCAGCGTACTGATGATACCGCACCCCGAAACTTCGAATGATCTCATCCAGTGGCTGGGTGAGTCAATTGTCCAATATTGCTTTCAGATTAGGGGCCAATGTATTAATATAACTTCTCAAAAGGTATTTTTAATCTTTTAATTGATGTTACAACAGTAATTTAAACAAAGTATACTATCTCCATTTTCTGCACTGGGGAAAAAAAAGAATCCCAAAATTGGCATTTTGCAGGAATTAGAATCAGAATATGGACTTTTTATTCCATTTCCTTATCTCCCACATCAATATGTTCTGAACCAGTAGGGAGAATCCAGAAGCCTAAGCTTCAAATATAACACTATATTTATATAGTTAAAATTAAATTCAAATCAGAATACATAATCACAGTTATACTATCCCAGTTCAAGTCAGTGAGCTTTCCCAATGGTCAAACAAATACATTTCATCTTTCTCCACTTATTTCTCACCCCTTAATTTTTTGGAATCTTTGATACCTGCATAAATGTGATCAAGTTTGGAGTTGTAAATTTTCTAAGAAATACCACTTGGCAAGTTATATTGAAACCTGTCACAGGTTATACTCATGAGTAAGAAAGATAATGTTTATAGTGAGGCATATGACTATATTTTAAGAACAGCTGAAGGGAACCAAAAGGTAAAGTGCTTCCTCTAAAGTGATAATTCACACAGTAATACTTTTTCATTTTAAAATTGATTGTGCACCCAGCTTCATGACAGCAGTCATTTTTCAACCAGATAGTCTTCTTAACCTTATAGTTACATATAGACGATACCAATAAGTGCCTATCAGACCAAAATTGATTAGTCAGTACTATTCTGCCCATAAAACCACTTTTCAGAGTTATATAATTATAACTTATAAAATTAAAGAATTGTATTCACTTCGGTCTCTTCCAAGGCTTGCTGAACTTAATTTGGTTGCCATCTGAAATTTTCTATTGCTAATTGTGGCAGTGTCTTCACAGAGCAAACAGTTCACATGCACAATTATACTGAATGTTTTTCAGCATCCCATAGTAACATGAACAAAATCATCTCTGACGATAAGAAAAATTCTACAGCCACATGGCAAGCTACACTTATACTTCTGGTGACAAAGTTGCTAGACAGTTCTTCTGTACTTGTTTTGAACATTTGGAAAGAACATAAGGAGAAATATCTTATTCCAGCTCCACTACTATATTCCACCAAACCCCAGTGCTTGCAAAAAAATAAAAATAACCAAGCAATTACTTTCCACTGGCAATTGTTTCACTATTTATTTCCATCTTTCTCTTCATATTTTAAACATCAAATTCATATTAAATATTAAAATGAATTTTAAACATTACTTATCAACCAATATTTGTGAAAAGAGATTTAATTTAAGGTAGTTGCTAAGGCAGTGATGGTTAACCTTTTTGCTATCATGTGCCAGGAGGGGGGAGTGGAGGGGGGCGCATGCGTGTGTGCCCACACCCATAATTCTATGCGCCCCGACCCCGCGCACATGACCCCCCCACTCCCCATGCTCCTGGCACATGATGGCCAGTAGGCCTGTTTTTCTTTCTCACCTGGCTCCAGGGCCTCTCTAGGAATCTGGGGAGGATGAAAAGGGCCTTCCTCATCCCCCTGGACGTTCTCCGGAGGCTGAAAACAGCCTGTTTCCCTGATGGGCCCAGAAGACCTGAAAATCAGCTGGCGGAGCTGAACTCACATGCCCACTGATATGCCTACGCGTGCCACCTGTGGCACGCGTGCCATAGGTTCGCCATCACGGTGCTAAGGCATCAGGCTAGAAACTGTGAGATCATGAGTTCTAGTCCTGCCTTAGGGGCAAAGTCACCTATATGACTTTCAGCCAGTCACTTTCTCTCAGCCCAAGGAAACAGACAGTAATCACTTCTGAAATCTTGCCAAGAAAACTGCAGAGGCTAATCCAAATGGTTGCCAGAAATTAAAAGCTGACTTAAAAACAGAAAAATGAAAATAAAAAGGCTTCATCTATTTTTCTCATGATACTTGATTGCTTCATTCTGCTTGCTAGACTATGCAACTGGAATTTTTCTGTACATTTGAGTTGAATTTGGTAAAAGTTCTTGATCAGCAACAACATTAACTTCTGTTATATATAGTTATAACAGAAGTCAGCTTGCTTGGAACATTGCAAAATCTTGTAGACTTCTTAAAATCAGAAAACTGATAAACTAGAGTTCTAGAGATCATGTTAGATAATTTTGTCCCCCAGAACAAGAGATAATAGGTTTTCATTGTAGTTTCAGTTCTTGTTCTGTAACATAGCTTGTGTATCTAGAAATAACAATCCACATACAATAGATGGTTATTCACACAAAAATGATATTGAATCATATTTATTTAATATAACTTTAGGGGTTTCATATTTAATTTGTTGCTTTAAAATGATTTATAATGATTAGTATAAATGTAATATACTGTTAATTTAACATTGTAGAAAGGTAGAGTGGAAAAGCAGTATTTTCTAGTATTTGTATCCATCAGTAGTAATCATTTCAGTTTTTATTTCTTTTTTAAATTTCATTTTCCATTCTCTTTTTTACATGTGTGTGTGTGTGTGTGTGTAATTGCTTTCTACCAGCTAAAGGTTGTAATAAATATTCCCACAACACATTTCTAGTGAGTCTTACTATTCTATATTTTCAATTTTCTAATGGTATTTATCTTCATGGCTTTGCTCTTTCTCTGGGTATGTTTTCAGCAGCATGAAAAAAATCCACTTATTTAAGTTTGAGTCCATCAAGACAGTCCCAACTTATATGAAATATCTTGTTTTTAAAACATATTAGATTCCTGCCCATCCACAAGCCTGTATAAGATTATATTACTATACCATGGAAAATGTATTTGTTTATTGATTGCATTTATGTACTGTTTTCCCACTAGGATCAATGGTGAAATCCAAATTGTTTTACTACTGGTTCTCTGTGCGTGATTTGGTGGGCATGATGTGGCTTGGTAGGCGTGGCTTGATGGGTGTGCAGGGGAAGGATACTGCAAAATCTCCATTTCTACCCCACTCCAGGGGAAGGATACTGCAAAATCCCCATTCCCTCCCTACTCTGGCACCAGCCAGAGGTGATATTTGCTGGTTCTCTGAACTACTCAAAATTTCCGCTACCAGTTCTCCAGAACCTGTCAGAACCTGCTGGATTTCACCCCTGACTAGAATGTTTCACTCCTCATCTACAAAAGGAAGGAAGGAAGGAAGGAAGGAAGGAAGGAAGGAAGGAAGGAAGGAAGGTTTATTACTGTTGTTAAAGTCTCCTGTCTAAAAGCAATTGGTTGAGAGAAAAGTGAAGCAGTCTTTATGCATACTGAAAATAAAAGCATCGAAATGCTTTGGATTAAATACTTCACACTTATGATAAGAAGTCCATCTGAGAAACTGTTATCTTTCCTGAGACATGAAGCACCCTTCCTTGTACATACAGATCCATAAAAGCATCTGCCTACATCTTTGCACATTGTAGACTGATAAGGTATATTAAGATTGAAGTGTATTCTTACAATAATGAGCACTGAACTTAGAAACCAAATAATATAAAGACTACAGATGTAAAAATTGCTTTTACTAACAGAGTACTTAACTTGTTTTTTCATTTTCAGACAACAGGCTTGTTCTTTATCCGGCAGCAAAAATAATATATCTGTTATTTGATATATGCACACTTGTGGTATTATACTAAAAAGACAGAAACAAATACAGTTTTCACATTTTTCAGACTGAGGCTCAGGGAGATTTCATGAAGTATCAAAAGAAAAGAACATGTTTAAATTTAATCATTATTCAATTCACCTGTTCATGAAGATATAGCTAAAGCAACCCTTAGGAGCAAGAAGAAGATAAAATAGATTTGGGGATAGCTGCAACATTTTAGAGAAAACATTTAAAGGTTATAGGATTCATTCAACCATTAAATAAGCCTTAGTATCATAAAATATTAGCAAAAGAAAAAAAAAAGAGCTTTTATGAATGTAGGACAAAGGATAAAGAAGAGGAGTTGAGAAAATTGTACCCAGATGTCAAAAAGGCAATTCTTATAGGGGGAAGAAACCCATTTCTTTGTCAGATAAATAATTGTCTGGTTCATATCAAGAACTGGTTTGTAAACATATAATGGAAAAGTTGTCAGTGTGGAGACATTTTGAAATCTTTATTTTAATATAGTGAGTTTTCATCTTGATAGCAGCGGTGAAATCTATTTACTTTCTTTACTGTTTTGGAAGTGCATGTGCCATGTATACACATCACGTGTGTGTGCACATCTTCTGCGCATGCACAGAAGGTAAAAAAAAAATACTTCCTGGTTCAAACCAGGAAGTAATGACACCCGGGCAGCGATCGCTACTGGATCACTGAACCACAGGGAAAAATTGCTACCATCCGGCAGCATTTCATCCCTGCTTGATAGTGTCCCTTATCCTTCACAAATGGAAGAATGGGAAATGAATGGGAAAGCCTGAATAATCTCAGAAGAATGGAATGCAGAGAAGGGAATGGCAGGGAATAAAGCATCTGGAATCCAACATGGAAACAAAATACAGCAGCCTTTTGTGAAATGTGCCTCTTGTTTTTGTTTATAAAAGTATATTTCTTTCGGTAGTAACACTGACAAATTCACCTATAACCCCAAATATATTGAAAACTCAAGAACATGTGCTTAGCTAAGTTGCTCAGCTTATTTTCTCTAAAGTTAAAAAAAAGCCTTAAGTTATCCTGTACATTATTTTTCATGGCAATATTAAGTCAAAAATGATTTTAATTTATATGCAAGGATCTTTTAATTGAAATTACTGTTGCCATGGAAACATCACTAATATCACCAAATAAAACAATAATTTCTTCTATATGTAGGAGGAAAATTCAGAAATAGTAATCTGTGCATTAACTCACTGAAAAGGGTATCTTAAAATGTCTATATATGAACTGTTTAGTAAAAATGCATAGACTTAAAAAAATTATTCAAGTTATCATAGTTCATAACCTACTAGTAATTCATTCCAGAGCAAACTAAAATCTTTAAACTAAAGTATTGAACTATAAATACATATAGTTATTTTTAACATGTAGAACAAGAATAGAACAACAATAAAAGGACTTTTTTCTTTTTCTAAGTTTGATTTCATTTGAAATATAAAACCAAGATCTTGGGGGAAAAATGAAACTTTGATTTGGGGTTTTACTGATTAGATAGATTTGTTATTATAGAAATGGCTAGTTTCTATTATTATGAAAAAGTAAAAAGTTGAGGGTAGATCTTAATGCCTTATTTTACTGCACCAAAGGAATTGGAGTCAATGCCTTTTTCCCCCCCTTGCTTTCCCCCACTATCCACTTCCCTTTTTCCTTTCCTAATTTCTCTAATATTTGTTTTTGTATTCTTTTTGTATGTCATATTATAAATTAATACATAAAACTATGTAAAAATAAAAAATAAAAAAATAAAACCAAGATCCCAAACTTAATCTGCATAAATAAGGCAGTTTTAATAAAATCATCCATTAAGTTTATCTCTTGATTAAAAAAAGAAGCATTATATCTCCTTGTGCTTATTACTGGGACAAAGTTTGTCATATATAAAAGCAACCAACCATATTATTTGTCCAGAAAAGAACAGAACAGACAATGGAATCTTTAAAGTTGAGAAGACCAATATTTCTCCAGTCCATCTAATCCATTTTACCTTCCAGGCAGTGTTCCATTTTTTTTTTTTAAAAAAACAAAGACATTCATAAAATTGTCATTTACAAGTGACAATCTTTTAACTGTTCTGTCAGATATGGTCTCACCTGAACCTTGAATGATACCCTATAACTCCTGCCTTACTCACAAAGAGAAGTCAAAAACGTGTCATGTTTTACATTAGAGCTAGCAGTAATCAGTTCTTTGATACTCAGCTTTTAGCAAGGTTTGGTAGCAAATTCCAAAACACAAGTCAGCTAACTTAAAAACTTATTGTGGAAAACAATGGAACTTAAAACACAGTTAACAACCTATTGTAATTCAAAGAAAGCAAAGACATACAATTAGTCCTCAGTTAATAACTACACATTCAGCAAACATTCAAAGTTATGATCGTGCTGAATGACTGGTATTTACAATTTTCTCCAACTACTGGCATTAGAATTATTTCCAATCATTTTGAAAATGAATCAACAACAATTAAGAAGGTTTGCCCATGGAAGGGTCCTGCAAAATCAATATGGATCCTCCCCCATGGCGCTTTTGGTTTCTCCCACTCTCGGACTGGTGCTACTGGGGGATCTGGGCGGGATTCCTGGCAGGGCCTGCATTTCCCAACCCATTCTGTGACATCGCTATCCAAGTTAGGCCACCAGACATAACTTCTAGCTAGTCCCTTCATTCGAACGATACCAGGATGCCCTTCATGCAATAACTCCAAGACTCACATTCACAATCGTGAGGGAATAACCACCCTATCGCCCCACAATAGACACCCACCTTGCATTGACAAATCATTTTTCTTATTAAAAAATGGTAGAAATTCCTCACTGTCCACCTTGGTCGGCCATCCTCTCATGACCCAGCCCATCACAGTACGAATGACAGTGTCCTTAGTAAATGCCCTTGCCACCTCGCAGGAAGAGATTGGCCCCAAAGTCAATACATCGAGCAAAAGAACAGGAACCTCAGGTGTAGGGTCTTCCAGGAACCTCAGGTGTAGGGTCTTCCAGTAAGTCGGGAAGGGGGCAGCGGCTGAGGGCATCAGCATGGCCCAGAGTTCGTCCAGGTCTGTGGATCAGTTGGTACAGGTAGGCAGACAGGAAAATTGCCCACCTGGTCATTCGAGGAGACAGGGCAATAGAAGTAGGCCTGTCCCCCACCAAGAGTCCCAACAAAGGCCTGTGGTCAGTAATCAGTTCAAATGTCCGGCCAAAAAGATAGTCATGGAACTTTTTTACTCCCGCAGCAGCGGCTAAAGCCTCCCTGTCCAACTGACTATAATTGCGTTCTGTGCTGGACAGGGTTCGAGAGTAGTACACTATAGGCGCCTCTAAACCATTCGGCAGTCTATGGCTCAGGACGGCGCCAACTCCAAACAGGGATGCGTCGCAAACGAATACTAACGGCAGTTCAGTGTTGTATTGTATAAGGAAACTGTCCTCTGACAAGAGTCTCTTTACAGCATTAAATGCAGTTGATTCAACCTTGCCCCATACCCAAGGAATGTTTTTTCCAAGTAATTTGTGCAAAGGCTCAGCTACGGTAGAATATCCTAAAGAAACATAGAGTAAAAATTCAACAGCCCCAGAAAAGCTTGAAGCTCTGTTTTTGACTTAGGTGTGGGAGCGTTTCTAATGGCTGTCACTTTGCTTTCGGTGGGATGGATGCCCGTTCCATCGACCCTAAAGCCCAGGAAGTCTACAGAGGGGACAGCAATCATGCATTTCTTCTTTTTAAGTCTAAGTCCCGCTTCTCTAAATTTCGTGAGAACTTGCCTGACTCTGTCACCTAGTTGAGATTCGTTTGTCGTGCTGATTAGGATGTCATCAAAATATGGCACCACCCCCGGAAGCCCCTGTAACAGGCACTCCATGGTGCTTTGGAATAACCCTGGGGCAACGCTGACCCCAAATTGAAGCCTGGTGCATTTAAAAGCACCCCTGTGGGTCACGATCGTTTGCGCTTCAGCAGTGGCATCATCAACTGGCAATTGCTGATATGCCTGCGCCAAGTCTAATTTAGCAAAGATTTTGCCGGGCCCCAGGGAGTGTAGTAGATGATGCACTATCGGCACGGGATAGGCGCTCTGCTGCAACGCCTTGTTTATCATGCACTTGTAGTCAGCGCAAATTCTTAAAGACCCATCTGCCTTTACTGGGGTAACTATTGGGGTCTCCCATTTGGCGTGATCAACCAGAACCAACACCCCCTGCTTAATTAATTTGTCCAATTCCGCATCAATTTTTGGTTTTAAGGCAAGTGGCACCCATCTTGCCTTTAGCCTGACCTGAGTCACGTTGGGGTCTAAATTAAATGAAATGGGGGTCCCCACGTATTTGCCCAGCTCCTCTCTGAAGACATCCTGGAACTCGTGCAGGAGACTTTCTTTCAGGGATGGTTTGTTCAGACTGTGGATGCCCGTGAAACCCATGCCTAGGGCTCGGAACCACGCTAGGCCCAGAAGACTTGGTAATGGCTGGCTCACAATTGTCAGGGGTAGTTCCTTCTGGATGTTGCTGTAGGCGACTCGGAATGTGTCGACGCCTTCCACTGGAACCCTGTTCCTCTGGTAGTCGAGTAGACGAACTCTTTGCCGTGTCAGTTGAGCTTTCTTGAAGCTGGGAATGATAGTCTTCAGGGTCGCCCAGGACATAATTGACAGGGCAGACCCGGTGTCAATTTCCATCTCACAAGGCCCCCCTTCAATCTCTACTTTCGTGTAGACCTTCTCTTCCACCGACGTGCTGGCATGGTCAATGTTTGTGCTGAAAGCTTCCCGCTTTTGATTTTCGCGCCGGTTTTTTGTGCCGCCATCTTTGATTGGCTGCTTTGAACGAGCCGGTTCTGGTTGGCCGTTTTGGTCATGTGAGTTGTAGCTTCTTGGAATTATAGCTCTACAGACTCTCGCCAAGTGACCCTTCTTTTCACAACGCCTGCAAACGGCGTCTCGGGATTTGCAAAATTGTCTCTTGTGAGCTCCCCCACAGCTAGAGCCATTTCCTTGGCGCCTTTTTTTTTCTTTTTTCCTTTTCTCCGTGTGGACGATGTCCTCGTCCGATTCTTCCTCGGTGCTGGTTCTCACTTCCTCCCAGTGAACCGGCATGGATTTGGGGGCGTCTTTGGTTGCCGCTGACCGTTGCAGCGTCTTGGCAGCCTTCATAGAAGCCTCCTGTGCTCTGGCTTCATCTAGAGCACCCGCTAGGGTTAGGTCTGGCTTTGCGAGAAGGCTTCTCTGTAGTTTCATATCTCGTACACCACATATCAGTTGTTCGAGCAGCGCATCATCCAGGTCTCGATGGTCGCAATGCGTGGCGGCTTTGCGGAGGCTTGCCATGGACGCGCTGATCAGTTCACCTTCTTTTTGTACACGTTGCCAAAATGCTTAGCGCTGTACAAACTTAGATGGAACAGAAGCGTAGTGGCTCTTGAGGGTGGCTTGGAGCACATCCCAGGGAACAGTCTGGACTGGGGTTGGCCCGCAGAGGGATTCAGCCATCTCGAATACGTCTGGCCCGTAGTGGCTTAAGAATAGGGCTCTCTTCCGATTAGCGGAGAGACCTTGCATCTCACTGGCTTCGAGGGAACACTCGAACCTCGTCATATACGATCCCATTTTTCTCGGGTTGGATCGAATGGCTGGGGTGGTACGTAGGCAGATATCGCAATATGTCTTCCGTTGCCCGCTTCGTCACCATGGCTGAATTCAAAGCTCTTTCTGGTTTGCTTCTTGTAGCCTCTATCCCACCTTCGTCACCAATGTTATAGTGCGGGAATAATGAGAGGCACAAGCAAGCAAGTGACAACAGCTCTTTAATATAGGGTGAGACTTCAGCAAAGAAATACGGGCAGCAGCCCTCCTTCTATACACTTCTAGCAGTAACTGTCAACCAATCACAAAACACTGTTTCATTTGAAACTCCCGCTCAAAATAGATACATACATAACAATTGCCATTTGTGAAATGCTCTGCTGACTCCTCACAAACAAAATCAATAGGGAAGGTGCCTGGGAAGTTCACAAGTCACTCTTTGTAAGTCTTTCTCCCATGGCTGTTTCTTCTTAGGAGCCTGTTTCCTCCCCCACCCAGGACCTCACTCATATAGCAGCAGCTATCCTTACTCCCAATGCACACATGCAGTACTGTGGGAGTTCCCATAAACCTGCTATCCAGCAGCAGACACCCCTAGTCTTTGTGCACTTATATAGTATCATAGCAGTCCCCTAGACATCTTTCCCTAGCCAGCAAAAGCCACCTATTCTCTGATCTGCTTGCACCACCGCTATCACCATTTACCACCTACCAGCCTTCTTCAAGCTACTTGGGACTTTTTGCGAGTTTCCCCATCGACTATGCCAACAGAAAGTTGCAAGGGGATCCTTGCTTAATAACCTGTGATTCTCAATTAATGACAGCAAAATGACTTCTGGGATTGCTGTCACTAAGTAATGAAGTCATATTATGTCACGCTTTTTAACTGAATCACTCTGAGATTTGTCTGTCTTTAATTTGGAAATATTAGATCCTGATTTACAAGCCTAATCCTCACAACACTGAAAACGTCTAAGGGGAACAAACACTTTCTAAGGACTTTCTCAACCTGCATCCAATCACATCAACAACTTCATCTTTTTCTGCCATGTCCTTATCATCTTCTAATTTACAGCCTGTTCCTGAAACACCTTATAGTTGTCCATTGCTCTCCCCATAGTTTTCCCCTTTCATCTTGCAACAAGGCTGACAGCCATTAGAAATGTTCTGCGATCATTTTATCAGTATGCCATGCTATCATTTTCTACTAAGTGGATGGACAGTGTTGCCCTGTGACAATGAGGAATAGCCCAGAGGATCTTGGAGCACCTTCTTTATAGCAAGTTGTACTGGATGTTTCCTCCTTCTTTTCTTCTTCTTGTGTATTTGAAAGCTTTGCAAGTTGACACTTTCATTTGACTAATACACTTGGAAGGATCTCTATACAAGGTGTAACCCACCCAATGAGGACAGTCCAGGATGATGTAGCAATTATTGCCTTCAGCTGGCATTTCATGCCACCAGCTGTGTTAGTTGAACCATTACACACACACACACACACACACACACACATGCACCCACACTCACACAATAAATGAATAAAGAATAACTGGTATTAAGCTGCACAGGCATGGGCCTTCTAAGTCATGCTACCTTCTAAGGCTGTGATGGCAAACCTATGGCACTCATTCCAGAGGTAGCATGCGGCGCCCTCTCTGATGGCACGTGAGCCGTTGCACTAGTTCATCTCCACTGTGCATGTGCGCTTGCCTCCTGCAGGCCAGCTGGTCTTCGGGTCTCTGCCATGCATGCGCGGGGGATGGGTGCACAGGGTGCATGCAGGTGTGCAAGTATGCGTGGGTGTGTGGGGAGCAGAGCGCATGCAGGGGCATGCACAGGGTGGGCACAAGTGTATTGCATTTTGCGGGTTTGGGTGCATGTGCGTGTATTTGCATGCACGCTTTGGGCAGTAGGTCCAGGAAAGGTTAGACATCACTGTTCTAAGGCATTTTATCAGATTAAACTTTCTTCCTGTTCCATTATCCAAAATTAGGCAGAATGCAAAAATCCATTCTGCCACTGTAACTCTAGAAATTTAGATTCTGCTTCTTCCAGAATGACAGCCATTAGAAAAAGAATAAGAATCAAAGCTTCCAGCAAACTTTTATTTTGTTGTTTAAAGTTCAAGACAACAGAAAATACTCAGTGATTTGCCCAAGAGGTCCCCAAAAATCTTCAGTTCTAGAGGTAGAAGGAATTGGTCTAACAGAAGTTTCTAGAAACTTGCACTGCTAAAAGTACCCATTTATATATAGTGCTTATATTTAAACTTATGGAGTGAGAAAAAATGATTGGCAGCTTCCAGTTCTGGCAAAAAAAAAAAAAAGATTTGTGAAGCAGTTGCAAGTGTTAATCCCAGCTTTAATATTTCTAATTAATTAACCTTGGCTATAGCAACTGTAAACCACAAAGCAAAGGATTAGTTTGAATTATCAGAGAATAAAATAAATCCATTATTTAAATGGAAAGAAGTATTTGGAAAAAGTTGCTGTAAATCCACCAAAGCTTTAAATAATATTTAAACAAGAAAGCACATGTTAAATATCCTATCTGATTCCTCTAAGAAGCCCACCAAAATTGTAATTAGAGAAAATAACTTTAGGTATTTTAGTAGTTACTTCGGGTTGCATGCATCCAAATCTCATGGATATAGACCTTGTCATGTGTTGAAACAGCAGTGCATGTGAGTTTTTGTTACTATAGTGCATACAGAGGTCCTATTGCCTATAGATAGCATATACCAGTCATTTATTATTTAACTTTATTTAAATACATTATGTATAACAGGCTTCCTTGATCTAAACTCTCCATACATGCTTGATTACCACCACGAACATGCCAAAATAGTCAATCTGCTAATCATAATGCATGAAGATAACAGAGGTTTTGATGTAGCACATCTGGAGGCTTCAGACAATGAACCATTACTTGATAACACCAAAAGTCTATTTAATGCAGCTTCTTATTTCTTCAATAGTCAATTAGATATCTATGAGAAATCTAAAATACCTGCAACAGCATTTTTGACCCTGAGAGCCTCTCCAGTAACATTATCTCTGAAATTTAAAGTTATATATAATCAACATGATTTGTAGCCAAGAACCATCTTTTTCTTCATGTATCTGCACATGTATTCATATACAGTACTTGGTTTTCTATTCTTCATCAATACGCAGAGACTGCTGAACCTGAGCCTGAGTGGCGTAGGAGGCTAATGCCTCATACAAGGCAGCATTTAACATCCAGCTGCCTGCAATTACTATAAGTTAGAATCTCACCAGGCTCAAGGTTGACTCAGCCTTCAATCCTTTCTAAGGTGGGTAAAATGATGACCCGGTTTGTGGGGGCAATAAGCTGACTTTGTATAAAATATACAAAAGTATGAAGGCTATTGCTTAACGCATTGTAAGCCGCCCTGAGTCTCCGGAGAAGGGTGGCATATAAATAAGAATAATAAAATAAATAAATAAAATAAATAATTATGTATGGATCTGCACAGAAATATACACCTTGCCAGCAATGGTGGGTTGCCCCTGGTTCGCACCAGTTCTATAGAACCGGTAGTAAAACTGGCGGGAGGCCCCGCCCACTGACCCTGATGTCATGAAAATGCTTTTGTGCATGCGCAGAAGCTTCTGTGCTTGCGCAGAAGAGCGTGTGCACGCACGAGCAAAGCTAGCACGCGCGGGCGGCCCCATTGCAAACTGGTGGTAAAGGGAAGTAGAACCCATGCCTGCTTTCCAGACACATTATTTATTTTAATGACTTAATGCTAGAAAAGAATAAAAGCTTTCCACAAAATAGTCACAATCACAAATATAAAAACTGCAAATCTAATCATCATAAAGAGATTATTGTACCTACCAAATCGAGACACAGGAAAAGAATAATTAGGTCTGGGATTCTAAATATCTCACCTGATCTGTCAAATCAGATTATGTGCATCTTCTAGCACTCAGACCATTTTAAAACAGCAAGTAGTAGATTTTCACTTAAATTACATTAACTACATTTATGGGCAGCTAACCTAACTACTTGATTGAAGAGGCCACATTCAAGTAATTTAATGTACTACTTTTCTAATATGAAAGTCACCATCACATGAAATTTTCTATATTAATGTTCTTAATTAACTGCTGCTTTATACACTCTGCTATTTAATTCAACTTTAGACTGCTACATAAATTAAGTGTCCATGCACATACAGTATGCTATTCATAATCAAACATGTTAGCATTAAGAAATAGCTCCCGTATAAATAGATTTTTTTTTGTTAAGGCAATACAGTGCATATGTGTGTGTGTATGTATGTTTGTATGTATGTTTTGTATATTACATATACAAAAATCTGTAACTCTTATCTTTTTAATTATTATAATATTTTGTTAATGGCGTTTAAAAAATTCTAAGTGTAGAGGTTAATCACACTTCTTATATGTTCATGAAAGAATATATGACAGTTAAATATTGTTACCACCTACTGTATACGAAATGTGTCCCGCAGTTGGAGCACACATAAACAAATGATATGTGTAGACTATTCCAATTATGAAACTCTAACTAGGATTTTAGAAAAGCTACAAAAACAGAAAGTAACAAAAAGAAAGATGATATACCAAAAAAAAAAAAAAAAAAAGAACACTAATTGTCAGTCAGTTTAGGGGGTGGAATAAAATCAATAGGAACGATAGATTGCCCATTTTGTGGGAAATGTAAAGAGAAAATAATGTGTATCTTCAGAAGAAGAATACTCCAAAGTGCAGAAGCCTCTTAATCTCCTCATGTTTCCTGCAGTGTGTGTTTATTGGGCGAGACTCCAAAAAGGTTTATTAAGGTATTCAGATCAAATGGAGAAAATCATTTTGGATAAGACGGTGCCCAAAAATTCATACTATGCCATACAGGACTTTATAAGGGATAAATAGCATGCTAAATAAAAGCCAGGACAGAATCCTATTTATAATTAGTAGAGCAACTCTAAAAATTGGTATTAACTAAAATGGCTAGCTTGTCCCCCTCAGAAGTTTGGCTGCTGCATTCTAGCGACATTGCAGCTTTAGAGTCATATACAAAAAGTATCCCATAAAGTTAACACCACAGATTTTTTTTTGTTTTGTTTTGTTTTTAAATTTTATTTATATGCCGCCCTTCTCTGGAGACTCAGGGCGGCTTACAATGTGTTAAGCAATAGCCTTCATACTTTTGTATATTTTATACAAAGTCAGCTTATTGTCCCCACAAACCGGGTCCTCATTTTACCCACCTTAGAAAGGATGGAAGGCTGAGTCAACATTGAGCCTGGTGAGATTAAAACTCGCAGTAATTGCAGGCAGCTGGATGTTAAATGCTGCCTTAATAGGAGGCATTAGCCTGCTACACCACTCAGCCTTAACTACTAGCAGTCAAGTAATCCAATCAGTCAACTATTTGACAATCTAATAGTTTAACTGCTTGACTGTTGCTATGGCATCTTGGTCCCAATATAGGTATAAGTGCTGCATCAGATTGTTTTGTTCCAAATGACTAGAACATTCAGAAAAGAAAATCCAGTTGCTGCCTTTAGGAAAGGGGAGGGGGGGGGGGAAGTAGTTATAAATTCTTCCCAAAACAGAACAGCCAGAATTGCCAAAGAATGAAAAATTGAGTTTCAGAAGATTCAATCTAGAATAAAAACAACACATATTATATTTTATTTGTTGTGGTCACTGTGTTGCAAACGGCAAAGAAAAAGATTGCAAGCTTTTGATTCAATGTGCTATGTCCTCTAAACAATGCCCACACAGCATTCTGGAAACTTGAACAAAATTTTCAGTCAATCTATTTGTAGTCCTCGATTTATGACCAGAGCTGAGCCCAAAGGTTTGTTGTTAAGTGAGACCATTGTTAAGTGAGTTTTGCTCCATTTTACGACCTTTCTTGCCACAGTTGTTGAGTGAATTACTGAAGGAGATAAACTAGCAACCCGGTTATTAAGTGAATCTGGCTTCCCTATTGATTTTGCTTGTCAAAAGGTCGCAAAAGGTGATCACATGACCCTGGAACACTTCAACTGTCATAAATAGGAACCAGTTGCCAAGCATCTGAATTTTGATCACTTGTTCATGGAGATGCTACAAAGCTCGTAATTGTAAAAAATGGTTTATGTCACATTTTTAGTGCTGTTGTAACTTTGAACAGTCACTAAACAAACTGTTGTAAAACTTGAGGACTACCTCTATTATCTTTGTGTTTATTTTCACCCTCCCCCACCATGGGGGGAACTGTTCACCTATAAATTATGTTCTGTTCTCATTCATGATTTTGGGACATCTTTTGTTGCAAAAGTTGTTTTTATACATCTATGGAATCTGCAACTGTTGGTGCAGTCATTAGATACCTACTTCTGGCCACTTAGATCAGGCATCAACTACAACTAGATTGTACTAATAGATCTGAAAAATCTATATGAAATTTTCCCTTGGGGAAGCATTGAAGGGATACAGTTTATGACATACTTTGGACATGACAACTTGAACAATTTATTGCAGGTTATTTGATGTTTGGTTTTAGTTTTAGTTTTGATCAACCAAGTAAACACAGCCACTTACAAACAAATGCTTTTATCTTTATTACTCTGAGATGTCCAACATGTACGTCGCTCCTCCAGCGTTCAAGCTTTCAGCTTGGACAACTTGATAAACCTCACTCTGCACATAATGCAATCATTGTCAACTATAAAGTGATTACAGTTCTGTTAAAACAAAACAAACATTTATTTGTGCCATGTACTACAACCATTCTGGACTATTGCATTGATAGGAGACAATACTGAGTCTATATTAATTTGACTTCAAAGAATCTCAGCTGTAATAAGAAGATAGAAAAGAGACATACATTTCTCAAATTCTCTAACAGTAAATAGGACAATACATCCATATTTGCATGATTCGTGTCTTCCTGCATTCCATATGTGTCTTTCAAAGAATGAAGACCAAGTGGTGTATTTGAGCAGTATAAACCCCTTATACTCCTGAAGTTAATTCCCTAAACCAAGCTCAGTGCTTCTATGCCAGTTGCCCATAATTCCCTGCAGATATTAGTGGGTGTGAAGCAAAAATACCCAATGTTCACTGCAGGGGTGGGTTCTACTTACCTTTACTACCGGTTTGCAATGGGGCTCGGGTGTGTGCTCTTCTACGCATGTGCAGAAGCGTTCTGATGACATTGGGGGTTGGTGGGCGGAGCCTCCTGCGATTTAACTACCGGTTCTATAGAACAAGTGCAAACCGGAGGCAACCCACCACTGATTCACTGCTGTCTTTCATGATCCTTAATGGCCAAAACCCCAAAGCACTGATCCACAGATTTCCAAACATTTAAGTTGAATCTCTCTTGCTACTTACTGAACTTTAAAGTACAACTTTAAGTTTTTAAATTATTTATTTTAAATAATTCTAAAATATTGCTCAAATTCATGCTGTGACATATTTGATATAGCCAAACCAGTGTTCAGTTATATTCATATATATTAGCTTTGCCATTCATTAATGGTGTGAGATGTATTCTTGATCTCATTTAACTTTTTATGCTATAGATTTCCAGGTTAGTGATCCTAATTTGCCCTGAGTAAAGGCTCTCTGAATTATTCCACTCTATTGCATTTTCTGTAGGTTTTCTTTTAAATGTGCTGTTAGTAGATCATGTTCAAAAGACCCATTCATCCATCATTTTGCTGTTGCATTAGCCCTCCTGCATGCCAGCTTTTCAGGAAAAGGAAAGCTAGAAACAGCATTGTTTTTGTTCATTACTCAAAATTCCTATGTAGCTTACTGATAACAAGTTAACAAGTTAGCAAGTTACTGATAACAGTTAATAGCAATAGCTCTTTGGCTTATATACCACTTCTCAGTATTTTACAGCACTCTCTGAGTGGTTTACAGAGTCAGCATATTTCCCCCAACAATCTGTGTCCTTATTTTACGGACCTCAGAAGGATGGAAGGCTAAGTCAATTTTGAGTCAGTCAGAATCAAACTGCTGGCAGTTGACAGAGTTAGCCTGCAATATTGCATTCTAACCACTGTGCCACCAGGGCTCTAATGGGGAAAGCCCTAATGTAGGCATGGAATACAGGCACAGATTTAGGCAGAAGCTTTGAGGCTTTATCCTGACTTAAACCAAGACTTCAAAGGCAATTTCCTATTTTATATTGTAGAAAATACCCTTATGATGTTTTGTACAGTTAACTCTGCATCAGACTGTTAGTTAGGGAGTAATCTTACAGTAAATTACCTTCAACCCATAAAATCATAGGTTTACACATGGAACAGACCATCATGCAAGAAGAGGCTACCACAGAGAGAACATAGCTTGTCTCTCAATTTCTCTTCCCATTGTAATATTTTTTGTTCTCCCTAATGAACTTGGTGTCATGATTATTGTCTTTATGGATACTAACCATTCTATGTACTGAAGCAATAAAAATGAAAGCAAATAAAAACAAAAAATTCTGCTTTGAAGAATATTGTCTACTGTGTGATGTATCTACTAAATTCCATTGTCCTCAGTAATAATCTTTAGTTAGGACTAAGAAAATGTGTTCCCTTAACATGATACCATTAACACCTTAATGTGAAAATGCATTGGGCTGAATCTCTGCACAATGATAGCACAGTTCATGTTCATGTTTAGCTTTCCTTTTGTATATGATTGATTCACATTTGCTTTTACTCTTGCCTGGAAACTATATCTAGCAGCAAATTCCATAAAAGCAGCAATTTCAAATGTTCCCTTAGATATTAAATCTGCTTTTGTGAATTAAAAAAATATCTTTCGGAATTCCACACAGTAATGGCTCTCTCAATTTATCTTTTATTCTTTGTCAAATCTGTGATGTTCAGATGCAGTAGTTCTTTAAATTCTGCAATGATGCTGCAATGAATCTGCTCAATTCTCTTTCTCTCTGTGTGTCTTTTCTGCGTCTGGCCCAAGTGATAAAATTTGAAATACTGTGAAATCAGTAATTTCGTGGCATCGAAATATATTCTGTTGTTTGCTACTTCTACAAAGTTGAATTTCCAGGGTGCTTGTGAGTTAATTAGGCTTCTTAATAAACCAGGAACTTAATTTTTCTGGGAGTCATTTTATATGACTCAAAAAAATATTTAAGACTCTTGATATATGCCAGTCATCTTGGCACTATAAGCCTAGTTAATCTTCTCAATATAATGCTTTTCTCCTGTTGTGGTATCCCCGTTTTTGTTTTGGTTTTTTAGTGTTTGTTCAAACTTTTACTCCTTCTTCATTTTCTTGCTTTTATTTCCAATTCCTAGAGATAAAGTAAAGATTGAGAGGTTTCTTTCTTTTTAATGATCACAGTGGTGTACCTTTTGAAGTAATGAAATATATGATTTTAATATCATATTAAAATTAGGTATTCTACTGGATTGTTCCCAAACTTCTAGAAGATAATGTAAAAATAACAAAACATATAGACATGTTCTGCCCCAGCTATGGGTCCCAAGAAGTGTAGCACACACACAGCTCCAAAAACTCCATTTAATACAAACAGACTCCTTTCAAAATGCAGGCTTTAACCACAAATGTCCTTATCAGTCTGCTATGAATTACAGAGATTAAACAAAGTCCAACAAGGGTTGGCAATCAGCCCAGAAATCAAGTTGTAACAAAAAACTCACTCTCAAAATGCTCTGCATAGGACCAAACGTTGTTTCCAGCAATGTTTGCTATCTGTGTGTGAACTTAAATAGGCTAAGGGAGTGGCCACTTAACCCCAAGCCTTACTCTCAAGGAGACCTCCTCCTGAGTAGCCACTCCTGCCTTTTGGCAGCCCTGCATGCTCGAGCATTGAGAAGAGGCTCCTCCACTTCACTCTCTTCACTTGAAGGAGCCTCTGGAGGTTCTGAAGGCCCTGGCTGAGTCTCTGCCTCTGGCACCACATTGTCTTTATCCTCCTCGCTGTCCAATTTGAGCGCGGCTGCACAGGCTGCTGGTGTGACACCACACCATCCTCCTCCTCATCAGGATCAGCCACAATCCACGCAGGCCACTGGCGGGCCATAACAAGACAGTTCACAGTAACTAAGCAAGACTTCAGCTTCAGCAAAACTCCAGCTACTGGTAGGATTTCCCAATGTCTGACGCTTCAGCTATTTGTTGATGGTACATCCCATGCATATAAAACAATCATTATTTTTTTAAAAAAATTAAAAATATTAAAAAGCTCACAAGCAAGAGTGTTATGTTAGCCACAGTGAAGGACCCATTGCAAGATTTTATTATATACTAAAATATGTATCTATGTGTTCAGATTATGTACAGTTATGTGCAGATATGATTATATAATAAAAACATGTATATCTCTTGAGATATTCTGTAATATATTTCAGTTGTGTACCATGAGCCATATCTATTGTGACTAGAAGAATAAAATAGATTTTGTTTCTTCTGTACTGATTCTAAAAATAAAACTACTGGGGGATATATTCCAGTTTAGAGAAAAAGACAATTCATTCCCAGTTCAATAAATAGAAATAATAAAATGAGTATCATTATTATGTAGACCTTGGCTCTAAAATATTTTTAAGGGAAGAAGTAAAAAAACTTTGCCCCCGCCATGCCAGCCCAGATGCTCAAATAATGACAGTTTCCTCCTGATTCAATCAATTAAAATTGTCTAGAATTGTACTTTTAGGTTGCCACTAACACATATATAGCAAGTCTTTTTGCATACTCCTATTATTTAAAATATACCAGGAAATGAGCTTTGGCATTTTTTCCTTTTATTTTAAGATCAAAGTGAGTGGTTGAGAGAAAGAGGCCATAAAGAAAAATCAGTACAACAATTCTTGCAATGGTTTGCAAGAATTGCCCAATCTCAGCAGATGTATGCTGTAAGAATAAGAATAACCACATGATCATTAACTATTCATCCATAATTCATTTGATGTAATTAATATAATATCAAACATAATCATACTGAATAAGGAGCACCTTAGACACTTTTCTTACACAAAGGAAAGATGGAGAACAATACTTTCTTGCCAACAGGATAAAGATGTTCTGGTGAACAGAAAGGCAAATATGAACATTTCATGACTTGTCAAAAAACTTTTATGTTCATGATTGCACCTTTAAACATAATTAATTAACTATTAAGAGTCTTGCAGTTCACAGAACAAACTAAACACAGAATTTATATTTTTTCTATAGAGAGTGGTTTTTAATATACATACATACATGGCCCAAAGATTTAAAGTGCTCAATATTAAGAAATGTTAGAGAGGATAAATGAATACTTCAGAAGTTTGAGAGGAATGAAATTAATTTACAAGCACTCTTGTGTGCCAATGGAAGAGTATTTTTGCTGTGGAAGGTATATATTCTAATACAGGAATTTACATAGGTTACAGAGCAAGACTATTATGGCTCCTTAATAGCATACTTTATATGTTTTCCCTGCAATGCATAATAACATACATGGTATTTTCTTCATTATATATTCTGGTCATGGTAAAGCTAAAGCAATCTAAAGATACTGATCCTTTTAAGATGCAGTCAACACAGGTGTTGCATTTCTCAGCTGGTGTGAGATGCACATGAAATTTCTGTATATCTGTCATCTTGTCTATTATTTCTTTTGGAGTCTGTCAGGAAAACATCAGCTTGCTCTTTTCCATTTACTCAGGTGCAAATAGAAGTCTTGCTTCCCTCATAACTGTCAAGGGAAGCAGTCCACACACTGCTAGCTATTTACACTGGAGTAGCATCACTCAGGAAAGGAACATCCAGATGTGTAAACATTCATAGCATTCACAATAGAAATAGATAAAGGTTGGTATGGCATTGCTTTTGCCAATTTTCCTGTGATATTTACTACAAATGTGATGAGGCAAACTCCAGTTCCTGGAGATCTGAATTAAAAAAAAAAAGCTCTTGTAATCCATTGATAAATAAGTATACAGGAACTACTATCAAAATTCAGGCAATGGGTTGTTCCTGATGTTCTACATAATAAAATAAATGTATCTAGTTCAACCACTGTCCTAGTTAATGGGGCTTGTTTGGTAGTAGCATGTACATATTCTTGCATGTGCATTGATTATATAATAGTACTGTTCAATTTGTTATATATTTTTAGATACAAAGTATGAGTATAAATCCAGTGTAGAATAATTTCTGATGAGACATTTATTGTGGTATTAATGAGAAGTGAGAAGAAAATAAAAGCAGGGAGAGAAACAAAACCTAATAAAAATAAGAATGGAAGTGCAAAAAACAGAGAAAATGTAAAGGAGAGGAGGAGGGAGGGAGGGAGGGAGGGAGGGAGGGAGGGAGGGAGGGAGGGAAGGAAGGAAGGAAGGAAGGAAGGAAGGAAGGAAGGAAGGAAGGAAGGAAGGAAGGAAGGAAGGAAATTTAATTTAATTTATCTGGCTCTCTAATGATCCTACAAAATACCCAGAAAAATTTGGGTTATAAAAACTATAAGGAGAAACTAGCAAGTAAATTTGAAAATTTGAATATGTCATACATAATTTGTTTGGAGGGGATATGTGGAGAAGAGTAGTTCAAATTCTAGCAAGGCACACTGTAAATGAAAGATAAAATCTCTGCAAAATGCTACAAAAGCCAAGTTGATAGCTTGATAATTTTGGGGCAATCCTAACTATACTGTGCAGCATTCTGTTGTCTGTGAACAGAACAGGGGGGAAAAATCTGAAGGCTGTCACAGACAGGAAAACATCAAAAGATTTGTGATAATGCAACTTTTCTACATGCTGATAGGAAGAGCCAAATAAATGAAAGTGATTATTATTTAGGCAGGTAACAGAATGTGAATACAATGGAATAGAAATCAGTGCGTCAGCATGTTTTGAAAGTACTTATTTAATCAGTCATTTGCACCATGTCTATTCTGCCTGTCACAGCCTTTTCAGCAGAACATACTTCTGTAGCACAGAATTGATTGGTCCTTTATTGCCCAAAGTTGATTGGTCCTTTATTGCCCAAAAGCAAATTCCATCAACAGACTCCTTTTAAAAAATGTTTAGATTGGCTACCTGTATAAAAAAAAAACAGGACTAAATTTGTAAAACTGTCTGAAGACTTGGTATTTCTAGTATAGATTTCTAAACTAAATTACAAAGTTATATTTTGTACTCTGATTATAAAACAGTGACATAAATAAAATCTCACTTTTTAATTAACCTTTTTAATCCATTATTTTTCCTGTGCCAGTTCTCCAGTTGTCATTCTTTCAGGTTCTATCCCAGATACACTCAACTATTGCAGCCCTCAGCTATCTGGAATGGAAAGGGTTTCAGCAGCTGATTTGTAAATGTTACCTTCACTGTAAAAGTATCTGGTCCACTCATTGTAGAGATCCACAGAGATCAGGAACCATCAATCTAACCAGATTCTACCTGCTTCCCATAATAATCACCAGCTTCTAATCCATTGCTGCCAATATTTCACTATTAAATTATCTGTAAACTTCTATGTGCTCTGGGAATATTACTATCCGTGCAGCCTAGATTTCCTTAGTGAGTGTTCCTGATTCAGTTTAACTTCATTCTGGCCCAATTCCATTCAACTTTTAACTTTCTATTAATATTCCATATTCATTTTTACATGCATTTTAATCTCACTCACCTCGTGAAGTACTACACAGAACAGAGATGATTTTGGAATGTAAATGAATGACATATTGAGACTTATTGATATTTGAAAAAGAGGAATTTAAGATAAAGACAAGAGAACAACTAGTTTGCTAGTTGTTTAAACCAATCATTTGCTTGTGATTGGTTTAATGATAATAGAATTTTTGAGTAAAACAACATTATTATACTTTTTTAATTTGTGATAGTTTAATTTAAAAATACAGATGTGCATACTGTAATCTTATGGAATTTCATAGGATTAAAATCACCTTTTGGAAAGAGAGATGCTTCTCTCCTAATTCTTCACCTACCCCTCCTATCTACAGAAGTATATCATATTGCATCATAATTTCTCCTTGTCTTGAAAGCTGCTAGTGAAGTGAAATGGAAATAGGGAAAGGAAGAAAGTATAATGTGTTGATGTCACAAAAAATTCTTTATTTTGCTAAAGGATTGGAAGCTGGCAAGCTCAACATGAAATTGCTATTTTTAACAGTCTTCTTTTGTTTCTTATTTTATATTGTTCCCACATATGGCAATAGGATTTTAGCGGTAGAAATAAGATCAACGTTAAAGCAAAAAAGAAAGTCTTCTATATCTTATCACTGGTACTCTCCTCTGTTAGAATCATATCTGAGAAAATTTGTTGTCTATTGGTTTCCTGAATGGAACTTTTTGTCCAAGAAATAATCAAACTGATGGGAGCCACAGTTAAAGAATATGTTTGCTTCAGTCTATGTCACTGTTCTGATGTGTACATGAAAGAAGCTGTCAAACTCCCAGCACAAAGGATTATTAAATGGATGCAACTTTCTTCTGAGCCTGTAATATACCACAGAAATAGAGGGAATGACTTTCCAGATGAAACAGAAAACTGACAGACTTAGATTTTTGTAGAATTCATGAAAGGTATTTTTTCTTTAAAAAAATTATCAAGTTATATACTAACATCAGTCTCTAAGTTTTCCTGAATAAATTGAAAAGTTTATTAATAAGTGAATTTTCATTTGTAGAATGTACTAATGAAATATTTCATATTTTTCAACACCATTTTTAACTATCAACAATTAGTTATATTTTGTTCTATAAACAGAAATATTTCTCATGACATTCATTCTCTAGTATGCATGTGGGTTTAGCCAGCTAAATATTTGTATTTCTACTCAGTCATCTTTTAATGTCTTGGATGTAGAGTTGGCTTTATTTCCATGACTTTATGTTTAACAATTAAGAAAACTTAATTGTTTTCTGTCTTTAAATAATAACCTCTCATCAAGGATCTATAAGTATGTGAGTTCTGATTCTTAAATCCCCATTCAATCTAAGGGACAGAAAAATAGTTGTGATATAAAATATTAGGTTTTCCTTAAATCAGATTTAAAGAGAGATGGATTAATATGGACCATTACTCAATTTGATACATTTGCTTTTTCCTGTATCATTATTATGTTCTCATTGTGGTAGTTGCTCCTTTGATTTACAAAGAAGTTTCATAAAGTATATGGGATACATTGGTTAAAATACTTATCTTATTTAAGTAAGGACTTTGGACCAATTATTCTCTCTCATTCTCAACATATGTCACAGGCATGCTGTGGAAAAATGGAAGAAGGCAATTCCAGAGGTCCTAAACAAAGGGCAAGATATGCATGTAACCAATAAATGTTTGTTACTGTCTTGAAGTACAAAAATGAGGGTATATGGATGGACATATTTTCTTTTTCTCCTCACCCACTCTTCTTTTTCCTTTTTGGTGGGCATTCTTTTACATAAGTCACTATTCCTCTAACTTCCAGCATTTCTAAGAATGCTTTTGACACTACGTAAGTCTTAGAGGGAAAACATTTTTCTTCATGCCAGTTTCTCATTCATTTTTATAAAATATAAACTAAGAATGAAAATGAAGTAAAGAAGGAAGCCTAGCATGCACCAAAGAAATTCATGTGCAGTGCATTTTGATGTCTCAGTTAATCTCATAAACTTCTCTATTCGGTATTGAAGTCATATATTTTATTACAACTTTTTATTCATTTATTCAAGATATGGCAAATGTTTTCTATTTTAGGAGAAAAGTCATAACCTCCTTATTCACATCTCCTTAGTTAATGCTAATGTCTGTTGGTTAATTACATTTTTACCCGGTACCAAATAATAATAAGTGATCCTAGTAATTTATCAAAAAAAAACTGGTGCAGAATGGAAAAGAGAAATATATAGGTGAAAAAATTGTAGATTTTGATTTTAACTGAATACAAACAGAAGTGTATTTCAAAATACAAATGTAGGTTTGCCCTTTTACATTTTAAATTGTATCATACAGTAAGTTGCTTGTCATGGATAATGAAATGGATAATATTCCTCGATAGTAAAATGTCAGTATTGGAAATTGGCCTAGCTAATTATCTTCAGATATATTTATGTTACAGGGACACAAAGAAAAATAAAAGTTTAAAAGGGCATATTATCAAACCAAGTTTGATAAAAAGCATGGAATTCTATGATGAAAATAATAAATAATACCATTACTCAGTCTCAGTTAAACCTTTAAATTTTAAGGGATATTAATATACAAATTAGATCTCTATCCTTTATAAACAATGCATTACATTCTGCCAATGTAAAAATGTATTGTTTTTAAATATTCTGGAATTTTTATGGTTGCTTTTAAGGTATTAGTGTAACTGCCAGGAGTTGCTCACAAGCAGTGAATGAATAACGAGAGAGAGAGAGAGAGAGAGAGAGAGAGAGAGAGAGAGAGAGAGAGAACAAATCATTTGGCACTGCTTCTCAAAACTGTGATAAAGTTAGACTGCTTGCTTAGAAGCCACTTCTGCTAGAATGCATAATAATATAGGGAATGGCAATGTTCTATGCTACCATGGTGACCTTTTTAATTAATAATATAATAATTATATAGCTGAAGCCTAAGTGAAATAATCATTGCATTAAAAGTAAATGCTTTTAAAACAAACATATTTTTGTTTTTAAAAAAGTTTTCCCAATAAGCCAAATATTCACATAGTTCATTTCTGTGGTTACTAACCATGTAAGGTTATATTTATATTTTCCTGTTGGTCTACCAATTTCAAGGTCAATAAAGTCCATGAATGCAGCATCTGTTGGGAGTTTAGAATAAAGTACATTACAGCAGACTAAAAAAAAAACAACCTAGGAGGAAGATATTCTCTCCTTCGTATATTAAGTTTTCATTCACCACAGTATTGCTACAGACATTCTGCTGTCTTCTCTGTGGCAGCACATGCCCTATGGAACAACAAAGATTTAGATGGTCCCGACCCTGTTAGCCTTTCATAAGATATTGAAGACCTGGTTGTTTCTTCACATTTTTGGTGCAGGAGGTTAGATAACTTCTGCTGCTCCTTACCTATTTTGGGTGATTGGTGTCATTGCTTTATGTTTGGGCACTGGGGGTTGTATGCTGTGATTCATGTTTTAATCCATGTACAACATCCAAGGCCACGATTTTGATACAGGTGACCATATAAATAATTTAAATAAATGAATAAATTCTACCTACACCCAAAAAGATTTTATTACAGCAGGAAATGCAGAATTATTATTCTGAAGACTATTTTCTGAGTTAAGGAACATAAGATTATTTTCATAGACAGGAAATGTCATCCAGGAAAAGCCAATCCTTCAGATGAAATGGTCTTAACAGAAGCCTTAAAATGTTTTAAAGTTCAGCGTTTTGAACAAAGGCCTAAAGAAGAAAGATTTGTTTTTGTTTTCTAAAAGGACTCAATCTGATTGGTTGCTGTGGTGAAAAATAAATCTTTATTGCATCTCTATTGAAGAGACAGTTGACCAATTGACTTGAATCTTGACAATTTGTCTATTTCACTATCATCTCCTGGTCAATTATAAAGAATTCCAGTAGCCATTATGTGATTTGTGTGTGAGAAAGATGTTATATAAATAAAATGTACACTTAGCTTTTAGGTGTCTTAGCAAATACTGGTATTACTTTTATTACATAAATAATGTAGCGACTCTGTTTTGCCTTGTCAAGCTTTCTCCCCTTGTTACCAGAAATAAAACAACATATGTGATGCAGGGAGGTGACCAGAGGGAATGTCCTTGTTGAAACAACCTTTTGAGGTTTCTATAAGAAAGACAAAGCTACAGGGGAAGGTTTATCTTTTTTCTAAAATTTGAAGCTTATGGATGTATGAATAATTTATAAATTCTGCAATTTTGGGATTATTCTTGAAAATATATATTGAAACTGTATGCCGAATCATGTATAATACCTCTATCCCATTGAAACTTGTGCTTACTTTGGGGAGATATTCCACTTGTACCTTTCTTCTGTGCAGAATAAAGAGTTGCAGTCTCAACTCTCAGAGTGTTGATTGGCTAATCAAGTACACTGGACCAACGAGCTGATTTTAGGCAGACCACAAACAGGGATCAGAAGTACCTAGACTCCCCAAATGTAAAACATGTAATGGAATACGAATGAAATAGCTATTAAAACTTTTGAAGGCTTCATCAAAACTGGTATGGGAAAGGAGGTCACTTTATCATAGAATAGAAAGAAAGGTAGAGCAGAACAAGAGGTCTGCCTTAACTACCTTATTCCTAATATGAAGTTGGAGCTATTCTGGCTTCATTAACTATTTACGCAACTTTTCTGTTTCCCAATTAACCCTTGCCAGTTCAGGCTCTTGGTCAACTTGGCTGGGAGCTCATTGATAAATGTTTTAGGATATTTTAAAAAATGTTTCTGATCTTCATTATTTTGCTTCATGCCATAATGGATCACTATTATGACTGCAGTTTCCACTGGACTGGGAAGTGCACCCAATATTCTCATGTAGCAAGATCCTTCTAATCTGGCCTTATAGGTATGGCTTGTTTTTAAGCTGATATGTTCTTTCAATATTCTAGCATGCTTATAAAATAAAGTCACTTAATAAAATATTTGTCAGTCCATGAAAATATTTCAATTTACAGCTGATATTTACTTACTTTAAAATAATATCCTTTTTGCCTTTTCCCTTGGAGTTTGTTTGGGGTCTTCAAGGAGTGTGGACCGGGTCAAGACCATGTGGCAGGAAGAATATTTAGAGAGCCTGAATCCTCTGCCGGGGGCTTTGGATGTGGTGGGACTTTCGACTCAATTTCTCAGCGTGTCCTTGGCCCCGAACGACACGGAGAAATGGGACCATTCCTTCGCCGCCAGCATCATCGGCAGCGTCCCCACCATGCTGGAGATCTTAGAAGACACGGGCTTCTTCTTCCTCCTTGGCCAATTCTCCACTCTTCTGAAGGGGTTACATAACACCGGCCTTCTCCTCACCTCGGATGAGTGGAAGAAGAAGCCTTCAGGAGGAGGAGTTTTGGAGACCCTGTCTCCCTTCTTCAGGATGCTGGTCCACCTTACTCCATGGAAGATCTATCACACCTTCTGGAGTCTCCGAGATTTCCTGGAGGAGCTGGAAGAAGACGACTGGGAGGGACAAAACTGCGTGAAATACCTGGCCGTCGTACAACAAGGCTTGGAAGATCTGAAGCCACAGAAGACTCTCAACCTTTTCGAAGGGCTTCACGACTTCCTCGGCTTCCAGCATCAGTACCTGGCGTGGTTAGAGTCTCATCCCGAAGCTCATGAGAAACTGGGCCACCTGAATTTCTTTCCGACATTGTCCTTACTCAAGAAGGTCATGGAGTTCGGGATGGAGTATTTCAACGACTGCCTGGTCGATCTGCAAGAAGTTCTGGAAGATCTCAACGAGGTGGACGCCGTCGTCCCATCTCAGGATGACTTGGACATGTACTAGAAGAGCCATCTTCTAGAGGCCGGCCTCTTACCGCTCGACGACCGCCCAAAAGTTGATGCTCCAATCCTGGGCCTGAATAACAACCCTCCAAACCCTAAAACCCAAGCTTTATTAAGTAAATTAATTGAAATTTGATTAATTTACTCGTAACCCTGTCAACAAGCGACACGTGGAAGTGACTGCCATATTTCTCCTGCGAGTCTTCTTCTGCAACCTGTTTTTAACTGGGAGTTTGATTGCCTCTGTGCAATGGCTCCTCCGATCCTTTTCAATAAACGATGGGAGCACCTAAAAAAAAATAAAATAAAAAAATAATAATATCCTTTTTGCTTGAATAGGTGACCGTACTTAGCTGACTTGCCTGGACTGAGATACGCAGACTGATAGGAAATTCCAAAACAGTTGGCTAGGTTGGACAATATACACAAAGGCATGCATACACCAGTGGTGGATTTCAATTTCTTTTTACTTCCAGTTCTGTGGGTGTGGCTTGGTGGGCGTGGCATGGCTTGGTGGATGTGGCTTGGTGGGCGTGGCAGGGGCAGGATACTGTAAAATCTCCATTCCTCCCCAATCCAGGGGAAGGTTACTGCAAAATCCCCATTTCCTCCCAATCAGCTGGCATTTGAGAGGCAAAAAATAGAATTTTTACTACCAGCTCTCTGAACTATTCAAAATTTCCACTACCGTTTCTCCAGAACTGGTCAGAAGCTGCTGAAACTCACCTCTGTCACACACACATGCACACACGCACACATAAAGCTGTGATAAATATAAGTGATATATAAAGTTATATCTACCTGTCTATCTATCTATCTATCTATCTATCTATCTATCTATCTATCTATCT
>WNWU01000007.1:15264231-15291255 GCA_012654045.1 Ptyas mucosa | reverse complement strand
TCTATCTATCTATCTATCTATCTATCTATCTATCTATCTATCTATCTGGATAGATAAAGCAATGGCAAATCATTACCAAAAGTTAAAGGCATAGTCGCAATGAGTTAAATTTGCTAAGCGGATATGCACACAGATAGAAACATATACAAAAACCTAAATACAAATAAACTTTACACATTTTTGGTTACTGTGGCCAAGAAAACTGAATGAGCTAATGCAATTACCAAATCAACTTGAAAAACAATTTAACGCTTAAGACCATTTTAAAATTACTGACATATACGTCTAAGTAAGTAGTTATGGATTCTTACCTGGTAGTGTTGAAAGGGCTTTGGCATTTCAATAAATTCTATGAATATACCTTTGGCAAAATAAACTTTCTGAAAGGTCATCCATGAACGTAAGGCGTTAGATCTATGGAAGAGAAAAATGACAAGCCATTCCGGTATTCTACTAAGAAAATCAAAAGGATACTCATAAAATGGATCAAATGATACTAGAAAATAAGCCATCAGGTAAGAATTTATTTAATATTCTTTAGGTAACAGTGTATTGAGAGCCAATTTTATGTAATAGTTAAGGCACCAGACTTGACTGTGGATTACAATCCTACCCAAAACCAGTTGGATAATCTTGAGCCAGTCACTTTCTCTCAGCTCTATAGTCAATGTCTATGGAAAACTATTTCTGAAAAATCTTTTCAAGAAAACTGCAGGAACATGTCCAGGCAGTGTCTGAGAATCGGACATGACTGAATGGAAGGGGGGAAAAAAAGAATGCATTAATTTATTGTGGAAGGGCAAAGGGCAAAAGCGTATCAGTGATCCTTATGATGGGTTTGGATTAAAGCCAGAAGGGTTTTCAGCTATTTATGTGCTCAGAAGAAGAAAAAAAATCAGTCTTTCAAAGATATATACTGTTGGCACACGAACCATGAACCAAAATAAACTTAATGCTTTCAAAGCGGAAATGTCAAGACTGAATATTGACATTCTGGAAATTAGTGAACTGAAATGGACTGGAATGACCACATCAGAGGAACATCACATCTTCTCCAGTGAATTGTGTAAGAAATGGAGTTGGAATAAAGAAAAACAATTGTCTCAGTTCATGAGAGATTGTGAGAAAGCAGGCATGAGGTGTTTGAAGATTTATTTCAGAAGAAGTAACTCAGTTCAGATGTCAGAGAAGTGGGGAAAAGCACTTCAAAGAGACTCTTTCTTAAAAACTGACAATAACAGAGGTAATTTAGTCTTAGAGTTTTTAAGATTTTGTATTTACTCCATACGAGCATTAAAGATACCTTGCTAAAAATGTGTGCTTCCTTGATCTTGCCAGTTATGCAGGGGTTGACAGGTATATAAAATGAAGCATGAAGTAAACTAATAGAGTTCTGCCAAGAAAATTCAATATTTATGGCATGTATACCTTCTTCCAACAACCGATAAGAGTCATCAACACCAAAGTCAAACCGATTGTATATTTTTCAAGCAAAGATAGAGAAGTTCTATTTGCTCAGCAAAGCTAAGATCTGCTTCTGACTGGAGCTCAGATCATGAACCATTTATTGCATAATTACAACTTCATTTTTTTAAAAAAAATAATCAGAACAAGGTGCATCCTTAATCATATATGCAGTGAAAGTAGAAAAAAATTATTCAATTTGACTCCTAAAGATTCTGGATTTACATTAGGGAGATCATTAAAATTGATAAAATATTTAAAAATGCAAAATGAAGTGAAATGGCCCAGTTAAGATGTTGAAAATATAAAACCAAAAACAGAAAAAGAAAATATAGAAGAATATGGGACCAAGTAATATTGTGTGCCACAAAAAAAGAAACAGGAAACAGGAGTTACATCTGAATAAGCAATCCAAAGAATTTAAGGTAAGAATCTAATTGAAAGGATAAAAGATCTGTTTAAGGAAAACAGAAAAATTAAAGGATGTGTTTAATAGCAAAGATGTGCATTGTAAAATATACAACAAAATCTATTGGATGAAGGAGATATAAAAAGGATTGGTAGATCTAGTTTGAAAACTAGAGCCAGGCATTCTGAAAAGTTAAATAAGTTTTGGATAATATCAACAACAAAGCTACAAGTGTAAGGGCTGTATACTGTATGTTGTAGATGACTCATGTTATTTAGAACGTTTTGGAGGGCCTTAGTTGTACTAGGCTAATGCTGTGTGGTTGAAATAGTCTGTTGGTGTTTTTTGATATTTTTGATATAGTGTTGTCCTTTTCACAGCTTGTACTGGTTGTGCTATATTTCATTGAATGGTCAGGTATTTTTTAATAAAGTTGCATCGGAATCCATTTTGTTGGAAGATGTGGTATAGGTGAACTGTTTTCTCTTTCTCATGTTCAGGGTTGCTGCAGGGTTTATGTTCACCTAAACAGTGTTCTTACACAGCTTCTTTTATGGCAGTTTGGATTGTTACTTTGTTGAACTACTTGCAAAAAGCTTATATTTCTTAATTGAGTATACAATTGACCATCTGGAAAACAAAGATATTTTAGACTAAGTCATCTTCTACAAAAGCCTTTATGTGAGGAGCAGGAAACAATATAATACAATATCACACAAAGAAATCAAATGGTTCAGAATTAGCAAAGGAGTATGCCAAGATTGCTATCATTTTATACAATTTATGTGCCAAATGTATTATGAAATAAGGTGAACTAGGAGAAATTAAAAATGGAAATAAAATTTCTTAATAAACTTAGATATGCTGATGGAATTTTAATGGTTGAAGTGAATTTCATTGATAGCTATTTTGATTTAAGCATTGCACAACTTCTATTCTTATAGTTAGTTGAAGTGCCTTGATCCACCTACACATATGATTTTAAATTGACAAAACATATATTTTCTTAGTGCTGCTTTTCACTCCAGACAAGTTATCATTGTTGTGTCATAGCAGGATAACATATCAACCCCACTGACTTCACCAATATTTTATATGTGCTGCTGAATTTCATCTTGTGAGGATTTGTGTGATATAGAAATGGAGGAATGATAAGAAAGACAGATCTTTGGAATAAGAAGCAATGGATGGAAACTAACCAAGGAGACAAGCGACCTAGAACTAAGGAGAAATTTCCTGACAGTTAGAACAATTAATCAGTGGAACAACTTGCCTCCAGAAGTTGTGAATGTCCAACATTAGAAATTTTTAAGAAGAGATTGGATAACCTTTTGTCTGAAATGGTATAGGATTTCCTTCCTAAGCAGGGGGTTGGACTAGAAGACCTCCAAGGTCCATCCAACTCTGTTATTCTATTCTATTTTGTTCTGTTCTGTTCTGTTCCATTCCGTTCCACTCTGTTCCGTTCTGTTCCGTTCCTCCTTCTATTTTCTGTTCTTGTTGTGGTTGTCAGAAAATTTGGGAAAAGATGTGAAACTGATGGAATCTGCTGGACCTGCCTACCAGAATTTACAGTCCAAACAAGGAATGCAGAATCAAGATGGCTAAGAAAATGGATTAATAAATGTTCCATATTTTTCACACTATAAGATGCACTTCCCCCCACCCCACCCCCAAAAAGTGAGTGGAAATGTCTGTGTGTCTTATAGAGCAAATATTGCAGCAGGGGGGAGGGAGGTTGATGAGGCAGCTGTGTTTGCCACTGCTGCCTGTCATTGCCGCCACCGTTCACTGCCACCGGGTAACGCTGGAGCCTTCGCTGCCAAGCAACTGATCGGCATTTGAATCAGTTTTTCAGAATACCCCCCATCAGCTGTTCTAGATGATAGGGATCACTACTGCTGCTGCTGTTTGCTGTCACCGGAAAACGCTGGAGCCATGCCTGTCATCTAGAACAGCTGATCGGCTTTTGAATCGGCCTCTCGAAATACTGCCCACCAGCTGTTCTAGGCAACAGGAGCGCTGCTGCCACCACCATTCACCATTGATCACCACTGCTGCAGTTCTCTGTCATTCGCCAGTGGCAGTGAATGGCAAACAGTGGCAGCAGATATCAAGTGGTGGTGGTAGCGATAGGTTTTTTTTTTTTGTTTTCCTCCTCTAAAACTAATGTGTGTCTTATGGTCCAGTGTGTCTTATAGTGCAAAAAATACTAGGTAATCTGTTTCAAGAATTCTTCTAGAACAGTGATGTAAAACTCGATTTCATTAAGGGCAGCATCAGGCTGGTGTTTGACCTCGGTGGGCTGGGGTGGGTGTGGCCAGGGTGGGTGTGGTCAGCTTGTCATCACTCATCAGGGGTGCCTGTAGTGCAAGCGCTCTGCCAGCAAAACTGGGCTCATGAGCTCCAATTTTGGCTGCAACAGCCTCCTGCAGCGCTCTGCCAGCAAAAACAGACCTTGGGGGGCTGCATACAGCCACCCTGAGCTCCATTTTTACTGACAGAGGCACCGTGGATCGGTGTTTCCAGGGCAGCCCTGTGGGCCAGACCTAAGCACTCCATTGGCTGGATCTGGCCCACGGGCCTTGAGTTTGACACCCCTGTTCCAGAATAATGTTGCTTCCACAGTTTTTCTTGGATTATATTTTCACTAGAATAGCATCAAGAGTTATTTAACATTCACCAAATATCTTATAATGATGTCATCATCCTTGTCTGAAAGATGTCCAGTTGTCCTAATATAACTCAGCCCGTGTACTCATGCCAATATGAATTATATCCACACAACCTTTTGTTAGAGAAACAAAACAGCTGCAGTGATGACCTTTCTTCTTGTTTGTCTGTCAGATACAATCTCACTTCCATTCCAAACATACCTGCAATTCCAGATTCTAAATCATCCAAGTGATTTCAGGTCCTTTGTGCATAGATATTTCACATTTACAAATATACTGGATTGTCAGGCAGAGGGGCTGCAGACCACAGATAGGAATTCCCTAACTCCAGCTTTAATGTGCATGGTTGATTCTGTCAATTTTGTTTTTCTTGAATTTCTAAGCTTAGTCATGGCTGCTCAGACTGTTAGGATTCAACAGAAAAAGTTTATATAGACATTCAAAGGCATTGCAATAGTCTTATTGTATATGCTTTACATACATTTTGCCAAGGGTCTTCTCATAAATCATCATACATGCATGCATGCATGCATGCATGCATGCATGCATACATATATATTACAAACTATTCTAAAAATACGAGTTCCAGGTACATTAGTAAAAAAAGAAGCAGACATACTGCGAACTCCGGAACTTTAAGATTTTAAAATTTTAAAAGAATTAAAATTTTATTTTACTAAGCTTTCGTCAGCCATCTGCTGACATCGTCAGAGTATTAAACTACCATTACAGAAATCTCTGCCTTTATATGCCATTAATCAATTTAACCCTTGCGCGTGTAATAGGCCCTTCCAGCCATCTCCCACTTGTAATTAGCTGTATCTCCCCCTACTGATAAGCAAGCTAGGAGGGAGGAAACAGTAGGAATCAAGCCTCCATCATCCAGCATGATGACAGCAAAAACAACACAGCTGATTACAAGTGGGAGACGGCTGGAAGGCCTATTACAGGCTAAATTGATTAATGACATATAAAGGCAGAGATCTCTGTAATGGTAGTTTAATACTCTGATGATGTCAGCAGATGGCTGACGAAAGCTTAGTAAAATAAAATTTTAATTCTTTTAAAATTTTAAAATCTTAAAGTTCCGGAGTTCGCAGTATGTCTGCTTCTTTTTTTACATATATATATAATGCATATATAATATGGTTATAGGTTCAATGCAAACATTTTTCCCACCCATTCCTACTCTAAAGCAGGGGTGTCAAACTCAAGGCCTGCAGATCAGATCCGGCCCACAATGTGGCTAGATCTGGTCTGGGGGAGCTGCCCTTGAGATAGCAGACCAGCCCCTGGTGCCCAGGGCAGCCAGGTGCTAATCTATAACTTGATGGTCACCATCCAGGCTGGAACGTGGTCAGCCTTAGATCCTGCTGCCTTAGCCCTGCCTTCTGGGCACTCACTACCTCCTGTGTGCATGGCCAGGGTGTGGGGCCGAAGCAGCGGGTGTGGTACATAGCTGGCTCCACAGCTACCCCACAGATCTAAAATCACCATGTCCCAGGCCGGATAGCCACCATCCAGTTATAGATCATCACCACCACCAGGGCCTCCATGGCCTGCTCACAAGCCTGGCCTTGCAGCCCATGTGGCTTCCCTTTCCCTGGAACTGCCCCTCCTCCACCCCATATGGAAAAGCCACAGGAGCAGTAAGCACAGCCACCGGCAGCATTGCCAATCTCTCCCCCTCCCCTCATCCCTTCCTGAGTGCAGAGGAAGGAACGAGATGGGAATGAGAAGGAGGGAGACAGGAAAGGAAGGAGGGAGAAAGGAAGGAAGGAAAAAAGTAGGGAGGGAGATGAGGAGCCTGAGTGGCTTAGGAGGCTAATGCCTCCTACAAGGCAGCATTTAACATCCAGCTGCCTGCAATTACTGTAAGTTCGAATCTCACCAGGCTCAAGGTTGACTCAGCCTTCGATCATTTCTAAGGTGGGTAAAATGAGGACCTGGTTTGTGGGGGCAATAAGCTGACTTTGTATAAAATATACAAAAGTATGAAGGCTATTGCTTAACGCATTGTAAACCACCCTGAGTCTCCGGAGAAGGGCGGCATATAAATAAGAATAGAATAGAAAGAGAATGAGGAGGCAGGAAGCTGGCCATTCTCCCGGCCATGCTTACCCTGGCCATATCCATATGCTTACCCTGGCAATATCCATACCCACACCCCAGATTCCCAAGGTCAACCTGGTGTGGCCCTCAATGAAATTGAGTTTGACACCCTGCTTTAAAGTGATTCATTTATAGCAAATCTCAAGCACAGGATATAATGTTAGCATCAAATTTGTTGTGCATCTAACTGCCTGTTACTTCTTAGTCCTCTTCCATGTCAGTATATTACAGAAATCACACAGATACTTTTCTGTATAAAATATATAATTATGACATTAAACACACTAATACTAGTATTCCTTTGAAGAATCTCCCTGAAGATTTTCTTATAATACCTATATCAGTTTAAAACCAAACAGTGAAAAATCAAAATCACCAAAGTCTGCTATTTCATTTTTCTTTAGAAATGTAATGAGAAAGAACATACCAAGTTCTGTTATATGACAGTCCATACTATGCAAACTGCTTATCATCAGTTATTTAAAAAGTGTGATTTGTAAAGAAGGTATTTAGCCAAATCCTTATTTATTCTACATTTGTTCAAAATGAAACAGTTAAGTCCTTATTACTGCCTTATTACTGCCTGATCTTACAAATGTCTTCTTGAACACTTAGCTTTGTTTTTGACAGATGACAGATTATAAAGAAGGGAACATTAGCAATGGTCTTATCATCTCTTGATATCTATGTCAAGGACAAGCAATAATGTAATAAATTATCTTCATTTATATAATAAAGATGCCAAGTTAAAAATAATGTCCAATGAGCCTGATATTGTACATTCTAAAATTATGTCCATGGATTTTATGTTGAGATACAGCAATGCTTTTTATATTGTGATTATAGGGAAGCAGCTCCTCAGAGAGGTATATAACCATAAAAGTGAAAAGTGAAAAATAACTGGATAAATTTCAAATACTTTCCAGAGCTACAGAACTAATCTTCAGAATATTTAAATTCAAGGTCTCTAATTTTGTTTTAACAGAGTTTTCCCTGAAGGAAACTTCATGGAAGTTTCATTTAACATTGTGATTCTTCATTCAGACATATTAGACAGGGACTCACTTGTAACTAAAAATCATGGAAATAATTATATAGAAGTATGCAAAGTTTTAGCAGGGCTATTTACTCAACAACCTTCTCTAGAATGGGAAAGTTGGAGATGGGTCAGAAATTATCCAACACCATAAGGAACCAGCACTTCTTGCTAAAGGGACAGTCAAATACCGACCCCAAGAATAAATTCTTGGATACATCAACATGTTATTATCAGGAAAACTTAACCAATCAGGAAAGACATTCTCTCTTTGAAGTTTTATTTGTTCTATTAATGATTTCCTTTAGGCCAAGTCATTCTACATGTGGATCCTTTTATTATGCAGAGATTCAATAATGAAAAGTTCCAAGATACCCACTGCATTAAGAAATGTGTGGATTTTTAAGAAACCCAGATTTTAGAGGAGATGATTTGAATAGCATTAGCTATTCAAATCATTAGCTAGCACTTAGACTTAGATACCACTTCACAGTGCTTTTACAGCCCTCTCTAAGCAGTTTACAGAGTCAGCATATTGCCCCAACAATCTGGGTCCTCATTTTACCAACCTAGAAGGATGGAAGGCAGAGTCAATGTTGACCTGGTGGGACTTGAACTGCCAAATTGCTGACTTCCGGCGGTGACTTCAGCGCGTTAGGGACGAAAGGAACCGGGCTCCGTTCCTGAGTGCCTAACAATCCTGTACCTGGAGCCGAAATAGGCGCTGATGATCTCGGAGGGATCATCAGTTTAAAGGGGAACGTCTCAGGACCTCGGAGGGGAGCGCAAATCCTCCGAAGGTACAAGACAAATACCTTAATCCGGTGCGTGGAAAAACCAACCTCTTCAGGTTGGCTTGAAGTGCTGATGACTGCGTGAGTGGGAAGCGAGGATCGGAAAAAAGAAAATAAGTCATCTACAGAGGACTGAAAGTGAGAGAAACCCAAAGATTGGTGGACAGAAAAGAGTGGACGCTGGTGATAGAAATTCCGGAGAAAGAGGGGCAAAGCGGCGACAAGAAGATTGAGCGGAGCGGAACCATTTTGAATGTAACAGTGACAGCGCATAAATTATAGATAGCTGGCGTGCACGGAGGGAGTCTGATAAACCAGCGATTGTATGCTTGGTGATTGGAGTCATAGAGGACGAAGCTTAGATTCCTGGACATTCAGGGTCCGAGACTGGACTGTGAAGTGCGAACGGAATAAAGAAAGTAAGGAATTGAATGGGTAAAAGAGACTGAAGGAGAAGCGAGAGTGGAAGTGGACCGAGGAGCGTAGAGTACGAGAGATTGGAGGAGAGGAACTGGCTGGGGCCTCTACCTGCATTGTGAGAACGGAGAGAGCTGGCTGTTTTCGAGTGGATTGTTTGTCGGAAAAGTGAGCGGGGCATATGAGAGATCGGAGGAGAGGAACCGGCTGGAACTTCTAACTACCTTGTGAGAATGGAGAGAGCTGGTTGCTTTTGAACGGACTGTTTGCCGGAAAAGTGAGCGTGTCATATGAGAGATCGGAGGAGAGGAATCGACAGGAACTTCTAACTAACCTGTGAGAACGGAGAGAGCTGGTTGTTTTCGAAAGGATTATTTGCTGAAAAGGTGAAAGTTTTTTGGGGCCAACTTACTGGATATTATTGACTTTGATTCGATTGAGTGGACTAGAGCGTGAAAGCGGAAGTGACTGAAGAAGAGCGTGGTTTGAGTGAAGTGCTAAGAGATACAAATACTACTATTGCTCCGGAGGCAAACTTTACAGAACATTGGAAGTACAAAAACTTTCACTGTACGGACTTTACACGATTGGATTATTAATCATTAAATATTGAACTATTTAAAACGGACCTATTGGACTGAAGAGAGTGAGTGAGAGACTTTAAAGGAAGCTGTATAGCAAATATAATTATTTCTGTAGTGGTTTGATTAAAGGAAACATATTTTAAAGCAATATATGAAAAGAAAACTGATTAATTTTGTTGATTAACAATACAATAGAAAGACCTGATAGAATTTATTTAATTGATTGATTATTTTTCCACAGTCATATTAATAATTGATATAGAGTGACGGATTTGAGAATTAATATAAATTGTTAGTGGATATTACTGTATTTTCTAATTAATTGAAGAAGAAGGTAATAAGATGAATTGTTAGAATCTGTTTATATTTTGTTGTTTTCTCTCTTTCCACCCCAACCCCCCATTACCTTTTTTCTGGGTATTTTTGTATTACTGATTTATCAACGAATGTATCTAAATAAGAATATTTAAAATAGCAATTGGATATAGAGCCTATTAACATAAACTAAGCAAATTAAATTGTATGAAATTGTGGGCAGAAATATTACATAGATTACATATGGCAACATCTAGTACATCCACCACCATAAAAACAACCAAGAGGATACCTACAACACAAACACTATTGGTGGCATCGCCAGTACATCAAAAAACAGGAGAAATGAGCGATAAGGAGAAGACAAATACTATTATTGGGATGCAAAACATACAGGCTGCATTGGCAATGATACAAGAGGGGCAGAAAAGAATGGAAGAGAAGATGGCCCAAAACCATGAGGAATCTAGAAGAAACCAAGAACAGATGCAATTAGATGTAGGGGAGATCAAAGACGATATTAAAGTTATAAACGAGAAAATAGTTAAAATACAACAAAATATCACAGAAAATGAACAACGAATACATAGGGTGGAAGAAAAAGCAGAAGCCACAGTTAGAAGATTGGAGAGGGTAGAGAACCAACAAGTCACAAAGACCCGGGATACGGAAGATGCATTAATATATCTTGAGATGGAGAAGGCCTCCTTTTTCTTAAGATTTCAAAATATTGAAGAACAAAAAGACGAAGATCTAGGAGAAATTATGATTGAACTGCTGGCTAAAACAACAGGCATAGACAAAGACGAAATCAGAAATGGAACTGACAAAATCTACAGAGCCTATACCAACTATGCTAGAAGAAATAAACTCCCCAAAGAGGTTCACATAAGATTCACAAAAACAGCACTAAAAGAAGAAATATATAGAAGAATGAGGGAAGAGATAGTTCAGTATAAAGGAAGGGAGGTACTTACACTAAAACAAGTACCAAGAAGGGCCAGAGATAGAAGGAAAGATTACAATTTCTTAACGAAACAATTAAACAAATTAAAAATAAAATTTAGATGGCTGATACCGGAAGGCGTATTAATCTCCTGGGAAGGACGAAAATTTTGCATAGACTCTACAGAGAAAGCCCAAGAATTTATGGAACAACATTTCGCATTCAAAAAGCAAGATGAAAAAATGGGGAGTAAAGAACAAATAAATCTAAGTGACCAAGAGGTACAATTGAAAAGCAAGGAACATAAAGAACAAAAGAAGAGGGGGTTGGAAAGGGAGGAAACAACGGAAATTACACAAAGAGTTACAAGAAACACAAACAAACTGAAAATAACGGATAAATAAATAACTAAAGAAATGGAAGAAGTGATAAAACTCACTTCCATAAACATAAACGGTCTGAATTCACCGACGAAGAGACATCAAATATTTACAAAATTACAGAAATTAAGATCAGATATAATTGTATTACAGGAAGTTCATATAAGGAGACAACAGAGAAAACTCCTTGAAAATAAAAAACTCAGAGTATTATACACAGCCCTAGGAGATTGCAAAAAGAGGGGAGTGGTAATATATGCCAGAAATCAATTAAGAACAAAATCAATCTACAATGACAAAGAAGGTAGAATCCTGATGATTGAACTCAAATTGGAAATAAAAACAATTCTGATAGTCGCGATCTATGCCCCAAACGGGAATCAAATTGACTTTTACAAAGAACTACATAATAAATTAAAGGAATTAGACTATGAAAATATATGCATTGTTGGCAACTTTAATGCTATAGCAAATCCAAATGATGACTACCATACTACTAGGCAGAATAAGCTCAAGAGAAGAACTTTACCACAAACATTCAAAGACCTAGCAGAAGAATTGAGCTTACACAATACATGGAGAGATTCACATACTAATACGAAAAAATATACATATTTCTCAGGCCCACATCAGTCATGGTCCAGGCTAGATATGGCCTGGATGACACCGCAACTCAGTACAGACACAAAAGAGATAGAAATCACTCCCAGCATATGGGCTGACCATAACCCCATTGAACTAGTATGGAAAGGTCTGCGGAAACAGAAAAGATGGAAGATGGATACAACTACAATAAAGGAAAAAGACTATCAACAGATGATAGAAAAAGAAATGAAATCATTTTTGCGTATCAATACCAATGATCAAACAACGACACAAAATTTATGGGACACAACGAAAGCATATATCAAGGGTCTAACAATTGCATACATAGCCAAAAGGAAAAAACAGAAACAACGAATTAGGAATGAGCTCCTGGATGAGATAAAAGTAGAAGAAACCAAATTGCAGCAGCAACCCAAAACAAGACAGTACAACAAAAACTCAATCTGGCCAAACATAAATTAAATTTAACTACAAAAACGGAAATAGCCCACAAAATAAGAATGGCAAAACAGATTAATTTTGAACACGCAAATAAGACAGGACGCTGGCTAGCGTATAAATTAAAAAAACAGGAAGAAAAAAGGATTATTCACCAACTTCAAGATGATTCTGGAATTCCCCATTACACACATCTAGAGAAGAAAAATATAGTGACAGAATTTTATAAAACACTTTATCGAAAGGAGAATGTCTCGGAGGTACAAATTGAAGCCTATTTGCAGAAATCCAAAATTATTCCAATTGAAGAAGAGCACAGAAAAAGATTGAATCGACCTATAATGATGTTTGAATTAGTGGAAGCCCGTAAAAAACAGAAAAATAACAAAATGCCAGGTCCGGACGGAATCCCAGCCGAATTTTACAAGTACTGCCTGCAAACTATTGATCCAATACTTTTACAAGTTTTCAATGAAGCATTATCTGAAGCAGAAATCCCAAAATCCTGGACTGAATCGATCATAACATTAATACACAAAGAAGATACAGAACCGACACAAATTAGCAATTATAGACCGATATCACTACTCAACGCTGATTATAAATTATTAATGGCAATACTGGCGCAGAGAATGAAAACAATAATACATAAATATATACACCCTGATCAGAATGGCTTTATACCCATCAGACAAATTAGAAATAATCTTAGATCAATTATCAGTATACTGGAATACTATGACCAAAGGATAGAAACCGAAACAGCAATAATTTCTCTCGATGCCCAGAAAGCGTTTGATAACGTAAACTGGAACTTTTTGATAAAACAATTGGAGAAAATGAACTGTTGACAGAAATTCCACAGATTAATACAAAAAATCTATACTCATCAGACAGCAAAAATAGCGATAAATGGCAATTTGACACAAATCTTCGACATACAGAAAGAGGTAAGACAAGGATGCCCTATGTCACCATTATTATTTATAATAGTCCTGGAAACCCTTTTAAATGAGATAAGGAAAGATGAGAATATTAAAGGATTAAAAATTAGAGGAGAAGAATACAAATTGTTGGCCTTCGCAGACGATGTGATATTTAACCTGGAAAATCCGAGACAATCAGGACCAAAGCTAATATCAAAGATAGAAGAATACGGAGAAGTCGCGGGACTCAAAATAAATAAACAAAAAACCAAAGTATTGACTAAAAATATGAACCAGATGCAGAAGGTAGAATTAGAGGAAAAAATTGGACTCCAAATTGTAAAGAAGATAAAATATTTAGGTATCTGGCTGACAGCGAAATCCACAACAATTAAAGAAGATAATTACACGAAATTATTAAAACAAATTAAAAGAGATTTGGAAATATGGAACAAAATTCAACTTTCACTGATAGGTAGAATTAACTCAATAAAGATGAACATTTTACCGAGAATATTATTTCTATATCAGGTAATACCAGTACATCCAGGGAAGGATTTTTTCAAAAAACTTAACAAAATAGTAGCAACATATATATGGCAAGGGAAAAGACCCAGAATAAAAATTAAAGCATTACAAGACACAAGAGATAAGGGAGGTCTAGCATTACCAAACTGGGAGTTATATTACAAAGCGGCTGGTATAATTTGGATCCAAAGATTGGATAAAATTGGAAAACAAGAGAATATTATACCTAGAAGGATTTGACCTTATAAGAGGATGGCACGCTTTCTTATGGGATGGACCGGATAAAAAGCACACATATTTCCAACGACATATTATTAGGGCTTCACTATATAAAATCTGGCTGGGAATAAAAAAAAGATACTATACAACAATACCGAGATGGTGGTCCCTGATGGAAGCATTAATATTTCCGAATACTTTAGAAATAGGCAAAATGGGGAAATATCAAGATCTGTTAAATAAAGAGGGGGAACTTCTTCCAAAACAACAACTCCAGGAGACCAACACAAACATAGACTGGTGGCACTACACCCAAATTAAATCAAGATATCACAAGGATAAATTACAATACGGAATAGCCATGGAGCCGAATGATTGGGATAAAATTCTTTTAGGGACTGACCAAAGAACAATAACCAAACTATACAATTTCTTGCTAAAAGACACCCTTCTAGAAGAAACGGTTAAACACAACATGATAATGTGGGCCAGGGACATAGGACACAATATCCAACTTACAGAATGGGAGAAATTATGGAAACAAAATATTAGAATGATGAGAGCTATATCCTATAAGGAAAATTTAATAAAAATGTTCTATAGATGGCATTTACCACCGGCCTGTCTAGCCAAAATCCACCCAAACACATCTGCATTGTGCTGGAAATGCAAAAATCAAAAAGGATCATATTTTCATATGTGCTGGAAATGTAGCAAAGCACAACTTTATTGGCAAGAAATTAAAACCATAATAGTAGAAATAATAAATTTCCAGACACCAAATAAACCAGAGTTCTTCTTATTCGGTATGATGACACCACAATATAGTAAAGAAATAAAATACCGTAGTACCCATATTCTCACAGCAGCGCGAATTATATATGCCCAAAATTGGAAGACAGACCTGATCCCGAGCAGAGAAAAAATCATATCCAAAATAAACGAATGTGCCGAAATAGATAAGCTAACTTTAGAATTGCAGGACAAAGAAGAAAGTGAATTTTACCAAGTATGGCACAAAAGGTACCAATGGCTGGAAAGTAAAATAACAATAAATTAAAATATGACAAATAGGGTTGCAGAAAGTTGAGAGATATAGAACAAAAAAGATATCTAAACACCAATACTTACAATTCTAAGTTGAAATACATGATAATTGACAATGTAAATTGCATAACATTTAAGATATGATCTGTAGATGACTGACAACAAATATGTATATGTAGTACGAGTGGTGTAGGTGGAGGGAATGGTTGTATTTTTGTTGTTTATGTCTATTTGTCATTTTTTTGTATGTTTTAACGTCTAATAAAAAAAAATGAACTGCCAAATTGCTGGCAATCAGCAGTGAGCAGAAGTAGCCTGCAGTACTACGCTCTAATCACTGCTTCATCATGGCTCTTGAAGCCTTTTGAATCAGAGCTTCCCCCTTTTTTCTGTTTTGTGTTTAGATGACACAAAAATCAAGGTAGGTCATTGAAAATCCAGTTCTTTTGAATGATGATGCAATTGTACATTAAACAAAAGTGTTGGTCAATATTTAAACCCAGATTTTATCTGAAAGCAATATTTTGAAAATTTACAGCAACTAAAAACTTCCAGACCTGCAAACTCTAGATTCAGAAAATGTAAGTATCAGATATTTAGGATTATCCACAAAGATCAGAAGCAATAAAGAAATCTCAAAATTATTCTAATTTATTCTAAAGTTACATTACAAAAACCTTATGATGTGGAAAGCTTCAATATTACAATCTTTCCTTTGTAATGGTTAAGAATTTTTGGTCAGAAATGTGAGCCAGTTGCCAAGCACCTGAAATACAATCTTGTGACCAAGGGTTTTTGGGAGGGGGGCAGTCATAATTTAGAAAACAAGTCACTAGTATTTTTTTGAAGTCTATCACAACTTCCAATGGTTGTTAAGTGAGTGGTCATAAATTGAAGACTACCTGTGAATTACAAAAACCTTGTCCACAATTATAATCTGCAATTAAAATATTCAGAGGACTTTAGCATGACACGGCACAGATAAACTGCTATTACTTTCCAGGTTTTTTTGCAAATTTTATCTCTTACAGAATAAAGGGAAGAGACCAGTGGTGAAATGTAAAATTTGTTACTACCAGTTCTGTGGGCGTGGCTTGGTGGGGGGGCTAATATGACTGAGTGGGCGTGGGCAACATTTTTTTTTAACTTTTAAAACCATTTTTTCTACAACCTCTTCAGCTGAAGATGTTGTAAAAAAAAAATGCTTTTAAAGCCTCTGACGATCCCAGCTCATTTCCTATCATTTGATCATATAATTCCCTCGCTTTGTCCTGCGAATCCACCTTTATTTTCCTTCCCTGCCACGTTACTAACATCCCTTCCGGTGTCGTCCATCTGAATGGTATATATCTTCTATTTAGCAGCGTGGCCAGAAACCAGTACTCTTTCCGCAAGTCTCTTATTCTTTTAGGGATTTGTTTCAAAGTTGTTATTTCTTTATTCCTATAGTACATAGGTTCATCCTTCGTTATTTTATATACAATATCCCTCACCTTTCTTCTTACAAATCTTATATGTACCTCCCGAGGGAGTTTGTGTTGCCGGGCGTAGTTTGTGTGTACCCGGTACACTTCATCTAATTCATTTATTATTTCTTCCCTTTCTCTTTGAAGAGACTCCGCTATCATCTCTGCCATTATCATCGTCAGGTCTTCCTCCCTCTCTTCCACTACATTTTGGAAACGTAGGAAAAATGCTGCCTTTTCCATTTCCAATTGCGCTACTGTATTCTCGAGTTCCTTATTTAGTCCCATCATTTTTGTATCCAATGCTTCCAACTTTCCTTCTGTCAATTCGGTCTTCTGTTCTATTTCTTTTATTCTTTGATCATTTTTTTGAATAATTTCTTGTATCAGATCCATTTTTTCATCGATCTTTTGAATGTCGTTCTTAACTTCTCTCTTTACCTCATCCATATCTTTTCTAGATTGTTCATGGTTTCTGGTCATGCATTCTTGTAGTTTGACCATTGTTTCTTGGATTGTTATTAATGTAGCTTGCATCGTTGGCATACCAGGGGTGCTTGATTGCTTTTCTGATGCAAACATTCCCTCCAATGTTTTCTGTGACACCGGGGAGGCCGATGTTCCTGCTAAAGTTGGTATTGTTTTCTTTCCCGTTTTCAACGTTGTTGTAGTAGTGCTTGTCATTTCTTTCAAAATTCTGTATTGTTCCTCCAATATTTTATCAACTTTTTCCCAAATCACCATCTTTAAGTAAGTTTCCTTTGACCAGTTAGTTATCTCTATAAAATCTTCATAAAAAATGTAACAGTACTATAAATTTAAGTATAATATAAATATTACAATATAATACTAATATGCGTTGATATAAATAAATATTATAGGTATAAATAGATATAAATATATATAGATATGTATAAATATGTAGTTTAAATAATCACAAACTTAATACTTAATGGTTAATAATTATAATACTTAATTTATCTAAAATCACAAATAAAATTTTTTTTTGTTCAAATTTAATTAAATTTAATTACTTCCCAATGATTTCTTCTAAGTCACTATAATTATATAATTCTCAAATATTCTAGCTTACTATATATTATTTTATATGCTACTTTATTATTGCTAAACAAGTATCGCTGTAATTCTTAATCAATTCTAATAAATATCAATCACAGTTATCTATATTTAAGTAATAGAGGGCTTTATAAGAACAATATGTATCCAATGTTTTATGAGTTCTGTAAGTCTTGTTTGTTATATTTTCAACAAAGGGGGAAACCAACTTGCTTCTTTTTTACGTTGGGGTCTTTCCCTGTTTCAGTATGGCGATCTCCAATCTGCCCAGTCACCGTCTGCAGTTGTTTTTTTTTTTTAATTATTATTCTGCCAAACTACCTCTCTCCTTCCGTTAGGGCAGCCAAAGGGGAAAAAAAGGGAGGATACAAAGTTTGTCCGTTTTTCTTTAAGTCTCTATGATTTAAATCCACTTCTCCTCGGCTTCGTTTTTCGCTATTTTAGTGTCTTTTATTCTTTCTCCACTGGTTATGTTCCGTCCTCTTCCTTTCTGCTCACCTCTTCAGTTGCCGCCACCTTTACGCTCTGAGTTCTTCTCTTTTCGTGCTGCCCCTCCGGAAAAATATTTCCTCCTCAGTTTTGCGCCAAATCACCCGGATTTTTGACTCTCGCTGTCTGCTCACCCTCGGAAATCTCGCACTGTACTCACTCCTCCGCTCCCAGTGATCTCAATCGGCACGTCAAGTCTCCAGGCCAGCTGTGCTCGTCGCACTGGCTGGCTTCTTCCAAGCCTGGAATGAGGGATCTTCTCGGTACGGCGGGAGATCGCACCTCTCCTTGCCTCCCCCGAAGTTTCCCCTCCTTATTCCCGATCTCTCCAGGATTGGTCTTTACCAGAAAAGGCTCCAAAAACTCAGAAAATCGGCATCAGAAAGAGAGCGCTTCTCTCCTGTGCTGCCACGACTCTACGTCACCGCCGGAAGTCCCTCGAAGCTTTTTTTTTTAAGCCTCTGACGATACCAGCTGACTTGCCTGATCGTCAGAGGCTTATTTTCCTTTTAAAAACATTTTTTCTATAATCTCTTAGGCTGAAGAGGTTGTAGAAAAAATGCTTTTAAAAGCCTCTGATGAGCCCAGCTGAGCTGCACGATCATCAGAGGCTTTTTTTTTTTACTTTTAAAAGCATTTTTTCAGTGAAAGAGGTTGTAGAAAAAATGCTTTTAAAATTTTTTAAAAAGCCTCTGATGATTGCATGGCTCAGATGGGCAATGGGAGGGGGGGCAGGGATTTTTGCTACCGGTTTTCTGAACCACCCACCTCCATCACTACCGGATTGGGCGATATGTTCCGAACCGGGAGCATTTCACCCCTGGAAGAGACTTTTAATTTTTAGACATGTTGTCAATGATTTGTTGGTTTATCAAAGTGGTTTACCAATATGCTTATTCTTGCTTTATAAATTTGAAACTTAAACATGGGAAGTAACAAGAAAAACTTCCTTTCTAACATATATTCTGTTTTTGAAAGGAATTTTTACTGTTCTGTATGCTTTCTTAATGTTCATAGTGAGATCATCAACAGACTTTGAATATCTATGTCTTTTCTTGCCTGTTTAATGAAAAAATCAATGTACAGTAGCCTTAATTACTAAATTATTTTCCTTGTAACTAAGTCCATCATGATATATCTTCTCTAGAAGTTGTTACATCAATTAATGGACTTTGATTCACAACCTGCATTCCTCATAAACTGCAAGAATGCTAATAACAAGTATGTTTACAATTCTGCCTATTCAAAGTGGGAAGCAAGGTCAAACTGTTGGAATAACAATTAACTTGATTGGCATTGACACTTTTCAGTGGCTAAGTACCATTCTACTTTAGAAAATTTCGTGGTGCAAGGATTCAGATTTCTCAATAACTTTATCTGTATTTCTTGTCTATTAAAAAAGAATGATCAAGGTCAGGTATATACAGTATGATACTCATATCTGCAACAATGTACTGTATAACAGCTTTTTGGGGGGTCATTCTTTACTCTTAATAGCAAGAGACCAGCGATTCACTGTAACTTGTTAGATTTGACAATGAAATTCTTAAATCTCTCCAAATGCTGGCATATTCTTAGGCAGTTTTCCCCCAGAGCTTTAAGAAGGTAACAAAAATGTTACCAAAAAAATCAGGAAATACTGTCAGTGAAGATATTTAAATTGGTTAGTAAAAAATAGTTAGTAGCCTATTCTAAGAGTCTGAGTAACTTCTTTGTCTACAAAGAACCAGAAGTTGGAATCTGCCACAAATCTTTACCAGTAAAATATCACAAAGAGTTTGAATAAGGTAATTAAAACAAAGCTGTATATTCTCTACTTATTTATACAATCTGTATGTTGAATATATATTACAGTAGGCTGGATTGAAAAATTTTTTTAAAACTGGAGAAAGAATCATCAAAAATATTGACATTGTTCCAATAGCAAAATATGCAAAGGATCTGCAAGATCTAATAATAAAAGTCAACGAGAAGAGTAAAAAATGGCGCTAAAATTAAAAATAATGAAGACTAGTTTAATGATGGCAGGTTTAACAACCATCCTTAGAAATGATAGTGAAGATATTAAAGTATCTGTTAAAGAATGATCATCAACTGTAACAGAAAGAGACAAAAAAAATTGCCACAGACTTATTAGAGCAGATGTGAAGTTTTAAGAAAAGTTATTGAAATGCTATGATACAATATGTCTATACCTAAAAAGATATCTAAAAAGATCAGAATCATGCAAGCAAAGGTATTCTCTGTGATACCATAGGAAAGCAAATTGGTGCATTTACAGTATATTTCATGTTGGAGAACACTTACGAGAATCCTGTGGACTGCCAAGAAAACAAAGAAATGGATCATTGAAAAAACATCATCTCAAAGCTGTGATCTGAGGCACAAAGACGCATATTATTCTACTTCAGATACATATACCAAAACAGATCCTAGGTTCTAATGGTTGTAAACGTGGACAAAAAAGAATAAGAGGATGATCAGCAACCAGGTGGATAAATTCAAATACAGTGCAAAAAATATGTCATTAAAAGACATGAAAAACAGGTTGTGACATAGAGGAATATCACCATGGAGAATATTCATTGTATATGATCACTAAGAATTGGTAATGATTTGATAGCAAATATTCATATAATATACATGAGAAATCTACTTTCTGCTTATTTTCTCTACAGTATCAATACATTGCAAAAGCCTTGAAGCTCTCATAATGCTAAACTATTAGGATACAAGTAGCAGAGCTATTAAAAAGGAACACGGTGGTTCAGTGGCTAAGACACTGAGCTTGTTGATTAAAAGGTCAACAATTCAGTGGTTTGAACCTGTAGTGCTACGTAACGAGGTGAGCTCCTGTTACTTGTCCCAGCGTCTGCCAACCTAGCAGTTTGAAAGCACATAAAAAATGCAAGTAGAAAAATAGGGACCACCTTTGGTGGGAAAGTAACAGTGTTCCGTGCATCTTTGGCATTTAGTCATGTCAGCCACATGACCATGGAGACATCTTCGGACACCACTGGCTTTGAAATGGAGATGAGCACCGCCCCCTAGAGTTGGGAACAACTAGCACATATGTACGAGGGTAACCTTTACTTTTACCTTTTTAGCAGAACTATTAAGATACAGACCCAGTGGTGGGTTGCGCCCAGTTTGGATTGGTTCACAAGAACTGGTAGTAAAACCAGCGGGAGGCCCCACCCACCACCCCAGATGTCATCATCTGTGATCTGCGCATGCACAGAAGCAAAGTGCACACGCATGCGCAGAAGCAAGATGTGCACTCTTGCTTCGCTCGCATGCGCGATCCCATTACTAACTGATAGTAAAGTAAGTAGAACCCACCCCTGTGGAGACCCCAGCCATGTTGGCTTTTCACAAAACTTTATAAACTTGAATTAGAATCTGTTCCAGAAAAACAGTCAACTATTAACACAAAGGAATAGTCAACTATTATAATAGTTTTAAAACCAATTATATTAATTAAATAATAAGTGGAATTTTATGCACTTTAGTGTATTAATTTAGAAATAGTTTAGTTTTATCCACACTATGAATGTTGAATAATGAATAGTAATAAAATTATTTGTCATTTTTTTAAAAAAATATTTATTAAAACATTAGACAAAACATCAAGTTTTCATGAATACTAAACACTGTGAATTTAGTTCACAGATTGGTAAATTGTGCCTGTAGTTCATAAATTATACAAATGAAGATTATTTTTTTCTATTACTGTAAAATGTTCTAAGTATTACACATGCAAATAAATGTTTGTGACTTATGGATGTAAAACGACAATGCTAGTAAAATACAAAACACAACAGGATCACTATTTCAGAAAAGTTATGTGAGCTTAGGCCAGCAAATCTTGCTTTAAATCAACTTCATAAAAGAATATATTCAAACCAATTGTCTCCTAAATTAATTCCGTTTTAAATTTTAAGTCTTATTATGCCATTGATAGTCAGTACTGGAACCAACAGATGGCAAATTCTAAGCACACTAGAATCATACATCCATTAGAAGTGGGACCATATGGACCAATAGCCATTCATAGCTCAAGTGCTGATATGATTGTTGAGAGAAATTGCAGCAATTGCTTGAGAGGAGCTACAAGGACAAGCTGTTCTGAATTATTGTGACAAGGTAAGGGCTAGTCCAGGAATTGCTATAGGTTACATCAAATGACATAAGATTTAAAGCCATATAAAAATGTTATATTCTTGGTGAAATGTGATTCAGAGAAAAACTCAATTAAGTACTCACACAGAATACACTTAAAAGAAAAGAAAATTTACTTTTTTCTGCTATTTGGAACTTTGTGGGAATTGAATACTCTTTTGCCTTCTTTTAATTTATTCCATTTGGATTGTGAGAGATTTTCCAGTTGCCCTTGATTGGGGTCCCTGTAGACTATTTTGTTCTTCTGTGTAATCCTATTGCTACCTAAATCTGTATATAAGTAAAACCCATCTGTTTGTTGATCTAATCCACTGTTTGTCTCTCTGTGTCAGTCTAGTTTTAGTTCTTTCTGTCCTTCAATTCATTTATTTTAATTCCTTTATTTTTTTTGCTACTTCATCTGGAAAAAAAAAACCCCACAAAAATTCCTCGGCATCAGCTACTTGTATATTTTGAGTAAATTATCAAGTCTTTTGTCACAATATATTTTATTCATAACAGTATTGGTATATACCTCTTAGAGGTCATATGTTTTCAATGAATTGCAGAAGTCTCAAGATCATTTTGCTATTTCTAAATACGTTGTGTGGCTTCTTATTATTTCAAATTGATAAAAATCAGTTACAGAATCAGCAGCAAACAAACTGGAAGTCAGTCTCCACTTTCAGTAACCAACAACCCTAACAGAAAATCACTAGCTAGCATTCTCAGCAGCAGTCAGGGGAATATCATCCTCTTTATCAGCAATAGCTGGCAAACATCTCCACCAGTGTTCATTATGAACAAAGAAGATGGCATCCTTTATGAAATATTCTCTATGAGCCAGTTTGATGTAATGTTAAGGCATCAGGTTACAAATCAGAATATTGTGTATTCTAGTATTGCCTTAGGCACAAACCTAACTGACTGACTTTGAGCCAGTCATTCTCTTTCAACCCTAAGAATAAGGAACAGCAAGCTACTTCTGATAAATACTGCCAAGAAAACTGTACGGATAGTAATTAGAAATCAAAATCAACTTGAAGGTCATATTTAAAAATCAGAGAATTCAAATTCATTATTTCAAGATCCATATTTTTAAAAACTTTCAGATTTTTTTTAAGCTAGGTTACCAGTTGAGGAGCTTGAACTGAATCTTCCAAAACTATTAAAAACAGTGGAATTTCAAACTGGCATCAAACAAAATAGCAGAAGTTACGTTGAATAAACTGTCAGGAGGCACCCTTTTGTACATCAAACTTCAAAGAAAGTTCCACAAAAGTTTTAAAAACAGATTAGAACTAGCTTGTTATTGTAATGATATCATGAGAGATTCAATCATATTGTGGGAACACTAATCATAGTTTTAAAGAGGATTACAGTTTATCATTTTTTCCCTATAATTATCAGCTGAAGATAAACAGTTTGGCAATCCGAAGTTAAATAACAACAACAACAACTTAGTAAATAAGTAAAAAGTAATAGCAATAATAATAAAAACAGGCTAGCTTCAGTTCACCAAAGAAAATTCAACAGGAATAGTAGTTAGTAAAAGTGTAATGGCTTTTCAAGTATCAAGAAATTATCTCCATCAATAATTTTAAAACAAATATGCTTGGAATTCTTTTTATAAGCCAAGTTTTTCATTGTACAAAATATATTTGTATATTTTTATATATACTTATTATAACATGGTAAAAACATAAAGTAAAATTTATTTCCCCATTCAGCAATATCATAAGTCTGAGTTTCTTTAAGATTTCATTCCATATCGAAAGTCTGAGAAAATTCACAATAAGTGAACGAGATCAAAATTTTGATTACATGATCATGGGAATGCTTTAACTGGTTCATGTTTATGACCATTACTTTGTCCAGCGGGGTCATATCATACCCTTTTGTGAACTTCTGACCAGCAAATTCAATGGGGAAGCCAGATTCACTGACTTAACAACTATATTACTAACTTATCAACTGCAGTGATTCACTTAACAACTGCAGCAAGAAAGGTTGTAAAATGGGGTAACTTAGCAGATGTCTCACTTAACAACAGAAATTTGGGTTCAATTGTGATCGTAGGTCGAAGACTACCTGTGTTCAGGGGTGTTATTCACTTACCTGTGCTACCGGTTCGCAAATGTGACTGCGCACACCTCCTTCATGCATGTGCAGAGTCTTCTGCGCATGCGCAGAGGGTCAAAAATGGGACATGATGACATCCAGGCACAATCCAGATAGAACTGGCTGAATTTCACCACTGCCTGTGTTCTGATTAGGCAGTTTGAGCTTAGATTATGCTTTTAATTTTTGCTTTTCATTAGTATGTTAAGATAATAAATTTGGATTACTCAGATTTGAATGGGATAGAGCTAAAGCTTTAACAACATAAATATAATTCAAACCAATCTAGATATGTTAGGGAAATTGGAAAAATATCTAAAGATAATAGATAGAGATAAATGCAAAATAATGTCTTACAAAGCCACGATGGTGCAGTGGTTAGAATGCAGTACTGCAGGCTACTTCTCCTGACTGCTGGCTGACTGCAATTTGGCAGGTCGAATCTCACCAGGCTCAAGGTTTACTCCATCCTTCTGAGGTTGGTAAAATGAGGAGCCAGATTGTTGGGGGCAATATGCTGACTCTGTAAACTGTCTAAGGAGGGCTGTAAAGCACTGTGAACTGGTATATAAGTCTAAGGCTATTGCTATTGCTATTATAAACTTAAATTAATGTACACATATAGGATAGGAAATAAGTAGCCGGACATAGTCAAAGGTGTTTCTTTTTCAGGAAAGCAAAGCTACCTTCCTGAAATATGTACTTTGATTGCAATCAAAATGAAAACTTAAATATTAAATTCTGACATCATGTTTCATTTGTTTTATATCATTGTGGTTAAAAGTGGCCATCTATGCTGATAGCATTGTGAAAAGCAACTTAGAATAATAAAGGTTAACGTCAAATTAAATACGAATCAGAATGATGTAACTAAAAAAAAGCTAGTGTAGTTTAGACTGCAATAAAATCAATGTTTAACCAATAGGAAATAATAGAATCAGTTTATTCTGTGTTGATCAAATACTCCCTGAATATCATGTCCCGTTCTGAGCAGTATATTTTAATAAAGTAATACAAAATTTTCCAGAGATGTTTTGACTTTTGGAACAGCAACGTCTCCTGAGATTTGGATGCTTCCAAATTTGTTGACATTCCATAAAGTCTTACCAACTTGTGTGTTGGTTTTTTCGACATTATGTCACAGCATTGGGTGAGCTTGTCCTGTAATTGTGTTGGAAATGGAGACACAATTGTGGTTTAGCCTTGGATATATATATATATATATATATATATATATATATGTTTTCTGAGGTTTTCGCGGGTGTTTGTATGTAGGTCTTTGGTTATTCGGGTTTTCTCCCGCGTAAAATTGGAAGTGTCTTGGCGACGTTTCGACGAAGTCTCATTCGTCATCTTCAGGCTGGTGTTCTCGGCTTCGTGCTTCCAGGAGCAATGTGTGATCGCAGCTGTTTCCTCCTTTTAACTGCCAGTGGGGGTGGGAGCTGATTGGGTGGGAGCATGGCTGTGTTCTGATTGGATGGGGGGTTGGCTGTGCTCTGATTGGCTGGGGGTGTGCTCTGTTTGGGTGGGGGCTTGGCTGTGCTTGGGTTACTCTGAGTTGCAGGGGGATTTGAGCTGGTGAGCTGCATTGCTGTTGTTTGGCTTCGCGTTCGTGGTCGTGCCACATCTTCGTGGTGGGTGTCAGTTTGCTTCATGTATGGATTGGAGGGGTTTAAATTGGTCAATGGTGCAGCTTTGGTTTGGCTTCTGGTCTGTGGTCGTGTCTCATCATCGGTGTGGGTCTGGGTTTGCTTTTTGCGTGGAAGTGTGGTGGTGATATCCTGTGTGGTTTTCGTGAGTGTGGGTCTGGTGTCATTCTTTGTGTTAAGGACTCGTTTGTCACTAAGGGCGGGTTTCCAAATGGCTGGTAGGCGGGAGGTATCATCTCGTTTATTCATGCTGTGTGGGCGTTTTTCTATCTCGATAGCTTCTCTGATTATTCTGTTGTTGAAGTGTTCAGTTTTGGCGATAGTTCTGGTCTTTTTGAAGTCAATATCATGTCCTGTGGCTTTAAAGTGTTGGACCAGGGAAGAAGTTGGTTCCTCTTTTCTGACTGAGTTCTTGTGTTCTTCAATGCGTGCACTTATTCTTCTGTTGGTTTGTCCGATGTATGTGGTGGGACAAGCAGTGCATGGGATTTCATATACTCCTTGGTTTTCTAACTCAATTTTGTCTTTGGGGTTTCTTAGGATGGTGGATATTTTTCGGTTTGTGCAGAATGCTGTCTTGATGTTGTGTTTGTGGAGGATCTTGCTAATTCTGTCTGTGGTGCCTTTTATGTATGGAAGGAGGGCTTTGCCGTTTTCTTGTTCCCTGTCTTGGATTTTAGTGGGGGTTTCTTTTTGAATTAGGTTGGTGATCTTATTTCTTTGGAATCCGTTGGATGTTAGTACGTTAGTGAGAGTGTGTAATTCAGTTTGTAGGTGTTGTTCGTCAGCTAAGCGTTTTGTTCTGGAGATGAGTGTCTTGGCTACGGAGTTGATCTGTGCTGGGTGGTGGTGTGAGAGTGCGTGCAGATAGCGGTTTGTATGTGTTTTCTTCTGGTAGATGGTGTGTCCTAGGGAGCCATTGGATTTCTTGTAGACTAAGACATCCAGGAAGGGAAGTTGGTTGTTGGTTTCTGTTTCCATGGTGAACTGTATTTTGGGGTGTAGGCTGTTGAGGTGTGTGAGGAAGTTGTCCAGTTTTTCTTTCCCGTGTGGCCAGATTATGAAGGTGTCATCTACATATCTGAGCCAAAGTTTGGGTTTGTGATCCGATTTTTCTAGAGCTTGGGTTTCAAAGTGTTCAAACACTTTGAAACCCAAGCTCTAG
>WNWU01000007.1:15246911-15263403 GCA_012654045.1 Ptyas mucosa | reverse complement strand
GGAAGGAAGGAAGGAAGGAAGGAAGGAAGGAAGGAAGGAAGGAAGGAGGGAGGGAGGGAGGGAGGGAGGAGGGGGGAGGGAGGGAGGGAGGGAGGGAGGGAGGAAGGAAGGAAGGAAGGAAGGAAGGAAGGAAGGAAGGAAGGAAGGAAGGAAGGAAGGAAGGAAGGAAGGAAATTAATTTTAGGAAGATGGAGAAAGGTTTCTCCAAATAACTCTCTTTCCATTATTGACGTTTTTATCTGATGACTGTGGCTAATGAATGAAACAATGAATGTTTTCCATTGGGTCATGATATGGAAAATATATTCATACAATTTCATATGTTCATACAATTTCTTCAAGGACTGCATGGATGGTATTTATTATAATGACCATTATTTTAGAATTGATCTTGGCTACATAAACCATTTATGGTACACTTGGTTAAAAATCTTTAAGCTGGAATAGAAAAATAAGATTCTACCTTCTCTTTATTCCTACTTATTGCAACTTTCAGTCCATACTTGGTTGTAAATCAATACAAAATACAATATGGAATACTTTCGTATTTGGCTAACAAATATATAATCTAAAATATATGAATCTAAAGGATCCACTCTATTCACCATTATCAGGATGGGATAGGATAAACTTGAAAGGTTGATTGGATTTAGAATAATAAATGGGGAAATGAAGCATTGTTTAAGGTTTAGAAAAAAAATTACAATTTATTTCTTTTTTCTATAGCTATCACAAATTTTTTAGAGGAAAGGAAATGTTGTGCATTTATCTGGAGTAATTATATTATTGAGGAAGATGCTGTGCTCTTCTTACAGTAAACTTTGCTACTTACTTACTTATTACTTACCTACTTATTTTATATGTAACCCATCTAACTTTACAAAGTAACTCTAGCATAGCCATCAATGAGATTCAAATATCAGGATAATGACATTTCTCTTGTTTGAAATGCTGTTTTATCTCTTTATCTATAGAGAAAAGATCAAATACTTAGCAATACTTTATGATGCAACAAAATATGTAGCAATAAACATATTTAATTAGTAATTTATAATCTTAATTTTAACTTTAAAATAGACATGGAGTTGAAAAACAATGTTCTAATGCAGTTGTATTTTCTGAACAGGTAAACTTGTTCTTAGTTTTACTAGGAGATGTGTAGCCTTAAGAAAAGACAACTGACAGGGGACAGGATGGCACTTTTCAAATATCCAAAAGAGGGTCACACAGAAAAAGGTCAAGATCTGTTCTGTTCCTTTCTGAGTACAGAACATGGAATAATGGATTTAAGTTACAGAAGGGCAGATTTTGTGTTGGGTTTTTTTTTTTTTTTGTTACTTTTGATAAGCATCTTTATAACAGTAAGATAAGTCTGACAGTAGAACCAATTATTCAGGGAGATGGCAGCTCCTCTTTCACTGGATATATTCAAGCAGAGGTTGGACAATTATCTTTCCTGAATGCTTGAATTTTAATTCCTACTTTATGTAGAGGTTGGACCAGGGCTGAAATGTTCCCGGTTCGGACCGGATTGCCCGATCCGATAGCGATGGTGGCAGTAGCAAAAATCCCTGTGCCTCCCCCCCATGTCCAGCTGAGCTGCACGATCATCAGAGCCTTTTTTTTTTACTTTTAAAAGCATTTTTTACCACCTCTTCTGACAAAAAAATGCTTTTAAAAGTAAAAAAAAAAACACGGCTCAGCTGGGATCATCAGAGGCTTTTCAAAGCATTTTTTCTTCAACCTCTTGGCTGAAGAGGTGGTTAAAAAAATGCTTTGAAAAGTCTCTCACAATCCCAGCTGAGTTGCCTGATTGGCAGAGAAGTATTTTTTAAAACATACCTCTCTGACGATTCTAGCTGAGTTGCCTCATCGGCAGAGGCTTTTCAAAGCATTAGAAAAAATGCTTTGAAAAGTTAAAAAAAAAAAGTTGGCCACGCCCACCCAGTCACATTACCCCTCACCACCAAGCCACGCCCACAGAACAAATTTTACATTTTACCCCTGGGTTGGACTTAATGAATGGCTTTTTTCCATTTTGCGATTGATGAAAATTGCTTCAAAATTGTCCGTTTTAGGTAACTAGTAAATATACACACAACGAGAAATATACAATTTAATTTGATGATTTGCTGTCTTGTTTAAAAGCTGGACACTAGTGGAGGACTATTGTATTTAGGCAAGTGAAAAAATGCAAGCTGATAAGGTGTAAAATATTATAACAAAGCAAATACTGAAGCAGAATTTTGAAGAACAGAGTCAGAAATTAATATTCACAATATCAAATAATGCCAATAACATTGTTTGCTTATTAATAGAATATGCCCAAAACATGTCACTGAAGAAATAACAGATGTAGAACAAGTTTTATCTGACAAGATACAGAAGGTATTGAAAATGGATTTACAACTAGCAAGCCAAAAGAATGACTTAGAAAAGAATGGTTTACTTGATTTACAAAAGTAACTAGCTGAGTTTTAACATTCAAAAGGGAAATATGAACACCTCAGGTAAAGTTTTTTTTTCTATTAGATTTACAAAATAAGTTTGTTAAATCCTTGAAGAAATCCATGCAATGGGATAAAGAAGAAATGAAGAGAAATCAAAACCTACAAACAGTAGTTAAATAAATACTTCCATACCCATTTCTCCCCTCTTGTCTCCTTGAATTTAGTTTGCATTACACTATTTTGATTATAATCAAAATTATTGATATAATTATATAAAATAAGTCTATCACTTTAATAAATTGTTTCTATTTAAAATAATAACTAAAAATCTATTGAGGTGTAGCAATTTCACTTTTCATCAGATGTACTAGATTGCATCTGGGGTGGGGACAATGGTGTCAATACTAAAAGCAGTATTGTGCTGTCACTGTGCTAACTCTACCTCTTTTGTACATATGAAAGAGGAGGGATTTGCATCTCAACAACATAATGTTGCTTTCATCATTTTGATAAAAACTTCAAAACCTGTCAGCCTTCCTAGGCAGACCAGACAGGAAACATAACCAGATGAATTAATTCAACTTTATTCTAAGGCTACATTAACAGAAACTTGCAAGGCTAATAGTACAAATCCACCACTATCTCTTTTACAGTCTGATAAGGTAGCAAGTTTCTCTTTTACAGTCTTATAAGGTAGCAAGTTCCTTTCGGAAGCTTTTGTCTGCCTGTTATGTTGATCAAAAGGTTGGCAGTTCAGCAGTTCGAATCCCTAGTGCTGCGTAATGGGGTAAGCTCGCGTTACTTGTCCCAGCTTCTGCCAACCTAGCAGTTCGAAAGCACATAAAAAATGCAAGTAAAACAATAGGGACCACCTTTGGTGGGAAGGTAATAGAATTCCGTGCACCTTTGGCATTTAGTCTTGCCGGCCACATGACCCCGGAGATGTCTTTGGACAGCGCTGGCTTTTCGGCATTGAAACGGAGATGAGCACCGCCCCCTATAGTTGGGAACGACTAGCACATATGTGCAAGGGGAACCTTTACCTTTACCTTTTATGTAGTTGCAGACTATTTCCTCACTTCAATCATCATTCCCTAAACAACATCTCTTTGCCTGCTCCCCATCTTCCACATACCATTATACAACCTGTGGATGCTTCTGATATTAAACATGCCAATAGGCAAGGGAATAATTCTTTGTAGGCTATTATTATTTCCGAATGTATCGATTCAAAATTCTCAATGGGCAAAATTACAACACTTAGTTTATATGAGAAAAGTAATTGTGTGTGAGAAAAATTTCAACACTGGGAACTTATACCCAGTCTAGTTTGATGTAGTTCTTAAGGCATCAGGCTAGAAACTGGGAAATTACATGTTATAGTTCCCGTTTAGGCAATGTCAACTGGATACTCTTTGGACAGTCACTCTTTCAACTCTAGGAAGGAGGCAAGTCAAACCATTTCTAAAAACCTTGCCAAGAAAATTGCAGTAACTGCAGTTGCCAGGAGCCAAGAATGACACAAAGGCATCCTCCCATCAACACCCCCCCCCCTAAATTTGAGTGAGAAAACCTCTGCTTTGGGTTAGTTAGAACTCGTGTGCATTGCCTGGAAGGATTTCTACTGACAGTCTTCTATTATCATAAACATTGAAAAACAATTAAAAATATATTTAACCATGTTTTTCATGGCCCTCTTTCACATGGGATGCTGTCAACTTTAAATCAATAGAGATTGCTCATTATAATACTTATTTCTAGATTGCCAATTAATAAGGATAGTCAGATTAATCTGCTTCCAATCAGTTTGCACTTATTTATATCCCTAAGTCTGTTCCATTCTATTTCAACAGCATTTTAAAACTCTGCACCAAAAATGAAAGTATAAATGCATATTTAAAACAGATTTTCTAGCAACATATCTTTTTTTTCAAAAAGAACCCCTTACTTGCTTAAAATTGTATCTGAATTACTATTTATAAACAATGGATTTCAAATAGTATATTAACTGTGAAAAATAAATAGAGTGTAAGTCAGTCCTCCGTAGGCATGCATTCAGCGGGATATTTAGTCAATATTTAAAAAGGGAGCATAAGCATAAAGAAAATAGAAATGTTGAGCATGCACATGTGGTGAAATTTTCTAGGCTTTCCAACAGTTTTATAATTCTTTAAGAGACTGAACATTTAAAGCAAGGGAAGCATAAAGGAGTTATTGCAACATTTTCCTTCTGTTAAAAAAAACCCACCCCTGAATATTGATGTTAATTCCATAGGCTTGTGATATAACATTCACACCTCATGCTTTGGCTGCTGCCTCTGGCAACCATCAGTTCCAGTGGAGGTTGGAATTTGTCTTGCTTTAGGTGAAACATGGTGATATTTATTGAAATATTAAAGAAGAAAACAGATTGTGAAACCTCAGGCAAGCACATCATGTGGAGCTTCAGAGACATCTTTAGGGCATTTTTTTCCTACTTCACTTCATAAGTAGGATAATGTAAATATCTATATTTTATCAACAAATGTTACTGCACAGAAATCTATTGGCCATCTATATTTGCTTTTAAAAAAAAGTTAATTCCCATTAGATATATTATTACTATGAAAGAATGGGATTATATATGTATGCATACATAAATTACTGGGATCTTTTCTTATGAGGCATAGAATGCTTTTTTCATTCCATATGGTAAGGGAAAGAAAAAACATTGAAGACAAGAATTCCTTAAACTTACACTATTATCCAATGTATCTTATTTATATTATAATATTTATTTGTATAAACAGAGGCGTAAAATCAAAGTTGCACATAGTATTAGTATCACTTTATAAAACCTTAATAAGACCACACCTGGAATACTTCTGCATCCAGTTTTGGTCACCACATTCCAAAATAGATATTGATACTTTGGAAAAGCTTCAGAGAAGAGCAAGAACAGGAAACAATGGATAGAAACTAATCAAGGAGAGAAGCAACCTTGAATTAAGAAGAAACTTCCTAACAGTGACAATAATTAACCAAGGGAACAGCTTACCTTCAGAAGTTGTGGGTACTTCATCACTGGAGGTTTTTAAGAAAAGACTGGACAGCCAATTGTCTGAAATGGTATATGGTCTCCTGCTTGAGCAAGGATTGGACTAGAAGACCTCCAAGGTCCCTTCCAGCCCAATTTTGAATTGAAAATTGACAATACACAAAGAGCACAGTATATTGTGTATAAATGTGACTGGAAATAAGGTGAACTTTGTAAGAGCACGAGAATGACACCTAAAGTTTTAACAAGTATTAACTCCAAATATATGAAGGTTTAAATCAGAAGATGAGATCCATTGGTCTCATGCACTCTCATTATGCAGTTATGAACATCTCAGAAAACTGAAAATTGACAAGTAAAAAGTTTTAATGTTCACAATTTTTGAACTTTAATTCTAATCCTCCTTTGATGGGCAAAGAAAGTTGCAATAACAATAATAATCGTTTCCCACCACAGTTTAGAGCAGGAGTGTCAAACTCACTTTGTCATGGCAGTGTCACGTGATGTATTGGGATTTCCCCCCCCCCTTTGCTAAATTGGGTGTGGGCATGGCCAGCGCGGGATGCATCCGGCCCATGGGCCAGGAGTTTGACAACCGTGGTTTAGCATGTAATCTATATTCACCTATGCATCTTCCTATTTCTTATGCTTCTTTATTCTTGATCATTATCTTACCTCCTTAGAGAAAGGGGTATTTTCTTGAGTGTGGAATAAACTAGAATTTAGTTTGTGCACATCCAAATTCAGTCACTTATGGACTACTTTTCAAAAGGAAACAATCAAGCTATGAAAGACTTAGAGATTGTCACTTACAATTCAGTCTTGCCCTGCCACTTGCCACCTTTCTGGATAGAAGGTTTTAGAGAACCCTCCCCCCCAAAAAATAGATGGCTGCTAATTAACAATGTTAACCAAATATCTGCTTCAGAGCAGCCACTTCAGGGTATAGGTAATATAGATGAGGTGGAATTACTTTGATAAGGCATGATGAGTGTATAAAACTAGGAAAATTATTTTCCACATTTGTTTGTCTCATTTTAAGGTATTATATATTATATATTCAGGCCCAGTGAAGTGGACTAGAATTCATGAAAGTTTATGTTATGTCAAATAGGTTATTTTTTAAGATGTCTCAAGACTCACTAGTTTTGCTACAAATTTTCTTGGCTAGCTTTTTGAAAATATTTTAAGATTTAACACTAGTTTTGAAAGTTTGGGTCCATGTAAACTTTACTGCTGTGTCAAAATCCACCTTGCACATTCTATTTCCCTCTCCTTGTTTTTCCTTTGCAAAAAAATGTTTCTGTTTTTTTTTTTTTTTTTTTTTTTTTGCTTTCTGCTTGGAATAATTGAACACTTCTTTCAAATTTCTCTGGCTGTGGTTTTTTGAAGCTACTTTATTGTTGGAAAGAGCAGAGAGTGCCAAAACCATTTTTGTTGCTTTATGTTGCTTTTCTTCCCATGATTCTAAAGCCTAACTAGCTGTTTACATTTGTCAATCTGAAAATGACCAGCGGAAGGAGTTCCTTCATTATATAGGTCCTCCTTTATTATATATTCTCCTTAGGTGTAACTGAACCAAAGGAAGCAGAGCAAGTTTCAAAGGCCATAGCAATGATTTTACAATGAAATACGGGATATTTATCATACAACTAAGAGCAAAAAGTCCAGATTTAGCCAGTTAAAATGTCATTGAATTCTTTTTTGACAAATTTCAAAGGAAACTTTTGTTTTATTAAACTGAATGAAAAGTGAGAGAAATATAATGCCGATTTTTTAAAAAAATATCTTTGAAGGTGTGGTTTGTTTTCTTCTGTTTTGCATGGCACTAGGAAGAACAGTGAGGTCTACAAAGTGAAAGGAAGGAAAATGGCTGCTCATGTAACGTATTTCATTTATTGCCAAACACAATAAATATGTATTAAAAATGTATTCTATTATCTGAGAATATTTAAATGATTTGCTACAAGAAAAAAATGACCATACAACCAGGCACTAAGATCAACCAGGTTTGGTTCATGATATCTTTGATACATTTAGTTCTTAATTTTGCTGAAGGAAGATCGCTATCTTTCTGGTTTTAATTGACAGTTTAAAACATATGTACATTTGCAGGGTAACAATTAGATTGTTCCTTTTAAAAAATACATCCAAATTTTGAATTTTGTTCTTGTCATTTAAGTCTGTTTAAGAAATATTTTATATTGAGAGATCACTTCCAGTTCCGGATGGCAGCAGACGTTGTTTGGATAAGCTTTTGCCCCAGCGTCTGAATCCCCCCGCCTGGAGGCCCCTCGGGGCTGTGTGCCCTGGTTGTGGGGTCTCCACCATTAAGGGCGGCTCGCCAGGGGTCCCCTGCCTCAATTCCAGGGGCTGGGCGGCCAATGCTGGCGCGCCCGAGGCTCCGGCGAGTGTGGGCAGCACGCAGCGGCCATTCCCAAGGCCGTTCCGTGCTCATGTGCCTGTAGGACCTGGTGTAAATCAAAAGTAAGGCAGCAGGTAAAGAGGCAATCGGAAGAGGAAGGGATGCAGGCCGGAGAATAAGTAGAAAAGACTTTGACTGGCGAAGCAACGAGGCGTCCTGCGGGTGAGAGGGTGGGGCTGAAGTTTCTCCCCCCCTTGTAGCTGGGAAGGGTGCCATAGTTGAGAAGAAAGAGGAGGAAAAAAGAAGGCGACCTCTTACCTCGCTGATTTTTTGTGGAGAATGGTGGAGGCAGAATTTGGGAAGGGAGGCTGGAGGCCCCTCTCTTTGTGGAGAATTATGGCTGGGGCCTGATTTCCTGCTTCTTTGTACACAATTGATGACATCACCCACCTCTGGTTTCCTGTTTGACCTACTCTACAAGCCGGACTCATTGCTCCTGTGAGAGCCCTCTGGTGGATCGTGAGGAAATAGCGCTGATTTTTTAAGAGAATCTTCTCTCTCTGGATGTTTGTGCCTACCTGAGGACCTCTCATTCTTTACTACTGTAAGATGGCTAAAGGACAAAGACCAGCTGCAGATGACATGGAAAAAGTTTTGGAGAAATTGGCAAAATTGGATGAGAAGCTTGATAAACTTGATGACCTGCAAAAAGGGCAACTAGAAATAAAATCTGAAATGGTAGTTATGAAAAAAGATTTAATTGCTGTTCAACAGGTGGCAGAGGAGAATAAGAAAAAGGTGGGAGGTTTGGAGGGGAAGGTGCGGGCAATCCAAAAGAGGGAAGAAATGAGAGGAAATGTAATTTTAACTTTGCAGCTGGATAGAATGTCTTATTTTCTCAGGTTTCAAAATGTGGAAGAGGTGGACCAGGAAGATCTGCGAGAAGTGATGGTTAAATTGTTGGGCGAATTTATTGAAAGAGGTTTGGACTTTATGAGATGGGATATGGATCTAGTTTATAGAGTAAACTCACAATATGCAATTTTACATAGTGTCCCAAGAGAGGTCCACATTAAATTTGTGAGAAGGGAAACAAGAGATGAAATACTGAGAACTCAAAGATCAGGGGCACTGATATACAGGGGCAAGGAGGTCACCATTCTGAAGCAGATCCCCAGACAGGTACGAGAATTAAGAAGAAATTATTATTTTTTATCAAGTAAATTGTACCTTAAGGGAATTGGCTTCAGGTGATTGATGCCAGAAGGTTTGATGATTTTCAAGGAGGGCAGTAGGAAGAAAATTAATAGTGTGACGGAGGCTCAGGCTTATCTGGAGCAACATAAGACCCTCCTAGAGGGTGAAGATACAGGAACCGAGGAAGGGGAGGTACCAGATGATCAAGGAACGGGGGCGGGCGAGGCCGTGGCAGTCCAGGAGGAAGGGGGTGCTAAGGCCAGAACCTTGAGATCTAGAACCAAGAAATGACGAAGTGAGAGGAATCTATTACATTGTGCCTTTTATGATATCTCTTATTTTTGTAAACTTTAATATTACTCTGGATACTGAACTGATATTTTTGTATAAATCCAGTTGTTAAATTTGAAATTTTAATAAGGGAAGATCTGCTGTATGTGAAAAAAAGAAAATATATATTATCTTTGTAAAAGGATAATGAAAATTCCACATATTGTAAGCGATAATATTGTTTATTTTTAACCAATAAAAACTTTTATAATAAAAAAAAGAAATATTTTATATTTAAACAGCTCCATGAGGAATACCTGTATGAAACTAAAATATGAATAAGAGTTGTGATTGTACTAATAGTTTTTATTGTATTAATATGATTGTAATAAGGCATTCCATTTGCTGTAAATAGGTGTGGGTAATATGTGCATTGACAGTATTTCCTCCCTCCCCCCAATTTATTAGTTTGGATGGTTCAGACTGAATTTTTTTGAAAAGTATTTTTATTCTGCTTTTAAAAACTAAACATTTTAAAAAGTAACCTAGTTCTAACGATGTGAATTAAAGTGAAGTTCTGAAGGATGTATGTTTGCAATCTGTTGGTACCTGCATATAAGCTATAATCAGGCAAATATAACTTTGGGTTAGTCAGTTTTGCCCAACCCTAGGAAGAAGGCAATGGCAGACTGCTTCCAAATATTTTACCTGGATAAATGCACGTCACTAGAGCTCAAGACCTACTCTAAGGTAACCAACTTTTTTTTAAAAAAAATCTGCACCATCTCTTATGGATGCAAAAGAAAAAGCAACTGGTTATAGCTATAGGGATGCCATTTTTATCTGTATTAATTTTTTCCATAACCATTAGTTTCACTAGGTAGACCAGACCAGACAAGACAATCATCAACTCCACAAGAAGGCTAAACCCATTTTTGTTGAATTTTGCTATGATAACACAATCTTGCAAGTTGATAGTGCTGTATCTCTCCCTCTTTCTTCTGTTGGTTTGGCAAAGGGAAGAATTTGATGATATGCTTCCAAACTGCAGTCCTGATCTTTACAAAAGTTTCAAGCCTTTTTACCTATGTAATGATTCTTGCATATCTCCATCAAATCTATCTTCCTTGGATAATTGATAAACTATATAGCTTTAGTGATTTTAAATTTCCTAGTTAGCTGAGTAACTTAGAAATATTAGTAGAGGTTGTGGGGCAACATATAATTTCCAGGAACGTTTTATGATCATGTGTGTTTGAAGTGACTTCTGTATCACAATACCTGCTCTAAGGCTCTTGAGAACACTTAAATAATAAAATTTCTTAACAAGTATGCATTTCTATTAAATGGGGAATGTGCTTTTTTTTGCTTCTATAATTTAATGTGTGCAATAAAGACATTATTAAACCACTGTAGATTCTGTTTCTGCATGATAAAGATAAAGATCCATAGATGTGGAATACATTAATATTCAAGGGGAAAAATCCAAAGAATTTCTATACCTCCCTACCAAAGCAATAAACATAATTAAATCATGGGTGTTTCCAACATTTTTGGTCCCATAACCATTGGGGGAAATTAGTGAAGCATCAGTATTGCTTTAAATTAATTTTTTTGGAATGCTAAGTATGTATTAATAATAGAGTATAAAAGATGTAGTACAAATTAATGTAGCATAAAATAATCATGATGGGTATAAACTACACCAAAAATTTAGATGTACCGTATTTATCGGCGTATAACACGCACTTTTCCCCCCTGAAAATAGGGGGCAAATGATGTGTGCGTGTTATACGCCGATATAATGTTAAGAAGGGGGGAGTGCAAACAGCAGCTACCTCGAGCAAGCCACAGGGCTCCGAGTTGTTGGAGAAGCGGGAGCAATAGCAGCCTGGACTGCGCTTTCAGCGGGCAAACAAAGCTGCCTCTGCCATGAGGAACTTTGGAGAGAGAGGGAGGGACTGGCTGTGGCCGTTCTCGCCAGCTAAGAGACAGGCTGCTCCCACAGCTGCCCCCGCCCCCGCCCTCTCTCTCCAAAGTTCCTCACGGCAGAGGCAGCGTTGCTTGCCTGCTGAAAGCGCAGCTGCCGCTTCTCCAACCACTCAGAGCCCTGCATAATAGCGCTGCGGCTTGCTCGTGGTAACTGTCATTTAGACTCCCCCCCTTCCTCCTCCTTGAGTTTGAGCCTCGCGGTGTGGCTGAGGCGGGGTGGGATAATAGCTGCACGGATCCTCCGGTGCCATGTGTGTCCCGTGCGCTGCAATGATGAAGCGCTTTGCCAAGGAAAGCAAAGTCTCAGGCTGCTCCTGGAGCAGCCTGAGAATTTGCTTTCCCCACCGGTAGGCCTCCATGAGGAGAAGCTGTGCTCTCCTCCGGTCCTCCTGAGGCGTCTCGCCTCCCCGCTGGCAGCTTCTCCTTCTCCTGGCTGCTCCAGGAGCAGCCTGAGAATTTGCTTTCCCCACCGGTAGGCCTCCATGAGTGAGAAGCTGTGCTCTCCTCCGGTCCTCCTGAGGCGCCTCGCCTCCCCGCTGGCAGTTTCTCCTTCTCCTGGCTGCTCCAGGAGCAGCCTGAGACTTTGCTTTCCCCACCGGTAGGCCTCCATGAGTTTTATTTGAAATTTAAGTTTTTTTCCTGAAATTTCCCTCTTAAAATGAAGGTGCGTGTTATACGCCTGTGCGTGTTATACGCCGATAAATACGGTAGTTAAATACACATTGCATTAAATACATTTGGGGATTATTTTGCATTGCTATATGCGGTACTAGCTGCAAATGACCATTATGACTGAAATGAGATGAGTTTTCACAACATCCCCCCCATGAGCTTGCAAATGTGATTCAGTGTTCCGTTTTATATAATCATGTCATATCCAAAGAAACTATTCCTGCCCCAAAAGTTTTTTCTAATCCAATCCTTGCTTAAAAGAAAGAAATACGGTGCATTATTAACAATGACAAAATGAAATTGACCAGAGGCAGTGGCACTCTAGGCGTATGCAATTGACTAAGGCAGAGGTCCCCAAACTTGGCAACTTTAAGACTTGTGGACTTCAACTCCCAAAATTTTCCAGCCAGCATAGCTGGCTTCTGGGAGTTGAAGTCCACAAGTCTTAAAGTTGCTAAGTTTGAAGACCTCTGGACTAAGGCATACCTTATAAAGAAATTGCATCAAAGTAATTGGACAATATGTGCCCAGTGCTATCAATGTTCTTCTGCTAGCTAACAAGAGACAATGATTATTTCCAGCACTGCTACCTGCTCTAATTTTTTCCTTTAATAATGAAATGATTCTCCTTATACAATCAAATTGATTATGTACACAACTTACGTAGACACAAATACTGACAAAAATCAGAAACTCTAGATTTCCAGCTCTACAATTCAAAATTATTATAAAGGTCTTACTTTTCTATTGTTTTCTATTTCTCCCCTTGTAATGTCAGAACCAAATGATTTGAGTTGACTATTTCTCTTCAGTGTTGTGTTCCTTTTTTCCAGGCCTTTTAGCCTTTTGGTTAAGTATAGGCATAGTATTTCATGTACAATGCATTGTAAACATGAGTGCAGTGAGTTCAAGTTAATTTCATTTCTTTTCATGAAAAAGCAATCCAAGATGAAATCTTCACTCCATCTGTGGTCAAATAATTTGTATCATAAACTTCTTTATGTTCTACACTGATCTCTTATATCAAGAATGTTTTTTCAAAATAGATTCAAAATACAGTACTGACATTAAGAGTTAAAATATATGATTTTTAGACTCTAAATATTGAAAATGTAAGTAGGTAAATTATGTTAAAGAGCAACATGTTATGACACAATCTCTCCTCCCCCTTGGAGATATGTTCACCCAAACCTGGTATATGGCCACAATTTGCTTCCTAGAACTAGCCCAGTCAGTTAACAGAACAAGATTTTCCCCAATTCTATCGCCTGTATTAGAACAACCACTTGTGATCTGTGATGTAATCTGATACAATTGTGATATGATATAATTTCATGAGTTAGTCTTATATCCATTATACACTACTCTGTTTCCCCGAAAATAAGACATCCCCTGATAATAAGCCCAATCGGGCTTTTGAGCGCATGTGCTAAAATAAGCCTCCCCTAAAAATAAGCCCTCCCTGAAAATATTTAAATGCAGAGCTGGAAATCAGGTAAGATGGCAAGAGGAACCCCATCTTGCACCTTATAAGACCTCCCGAAAATAAGGCCAAGTGCTTATTTTGGGATTTTAAAAAATATAAGACAGGGTCTTATTTTGGGGGAAACATGGTATTAACAACATCTATTAATATAGGATTTATTTTTAATTGTATCTATTAATGTTAATCTGCCTATTCCTGTAAAGAGCTGTTATGTAAAGAGAGGAGAGGAGAGGAGAGGGGGAGAGGGCAGGGCAGGGCAGGGCAGGGCAGGGGAGGGCAGGGGAGGGGAGGGGAGGGAAGGGAAGGGAGGGGAGAAGAAATCACAACAGTTGACTTTTTTCCATGTCACCTTTAATGCTACAAACGCCTTATCAGAAATGATACTTTGGATTGTGCTTTCTCTCTATAGTCATTTCACCTACAATTTTCTTCTCTCAGAACTGCACAATAGCTTTTAATCTTAATTTCTTAAATCAAATATGATATTTTTTGTCATATTTTCCGTTGGACATTTTGTTCTTTTAAACCAGCTAACAGTTTAATCTCTGTTTTTCAATCCATTACCTAATCTGATGTGCTTTATTTGCCATTTTCTCTTGGGCATTCTCTAAGGAACTATTTTCTTTTTCTTTATAGCACACCATTATTGTATTATTACATGCTGTGAAACATTTTTTCCTCACTTCCCTATATCATACGTCTCTTTTTTCCTCCCCTTCACTCGGCTATTTGCTCAAATTCTTTTTTCTTGGACCATTGTCTGCTTTGCATCATTGCTTCTACCAGCTTGATTTCCTGTCTCTCAGCTATCCTTTGTATTGGGGGATTCTTTGCAGTCTGCAGCCCCTCCACAAATCTGCCACTGCATCCCCCCTCCTAATATTAGGTTTCAATTGCAGGCAGCCTAACATTTTCTTCCAGGAATGAATTGTTTTCTTCTGTGAACAAAAAAGTTACACACATTTTGGAAAGTAATATAAATGTTAAACAGATAAGAAAAAATGGTAATCCAAACTGTTTTCATGAATGGTAAAATTTTCAATGCTCCAAATAAATGTCATCATATGCATATTTTATATCCTCTAAATCTAGTACAAATCTGACATGTTTAAACTGGGTAATCATTTCATAATTTAATGAACTGCTTGTGCAATTTTCAAATGACACAATTATGACATTAAATTACTAAAACCACAACAATGCCTACCATTTATAATTATACGTTCAGTTTAAAGAACTGCTATAAAGATCTTTATGAACTTGAATATACTAAAATGTATTAATTTTAACAAACTTTTTCAAGATCTTCAAGTGTATCTTGAAATAGAACTGTGAACTGATGGCACAAAGCAGGCATAAACTGGGGAACATCAAGAAGTTTTTATTTATGTGACACAAACTGGAATGTAATCAATTCATATCCAACATTTTAACAGAGTTCAGCTGTATGCCAAAGAAGTTATGTGTATATTGGGATTTGGTCACATAAAATGCCTTTGAACTTTGAACGTTAGTGACAATAAGTAAGTTTATATGAACCAGTTTACTGTAATTCCTTAGAGGGGTCAGCATCAAGTTCATGTGACTCATTTGATGCTTACCTAAATAGTCCAGTAGCAGATAATGAATAATAATAATAGTAATAAAACAAGAATTTGTAAGGTTGCGTATGAAGCAGGAAATTCAGCCACCACAAAAGCAGTTCTAGAGTTAGAAGGCAAACATTTCATGATACCATTTTTATTGTTCTTTCAGAAAAAAACACAAAAAAAGCCCAAATATATGATGGCTATAATGTATTTGTCTTTGGATGGGTTTTTAAGTTATGTCTGTTCATAAAGCAGAAGGATGTAACTGCACAACAGAGGATTTTTATTGAGATGTCAAAGAGCTTTTTCAATCTCCTTCAGCTTTCCACAATTTAGTATTATAAATGAGTTAGATCCCCATGGAAACAGAAATACCAATGGTCTAATTGGTTTACTTCTCCTTCAGGTCCTCTCCATCATAACCAAAAAGTGTCCACCTGTGATGAATTTGGTTGGGGCCAGGCTTGGCAGGTTTATGTTTTCCTGCACAATACCAAGTGCTTGCCGGGACCTGTTTCTGGATCTTAAGATTTGATATCTGCTGTTAATCTCTTTTAGACAGTTGCTGGATTCTTCTAAAGTGATTTTAGATTTGATATTCTGGCCATTTGAATCGACTCAAGTGTGATGTTCATTTTAGGAAGAAAATTATACGAGAATTCTGGAGTAACCAAGCAAAACTTCACAGAAGTTCAATTGGGTGTGGGAGGAAAACAGAGGTGGGCTTAGCAACTCATGGCAGATATCTGTCTCCATATTGATTTGGGAGAAGTGAAGGGTTTTTCTTTAGGCCAGGATGGGGCTGAAATTTGTTTCTGGGAGCTGGCACATTAACCAGTGATATCCACTCACTTAACTTGACCATAGCATTTATTTTCTAGGGTAAAATATCCATAGATTTAGTTGCACTGATCCAGGTTCCTGGAAGCCAGTATATGCCAGTATTCAACATAAGAGACGAATGGAACATTGGTATATGGGCTATACTATTTTGTTGCTATGGCTTACTTGAGCTTTGAATACTATGAGTCTTTCTACTTTGCTTCAACTATAGAGATGAAGCAAAGAATACTTCTATTTGAGACTACTTCTACTTAGATGGGTTACATCATTTGAATTATCCAGTCACCTCAGATGACAAAGTTTGAGTGTTATTTCATCTTTTACATCTTTTATGAAAAGGTGTAACCACATTCAGATATCTCTAAAAAAAGAATGGAAAATCAGGATGAATTTGCCTGCTTCATTGCATAGGAAACTTATCGCTAACAGATTTATAGCCTGACGAGATACTAATTGATGTTTTTAGCTGATGTGATAAATGGGACTTTGCTAGCAACTCTACAATCATCCCTGCCTGTTCATGTATTATATTAAATGTAGAGATATTTTAGAATTTCACACTATTTCATTCTACCACTTTGTTTTTTTTTT
>WNWU01000007.1:15226556-15246811 GCA_012654045.1 Ptyas mucosa | reverse complement strand
AGAAAAGAAAAGAAAGGAAATAAAAAAAAAAGAGTTTACAAACTTCTAGATATCGCTCGGAGATACAGTGTTTCTTATCCGTTATATATCTTATATCTTATATCCAATCTATTTCATCTTAGACTAAATTCCTCTCTATGTACATTTTATCAGAGCTATTAATATATAAAGCATATCATTTACTTTTTCTTGTTACTTAGCCAATTATACCAGTTTCCCCATATTTCATTAAATTTACTTGTCTCATCATCCATTAACAAACTCGTTATCTTCGCCATTTCTGCACACTCTAAGATTTTATTTATTAGCATTTCTTCTAGCGGTTGAGTTTTGCTTTTCCAACATTTTGCTAGCACTAATCTGGCTGCAGTTATTATCTGCATTGTAAGTTGAATTTTATTTTTGTTTAGGCCTTCGCCTACTATACCCAACAGAAAGAACTCTGGGGACAATGGTACCTCCTGATCTAATATTTCATGTAACCACTGTCGTACTTTGACCCAGTATCTTTTGACCTCTAGGCAAGACCACCACATATGGTAATAAGTACCAACTTCTTTACCACATTTCCAGCACTTGGGTGAAAGGTTTGAGAACATTTTTGCTAATCTGGCTGGGGCTAGATGCCATCTATGTAGTATCTTGTAATGATTCTCCCTATACGTTGCTGATTTTGTGATTTTAAAGTTCCTATTCCATGCTTCTTCCCAATCAGTATAATTAATATTATATCCGAAATTTTTTTCCCAAATACTTAGTTTGTTCTTTGCGATGGTCTCTGCTTTATCCTCATCCAATAGAAAGTTATATAGTTTAGTTAGCATTTTCTTATCTACTCCCCATATAATTTTATCGAAATTTCCATATTTCATTTCAATGCCGAATTTGTCCTTATCTTTTTGGTATCTCGAATTCATCTGCAAATAATTCCACCAATCCACCTTATAGCCTTGTTCTTTAAGAGTCTCAAGTGATTTAATATTTCCATTTTCTTCTAAAATTTCTTTATATGTGCCAAATTTTATAGCTTCTGTTCTATTTGGGGTGGTCAAAGCCTCCATGATAGAAAGCCAATTCGGGACTTTGGAGTAGATCCTCTGTCTGATTTCTTGCCATATTTGTATAAGGGTTTCTCTAATTTTATGTTTATGGAAATAGGATTTCTTCTTATTTTTCAAGTCCCAGAGGTGAGCGTGCCACCCTTCTTGTAGGTCATGGCCTTCAATTGTTAGAATTCTCTTATTCCGTAGAGTAATCCATTCTTTGATCCAGATTAGTTTTGCTGCTTTTTGATAGATTTCCCAATCCGGGAGTCCAAATCCGCCCATTTTTCTTTTCCCTTGTAGAGTTTTAAGTGAGATTCTCGATTTCTTTCCTTCCCAAATAAAGTTCCTAACATGTTTTTTCAAGTTTTGGAAGAATTTTCTATCTAGTTTTAAAGGGACATTTTGGAATAGAAATAAAATTTTTGGTAAAGTATTCATTTTAATTGCCGCTATTTTCCCTAGCAGAGACAATTTTAGTTTTCCCCATCTCCTTAGTTCCTCCTGTATTTTATTTAGCAGTGGGACATAATTATCATCTTTTAACGATGAGTATCTTGCTGTGATCCAAATTCCTAAATACTTGACTTTTTTAACTATTTGGAGGCCTAATAGATTTTCCAAATCTTTTTTTTGTACTTCCGTGATGTTTTTGGTTATTATTTTTGTTTTTTCCTTATTCAATTTTAGGCCAGCCACTTGGCCGTAATTTTGTATTTCTTGTAAAGCTTTTGGTCCTGATTCTAGCGGATCTTCTATAATAAGAGCTACATCATCCGCGAAGGCTTGTATTTTATAAGTTTCCTTTCTAACCCTGAGCCCTTTAATTTCTTTGTTCGCTCTGATCTTTCTCAATAATACTTCCAATGCCAAAATATATAGTAAAGGGGAGAGGGGGCATCCTTGCCTTACTCCTCTGTGGATCTGGAATGTCTGGGTCTTATCCCCGTTCATTAATATATTTGCTCTCTGCTTATGATAGATATTCTGTATCATCTTTCTGAAATTTGCCCCGAATCCCATTAAGTTGACTTGGTTTATCATAAAGCTCCAATTTAGGTTGTCGAAAGCCTTTTGGGCATCGACAAACACTAGTGCTAGCTGTTTCTCAGGGTGTTGCTCGTAATATTCTATAGTGTTTAGTATTATTCTCAAGTTATCTCTGATTTGCCTCCCCGGTAGAAATCCATTTTGGTCGCTATGAATCCAGGGGTTTAGTATTTTTTTAACTCTCTCTGCTATAACACTCATGAACAATTTGTAATCCGAGTTCAGAAGGGAGATGGGTCTATAGTTTGTTATTTTTTTGGGGTCGGTTCCTTCTTTCCAGATAAGTGTTAGAAATGCTTCCCTCCAAGTGTCCGGGATTTTAGTGCCAATCAAAGTCTCATTGAATAGTTCTAGTAACTCTGAATTTAATGTTTCTTCCAATTTTACGTAAAATTCTCCTGGTAGTCCATCTGGGCCTGGTGATTTATTTTTTTTAGTTTTAGAGAGAGCTGTTTTTAGTTCTTCTACTGTAATTTTTCTATTCAGCATCTCTTTTTCTTCTTCCGTGATTTGAGGTAGGTCGGCATCTATCAGATATTGTTCTATTTTATTTGGATCGATCTTTTCATCTTTGTATAAGTTCTCGTAGAATTCCCTCACCATTTCTTGCTTATCCTCTTCCTTTGTTAATATATTACCTTTAGAATCTTCTAGTACTAATATCTGATTTTTTTCTTTTTCTTTTTTTAATTTATAAGCAAGCCACCTTCCTGACTTGTTGGCATTTTCAAAACAATAATGTTTGGATCTTTTTATTTTTTGCGCCACCTCCTCTTGATCTAATATATTTATTCTGTGCCTTGTCATCAACCATTTTCGTTTAATCGCCTCATCTCCCGGGCTTTGTTGTAATTCCTTTTCAATTTCTGTTAAAGTTTTAGTAAGACCCTCTCTCACCTTTCTTTCTTCTTTGTTTCTAAAAGCTGTGTATGAGATAACTAGCCCCCTCACATAGGCTTTCATAGTGTCCCAAATAATTTCTTTGGCCGTATCTTGTTTCTTGTTTTCTATAAAAAATTGTTTAATTTCTTTATTTAGTTTTGCTAAAAACTCTTTATCATTTAACAGATTTGTCCTTAGGGTCCATCTCGGTTGTTTTCTCTTATTAGTATGGTGCCAATTAATTTCCAAATGTTTATGATCTGCCCAAGTATTTGTACATATTTCAACTTTTTTTATTTCCAGTCCTAGTTTCCTGGTGGTCCAAATCATGTCTATTCTGGACCAAGAGTTCTGTGGGATCGAGTAATATGTATATTGTTTTTCATTGGGATGTAATGTGCGCCAGCTGTCTATTAGATTTATTTCCTCTATTAGATCAAAAAAACTTTTAGGTAGGGGGGATCTTTTATTTTTCCTAGTTTTTGCACTTTTATAGTCTTTGTTCGGATCTATAATTCCGTTCATGTCTCCTAATAAGCAAATTTCATTCTGTGGCCATTTTGCGAGCTGTTCGTGTAATTTTTCAAAGAATTTCCCTTGTTTTTTGTTTGGGGCATATATCTCTACTAACAGCATTTTAGACATTCCTCTTGTTATTTCAACTATAAGTATTCTCCCTTTTTCATCTTTGTATTTGCATTCGGCCTCTATCCCTTTCTTTACATAAATAACTACTCCCCTTTTCTTTTTTACGGCTAACGATACAAATACTTTACCAAATTTAGGGTAATCTAAACGGAATGCTTCATCTTTTTTTATATGAACTTCCTGTAAACAGATTATATCGGGATTTTGTTTCGCTAATTTTGTCAGTATTAATTTCCTCTTTTTGGGTTCATTTAGGCCGTTTACGTTTAACGATAGAATTTTCATATTATTCATTCCCGTTGTTGGTATCTAGTTCTTAGTTTTTGTTTGCCTTTAAGGTTACTGCCCTTACTGGTCTTGTTTTCTTCCCCTTTTCTTCTATATCTTCTTTCCTCTTTTCGTCTTCTATGTCTTCCCTTGTGTTCTGTTCTGGGGGTGTATCTTCCTCTGTATTTGTCGCTTCTATCTCCTCCTTGCTAATTTGTTCCTCTTCACCTCCTCTTAACTGATCAAGAAATTCTTGGGCCATACTTATACTGTCAATTTTGATTTTTCTCCCCATCCATGATATTAGCATTCCTTCCGGCAAAAGCCAGCGGAATGTTATACTTCTTTTATTTAGCTGAGACGTCAGAAATCTGTAATTTGCCCTCCTTTCCCTCACTCTTCTTGGAATCTGTTTGAGGACATTTATCTCCTTTCCTTCATAGATGATTTGTTCTTCCCTTGCTATATTATAGAGAATGTCTCTCACCCGTTTCCTTGCAAATCGCACGTGGACCTCTCTTGGTAATTTGTTTCTTCTCACATAATTAGTCTGTACTCTATAAACCTCGTCGATTTCCTTGATTATTTCTTGTTTTTCCTGTTGGAGGGTTTCCGCGATCAGTTCCGCCATCTTGTCTCCCAAATTCTCTTCTTTTTCTTCCATGATATTCTGGAACCGAAGATAGAATGCAGCCCTATCCATCTCGAGTTGGATCAAGGAGTCCTCTGTTTCTTTATTCTGTGCCGAAAGGGTTTGATCTACCATATCCAATTTTTTCTCATTTTTTTCAATCCTTTGTTCTACTTTTTGTATTCTATTTTCGTTTTTAGCAATAGAGGTTTGGATCTCATTCATTTTCGTGTCCAGTGCATGGATATCTGATTTTAATTCTGAATGGCTGTTTAATAGCTTTTCCTGCATTGCTAGCATGGTCTCCTGGATTGATAGCAGAGAGGACTGCACTGTTTGCAGAGTTGGAGTGGTTGGGGGTTTATCTACTTTTTGAAGGCCTTCTAATGATTTCGGCATTGCTGGAGACGCCATTGACAGTGTCGGGTTGGATGGGACCTTTTTTCCTGTTTTTGCTATTGTGGAGGTCAAGGTTGCCATTTCCTTTAAGGTCAACTTTTGTTTTCTTAGTATTCTCTCGATATTCCTCCAGATAGCCATCCAATAGCACTTGCCGCAGTATATTCAAGGGTCCTTCCTTAGATCTTGTCTTTAATCTCTTTTAGTTTGTTTTCCTCTAAATTTTGTTCCGAGATAGATGATCGAGCTATTAGATATTTTGTCCAGATAACTAAACAGGTTTTTTGTATTCGATATGATTTCGATTCTATTTAGTATCTAGTATAAAGTTCCTGGTTATATATATTAATTATAATCAATTAATTTTCAAAATAACTACAGTATCCTAAACAATTTAACTTCTTAAGTAGCTCTTAATTCGTTCTTAGTTAATTTCTGACTTAATTCCAAATGGGCTAATCTATTAAATCAAAACAATCAAGGCAATTAATTATTATTAACGTAGATAAATAAATAAGAAATGTCAAACAGCTATAGTTCTATCTATAAATTAGATAATAGAGAGAGTGATAAAAGTATAGTAATAAGATAGTGAGTAATAATATATAATAGATATAATATACGTACTAATATAAGTTGCTAAATATGATAGGTATATAGTAAATAATAGATAATAAGTTAATATATGTACAAATATAATGATATAATAATATAATAGTATGATTTGATATAATTTTCAAGAGAGAGTCTCATTTACTGAGGTAGTTTAACAGGGGGTAGATGGTAATTTACTGGTTAATGTCTTCTTTGGTGTTTCTCCGTGCTAGTCAGTCCCTGGAACAATGAGTCAGCAATTCCTGTTCTCTTCAAGAAGAGAAAAACAAAAGGAGAGAGGCTCTGTAGTGGCTGCACATCCAATCTCTAAATTTATCCAGAGAAGCTCTTAATCCTCTGTCTGCTCCACTTCAAGTCGCTTTCTTTCTAGTGCTCTCAACCTCAAAATCTCCGTTTCTCGCGTCTCTATTCCATTTGCATGTGTCCCTCTGGCCCCTCGTCTCGTACTCCTCCTTCACCGGCTCGTCGGCTGCTCCGCTCCCCAATCGGCTCTTTATTTCAGGACGCCGCCTTTCTCTCCTCTGAGCACCTCTCCTCCGACTCCTCCGGTACCTTCCGTTGACAGCGATTTTACAGTAATAAGGGGAAAGGTATTCTACGTGCTAGCACTGCGATCTCCGATCTCTGTCGCTTCCTCTCTCGTTGTCGGCTACCGCGGCTTCAGGTCGGCCATTAGCTGGCTAACTCGCTTGTGTTGGTTCGACAGAGCCGCCCGGTCGTTGCGCTCAGCGTTGCGATCCGCTTTCACGCTCCTCCGGCTCGCCCTCTCGTCCGCGGGGCTCTCCAGGCTCCACGCCCCCGAAAGGGTCCCCAAAACACAGCGTTTAAAGGAGTTGGGGAGCAGCTGTCACTCTCCCAACGCCATGACACCACGGATCGCCAACCGGAAGTCCCCATTCTACCACTTTGAAATATTAGAATTTTCTTTATAGAATGTATTTTCCTCATTAACATTGGATCTATACTGAAATCTGACATACAGCAGCAAGCAGATAATTAAATTATCTAAATCAACATCCCCTCATTCGCAGGCACAAAGGTTTTATGATTTTGAAAGCATGAAAGTGGATGTTTTTAATGGTTTGGTAGTTAATGCTATAGTAAAAATGTTAGAGGACAACTACTATGACAAAACAGCCTGGGATTTTTTTTAAAAAAGTCAATTATTTCATTTTATTGCTAGTGACTAAACCCACAGAAAAATACATAGAGCATATAGAACAGTTTTTTTAAAAAATCACGTATTAAATTCCTTTTAAAAGAATGCAGCAGCTTCTCTTTTAAAGAATACTTGACACTTTACTGGTTGAAAAAAATAAATCTAAGTCTGGAGTGGATTAAAACATGGGTTGGATGGATTGGCTTTCCTTTCATAGCTACTTTCATCACAAAGCCAAGTTTCATTTTGCATTTGATTTCTTTATTTTGTGTATTATAGCATTGTGTTTTAATTTTGCACTCTGCTATGCTTTCTGTTCTTGACCATTAAAAATAATTAGAAATCTTATCCTTTCTATTTCTGATTCAACGTTTTTGTGAAGTTTTGGCAAGCCTTGTTGATGGAGTTGATATTTGAGAAATAGGGCCTTACTCTATATCAGGGATGTCAAACTCAATCACGTTGTGGGTTGGATCATGATGTAGCACAATGTTTTTTGCCTTTGCGGAGCCGAGGTGGCGTGGCCTGCACAGACCATATCCGGGCTGTGGGCAGGAAGTTTGACAGGCCTGCTCTATATAATGGAATCATATCTGTTTATGTTTGGTAAGATGAATCCAACAAGCAGCATTTTAGAAATGGGATGTCTAATTTCAGCCTTATTGATCTGGACGTTTGATAAATTACCAGAACACAGTATACTTTCTTTTTTGGTTGTCGTATTCCTATTGTTTCTTGACCAAAAGACATCAATTTCATTATTAACATGCACAGTTGTTATGAAGGCAGTTAGTTTTTTATGGTTTTCAGAACTTTGAAAAAGCAGGTGTTGCTACAAACAAATGCTATAACTGATGTGAATTCACTTCCCATGTGTTAAAACCCTTTTAAAATAGGTTTTTGAAAGTAACAGGTGAATCCTTCAACAAGTCCATTTCCTTTGAAAGGACTCCTTGTGAAAAGGATTCCTTCCTCTTCAATCCCACTTGTCCTCAGAACAATGTAATTTCTAAATGGATATTGACTGAAAGAGGTGCATCACAAAAACTACAGCATCCCTTACATTTATCATTTCTGGCCAGGATTGCCTGGAGTTTTGTCTGTAATATTTGAGGAGATGGACTTTAGCTAGTTAGGTTATAGAACTCTTATTTTAGCATCTATGAAGCATCTACCTATTAACTGGATGTTATATCAGATAACAATATAATTAATTTTATATATTTGATATGCAGGCTCTCCTCGCCATATAACCACAATTGAAACCAGAATATCTGTTACAAAGCAAGGTAGTTGTTAAGTCAATCACACCCAATTTTATGACTTTTTTGTTATAGTTGTTAAGCAAATCGCTGCAATTGTAAACTGAATCGTAGTTATATGACTCTGGCTTTTCCCATTGACTTTGCTTGCTAGAAGGCATCTGGGAAGGTTAGAAATGCTAATGACATTGCAAATGTTGTAAATAATGGTGGTTCCTGAATTTTGATTACGTGATGGTGGGGATACTGCAACAGTTCTAAGGGTGAGTACTGCTTGTAAGTCACTTTGAACACTCGCTAAATGAATGATTGTAATTCAAGGAATATCTGTATGGCAATGATCCCAAAAGGCTGCTTTCAAATGTCAAGCTGTCCCAAATAACTGCAAGCCAGCAGAGTGTTTTGATGTTGCTTTGTTTAGATTGCAGCACACAATATTTTCTTTAGGAAAACAGAACATCTGTAAGCAAGCACTTTTATCAAGTCAGTTGCAACCATCATCAGCACAACATTTCTATGTATCTTATTAGGATCAAAGAATGTTTGTCAAACAGTACAAAGTACCATAGTCAGACACTGTTATCCTAAAATTATTGTTTTTCTGCTTGTTTCTTTTCCCATATTCCTTATGCAACTTATTCCCTGAATATTTGTTATTTCTCTAAGTATATTGTTATTTGTTTTTGAAATAGATTTCTGTAGCCTATTCTCTCTCTGGAGGGTCCTCTAAATAGCTTCTATGCTCTCCTAAATGCCCTTTAAGAAGTTAGGTTTCTTTTTATGCTAATTCTGCCATTACAGGAATAGGAACTAATTTTTATCGTTTCTGACTTACAAAAGACATATATCTACTCAAGAAGATTTTTATATGACTGAAGAACTCTTGATAGCACATAGAGAATTAAATATGAATATTATTTCCACAAGTGAGTAGTTTAGATAACAAGCACCCTTTGGAAAATAATGTATGGTATAAACAGTTAACAACAGTTGTATCATCTTTGTTAGAGTTTCCTTTGATGATTCTTTTTTTTTTCCTTTGAAGTTATATCTGGATGGATAGAACTGATAGAATTTGAAGGTATTTTGTGATTCATCCACAAACTGCTGAATATATTCACTTCATTGGTGCATCTAATCTTAGACGCTTGCATGAATTCTCAGTTCCAGTCTGAAAAGCTGGATGAGGAAATCAGATGAAGCAAATTCTTTAATCTTCCTGGCTGGTTCATATTAATTCTATGCAACAGAAATGAAGAATGAATTTACATGGGATTTATAGTTGAAAGAGAACAGATATGGGGGTTGTGCTTTAACAAAAACCAGAAGGAAAAAAAATAACCTGAATAAAAATTTCCTTTACAGTCCCTCATCTCTAAAAGCAAAATTTAATATACAGAAATAAGAAAACAAACTACAAATGCACAAACCTGTACATTGTCACTTCTGTAATCCAATTGTTGAATTCATCTTAAATCCATGTACATCCGATGAAAGGTATTTTCTGCCTTAATATTTATGAATGATACCATTCATTTTGGATGCTATAATTGAAAATGAAAGTTTGTTTGTCAGTCTTCCAGATATTGAAGAATAATTCGAAAATTTCACTAAACTATCCATAAGGACAATACTCATAAAACCTGAAAAGAGGATGTAATGGCTATACTTTATTCTTGCTTTCTTTCAATCTAAACAGGATAAATGGGACTTTATTTATTTAAAAAATATTTTTCAAGCATTTGAACATATGCACACATGTGTTATAAACACAAATTCCTTCCCTAGCCCACATTATTGTGTATTTATTAGCTGCATGCCAAGTAAAAATTATGTTGAGGGTTTTTTTTAGCAAGTTGAACCATCAGGTTCAGTTACCTCATGCCCTGCAGAGTATAAAAGTATAGAAGTCATATCAGAAAGATTATTTCTGTATAAACAAATTTAAATACAGTGTAAAGGCCAAATGACATATGATAAGACCAAAAGATAAATTGTGTGAATGCTTAAAATATTTAATATCTTATATCAGGCTTCATAAAAGATAGACACAAGATTAGGATATATAACATGGGTCTAAGGGAAATTTTCCACTGAGTATCATTAAAAGCATCAAGTGATATATTAATACCTAATTTTGTGTAATCTGAAAAATTTAGAAAGCTTGGTTAGTAATTGAGTCCAAGTTGAGATTTCAAATTCCAGGACTGTAGACAAGAGTAAGACTTTTTAAAATGAAAAAAAAAAACAAAAAACAACCCTATTTTGCTAATCGTAAAAATAGAAAAATCATACAGCAATAATGTGACAATGCCATGAAGCAGAATATGTTGTGCACTTGTAAAAAGTGCCCAAAGTCAACTATATGGTATATTATATGTACTACCGGTATCATACATATATTCCATTGTCACACATATGAGTTTTCCTAATCTGAAGACTGAAAGGTCCTCTCTTTGAGACTTTGACAGTTCTGCATGGGGCTAATACTTCACTCTTCTGGACAGAAAACTATGATGTTGTTCCTGGGATCTGCTAGAGCCACTCTCCCAATTTAGGAGTCACAGCCCCAACTTCTCCTACCATCACTGGTACCACTTTGGATTTTAATTTCCATATACCAATAACACTTAGACTTATACACTGCTTCATAGTGCTTTACATCCCTCTCTAAATGGTTTACATAGTCAGCATATTGCCCCCATCAATCTGGGTCCTCATTTTACCAACCTCAGATGTATGGAAGGCTAAGTCAAACTTGAGCTGGCCAGGATCGAACTGCTGACACTCAACAGAGTTAGTCTGCAATACTGCATTCTAACCACTGCTCTAGATATCCTGTCTAGTTCCTCCTTAAGGCCGTGGTACTCCTCCAGTTCCTTGTACTCCTTCTTCCTGGTGTTGCTGTTAATTGGCACTGCTACATCCAACATCACCGATTTCTTCTGGTCTTTGTCTACCAGCATGATGTCTGTTTGATTGGCTAGTAACTGCATATTTGCCTGGATCTGTTCCACAGGATCTTAGCCCTCTTATTCTCCCTTATTATCTTATTCTCCTAAAATAGATGATAGATAGATAGATAGATAGATAGATAGATAGATAGATAGATATGGATGGATGGATGGATGGATGGATGGATGGATGATAGAGAACATTAAAAACATTAAGAAACAAATTCAAAATGAAACCACAGTTTTAAATTAGGCATAATTCCAAAATGCATTAATTAAAAATACCATTATGACAAATTCTTACAGTTACAATGATAATGTTTGCACAACACTGGAAAAAAGATATAATACTGACAATATCAGACAGGCATCTTAAACTTGGAAAATACAAGGTAATGATGAAATTAACTGTGTGTATGTGTGTATACAAACATATAGATACTCATAATAGAGGCTTGCCTAAATTCAGGCAAGAATGGTCCCTCTGTGTTTCTGTATATGTGTAGGTGTGTACATACGCCACCACACAAATGTTTGTGTTATTCACACATTTTCCCAACCACAGTTCAAGAGTTCTCTATTGAATTTTTTCTCCTTTTAAAGATTTTTCAGAATGACTAGACTCTGCTAATGTCTCCATGACTTCAGTTAGATTTCCATTCACCTAATATAAAATACCATTTTACAGGATGCTATTCTTTGAGATCAGTCAATCTAATTTTTGAGTACCTTAACCATGTTCTCTGACTCCTTGGTGATGAGATCATGAAAGTTAATAACTATATGATGGTTTTACAATTTTGCTTGAACATGGCAGAGAGAGACAAATTGGTGGATAGGGGATAGCATGAGTACTCAAGAAACCTTGATTGAAAGATGCTGTAAAACTCTAGCATGCATTTCTTTTATTCCAATTGTTCATATGAAAAACATATTTAACTTTTCATTGAATTATGTATTTTTATGTTATATCAACTGCAATATGTGGCTTGAGCACAATTTCGTTTTTGCACAACAGGTTTTTTTAGTCCTTTAGAAGTCAGTATCTGTATTTAAATACTTCAATTTTATAACAGATGAGTCAAATTGATGAAATATTTGCAGGTACATACCATATACCGTATAAGTAGGGTTGGGATTTTCTGTAGGTTTGAGTTAATGGGCTTTTGCTTTAGATTTTGTTAATTCTGTTTAAGCCTATTATATGTTTCATACTGCAGTTGGCCTTTGATCTGTACTTCAAAATATAAGGAGACTAGACTGATAATTATGTATATTAACATCACTTAAAAAGAAGAATACACTTACAAAAGGCATTCCAGTGGCCATAATAGTGGAGGCCTACATATAGCCCAGGGTTAAAGTCTGCATGAACCTTTTGTAAACATGCCATTCATAGTTTTCTGGATGGGATAATAGCATCTCATACAGATCTGGTATAGAATTTGGGGTTTTCCTGGATTTGTGGCTTTTGATGGAACAGCAAAATGTCTATAGAGATTCTCAATCATCCAGGTCATAGTTCTTCCAAAGGTGATTTTTCAAAAGGCAAGTGGACTTTCTGGTTTTTCTCTGAAGACATTTCACTAATCATCCAAGAAGCTCTAACTGGATGGTGGGAATGACTCTGCAAGGAATATAAATCCTTCCATCCCCCACCATCCAGTCAGAGCTGAAGAAGCTTCTTGGATGAGAATTGAAACAAAGAAAAGCCAGAAAGTTCAGTTGCCTCTTGAAAAAGCACCTTTGTGACGGAACAGCAAATGGCAGCTATGGCCAGGATGACTTTGTACAGATTTATCTTGTGTATTGATTGTGCAAATTGCTGAACTGGAAGGCCGTGGTCATAGTCACTCATGCCAGAAGTCATATCCCATTTGGATTACTGCAACATGCTCCACATATGGGTGCCCTTGAACCAATCCAGAATAGATTGGCATAAGGTTTCACTTCTTGATGGCTACCCTAGGTTTTGGGAACAGCTTCCCTCCAAGGTCTGAGGAATCCCAAACATTTTAGCTTTCCTGAAGGCAATGAAGGTCTGCCTCTTCTGCCATGAATTAGATTAGGATAAGGACTGAGCAAGGAGGCTGTTTGGTCTGGCACTGTGTGAGTGCATATGTTTGTGCATGTATGTGAGTGTTTGTGTGAGGGCATTTTTATATATAATAAATTAATACCCACAAATATATTAATCCATTACAATGGGAAGGACGGGGCAGGGGGAAGTAGGACCATCTGAAATAGAATTGCTACTCAACACTGTCCATATATATAGCCAAGATATTTTAATGAAGTTTAGACTGGACAAATGTTCCATCCTCATCATCAACTGAGGAAAAATAGTGAAAACTGAAGGGATCAGGATGTCCTATGGAAACAACATCAGAAGTCTGAATGAAGATGATCTATTAAATACCTGGGCATTCTTCAAGCTTACAACATCAAGCAACTGAAATGAAGAAAGAAATCAGAAGTGAATAGATCAAGAAAGTGAAGAAGATCTTAAAGTCAGTGGAGAAAATACCATCATGGTAATTAATAACTGGGCAATTCCAGTCATTATATACACAGCTGGAACAGTGGCCTGGACTCAAGCAGAACTGAAACCTTAGATAGGAAGACCAGAAAAATAATGACACTATCCTATGCTATTCATCCTCATAACAACATTGACAGACCCTGCTTATTAAAGAAAATAGATGGACTTGGAATATTGTAAGTGCATCTGACAGTTAAAGAAGAAAAAAGGGCATCGGAAGAATAGCCGAAGGACAGTGAAGAAGATGCAATGAAACTAGTATGCCAGAAAGGCCGACTGGTTACTGGGTAGACCAAACTGGCCCACAAGAAAGGCAAAATGAAGAACAGAAAAGGGGGAAGAGAAAACGAAGCATTACATGACCAGTACATTAAAAATGTATGGAAAACAGATAATGGCAAGATCTGGTAATGGCCAAGAAGAAAAAAGTTGAAGAAAGAGACACAGGGGCTAGACTTAAGAACAAATGCATACAAAGCCAGAATTGAGAGACAGCAACAGATAGCAAGTGCCATCTCTGCAAAGAAGCTAAAGAAACAGTGGATAGCCTGATTACCTGCTGCAAAAACATTGTGCAGACTGACTACAAACAATGGCATAAAAGGAGCAATAATGATGCACTGGAAGATCTGCAAGAAATACCATTTCACTGCAAGGAAGAATTGGTGGGGCCATAAAATAGAGAGTCATAGAAAATGAAGAAACTAAATTGTTCTGGGACTTTAGAATTCAAACAAATCAGCATCTGGCATATAATAGCCCAGACTTAACAACTGTCTATAAGAAAGACAAAAAAAGTCTGAATAGTGGATGTATCTGGAGACAGCAGAATAGAAGAGAAAGAATTAGAGAAGATAATATAATACCTGAAAATAGAAAATAGAATGACTGTGGCATAAGAAAATAAAGGTAGTACCAATTATAATACTGTAGGTGCCTAACAACTGGGGCATCACTTGAATACATTGGCATTGACAAATTCACCATCAGTCAATTGGAAAAGGCAGCTTTACTCATAGCAAATTCCATCCTGCAACAATAACTTTAACACATCAAAGAACAACATCTGCCTAAACCAGGACCTTGAGAAGAACTTAATGGGTTAATAAGAATGCCAAATCCAGTAGAAACATATGTCCGACTGTGCAAGAAACTAATATTATTAATAATATATAAAGTCCATAAAATCCTAAGAAAAATGAAAAGAATAATGAACATATAGTCATATCTTAAAATAAATTTTAGAAAATTATATCAGTTTATAGGACGGACATGAAAGACTATTCTATATGAAAATGGTATATTATCAATCAATCTAGAAAGTTCAAAATAAAAAAAACAATTGCTGTAGATAACACTTTTTAGCTTCAAAAATAATTGAATGATAGGGATCTGCTGTTAATTTTGTTATTAAGCTTCTGTTACTAAATTTAATAACTGGACTTTAAAGTCCAGTTGTTGGGTAGCAAAGTGAGAATAAGTTACTGCAGTTAGGTCTTGTCAGAGGGTTTTCCATAAAAATGCAGTTGTCTATTCTGAAAGAAAATATCAGACTATCATAGGTATATTTAATTATTATGCAAGAGCTGGCAAGATTATTCATAGAATAGGGGGAAAGGTACTTAAGTCATTTATCTAAACTTCTAAAATGGTATAGCTGTTAAATACATTTAGCAACAGTAACTTATTAAAGACTTAATTATATAGAGATTTCAAAAGCCGAAATTATACACCACTCTACAAAATGGCAAAACTGCTTCTGATTAGCAAGTAAAGCTTTCATGCATTAAAAATTTCTGTAGCAAAAAAGCCATCCTGTAATAGAAGCTTCAAGTAAAAATGGCCACTATTTGAACAATGCAATTGTATGAATTCATTTTAAATAAATTCAGAAAGGAATATGGAATGAAAAATAATGTTATAATTATAGAAAATAGAGGCACTTTTAATAAGGCACTTTTTCTTTTCTGTTCTAAGGAACATATTCAATCCTCACCACCCAAATGTGAGACACAGATGATATAATCATAATTTAAAACTTTTATGTTGTTTACCATCGCATTTTTTTTTCTGTTGCAACAATCCACACTGACAACAGGGTGACAATTTTCCATAACCAATTAAATGTAGATGGGATAACAGAGCGCACTAAGAGGTATATGCATTGACAAGTGAAAATTGAGTTTTTAATAATAAACACATTGGAGAAAGTTATTCTGAGAACTGGAGACTGAAATGAAGGCCATTTTACAAGGATTTCAAAAATTTACATATTAATGAGACTTTTTTCAAAGGCCTGATTTGCTGTGTTTTCTGGTTATCCTCCTCCAAGCCCTGACAATAATAATATTCTTTTAAATAGATGCTATCCAAATACTAATATCACTATGGGAACTTCAGAGGCGATAAGATCCAACAAATGGCATTCAAAAAACAAGGGAAAAATACATATTCTTTTTGAATGTCCAGGATACATTCTTGCGTCTTTATACTTTTCATCAGTGGCAATTGAGATTTCTGCATGCCTATTAGTTTATAAACTTATACGCTCATAGGTATTTATGTCCCTATGGATCCAGTTTAAATATACAGCACTTGTTCATAAATATATGTAATTCTATCAACCCTTTTGAATGTATTGAGTGGAGTAGTAGTCAGCACTAGAAATAAAAGGAATACTTCAGAAGCCATTGTTATACATTTCAAAAGAAATATATAAAATTGAGATTGCATTATCTGTCTTGTACAAATCCAAATAATTCTTATGCATTTGTGCAGCTGCGATAACACATATTGGCCTGACCAGATTACTTGCATCAGGTTCCTGTTATAGGCGCTTTTTCTCTCAAGAAATTTATTTGCATAAATTGGTTTCTATTTTTAAAATGTGATGTGAGCTGAGTTGGGCTTCAGGGCTTCAGAGAGGATATTGATTTGGTATGAATTGCTTAAAGTAATACCCATTATACCTCAAATTTGTAAATTCCCTAGCTTCAGATTCTCTCCAATGGTCATTATACTGTTTCCCAGAACTGGTTGGAACAGCATATTTCTGTGAGTGAATTATTCATGTCAAATATCAAACAGATTGCCTAAAGGCAGCATGTGTGGATGAGTATGTGAACCAAACATTTTTTTTAATTTGATTAAGGAAATCTTTCAATCTAAAGTCTTCCATGATTGTGCGAAGAGAAGAAACTGGTAAAAAGCCAGATGCTTGTTTTCTTGATAAAACTATATTATGTAAAAATGGGGCAAATTGAAAAAATACAAAAATATTTGATAGATACTTAAAAACAATAAAATAAACCAAACCAAACCAAACCAACAAAGGGAAATGCACATATTTGCATATATTGCAATTAGATTTTTAAAAATTGAATATCATGTTGATAGAAAACCATTTCAAAACCAGAAAGTAAATACATGTATTCATTCTTGAATTTTACATCTAATTTTTTCCAACTCTGCAAATCTCTCTTTTTAGCTAGATTCTGATCCTGACAAATTTGAAACTCTTAATAAATTGATAAATTCACAATATTTGTTATATATAAAACAACCTCCCAAATACAGAATCACATTCATATATTTAACTTCTCTTCTCTTCTCATAATAATGAAATTATTAAAGTAAAATAGGAAAACCATTCGGCTACTCCAAAATCAGTCTCTCTTCAAATACATTTCCTCTCTAGTATAAACTGAGCAATATCCAATCCTTCTTAAACATCTGCTAAGATTCCAAAAAACATTAAAATTATACCTGGATTAATTAATCATAAGGTCATAAAATATATTTAAATTTCTTTAAGTTTATTTATTAAAATAAGATATTTCAAGTCTATTTCAATTTTCTGCAAGTTTCTATTAATAATAATCTTTAGTTGTCCAAAGTGAACTATAGATTTACACCTTTCTAAGACACTTCATAAAAGAAATATAAAGTATATAAAATTTAAAAGGTAAAGATGTAATAAAAATCAGTGTGGAACTTTATTAAAAGATGGAGGAGGGCTTTCAGGGTGTGAATCAGTCCAGTAGTGGGTTTCAATTTCATTTGCTACTGGTTCGCTCGTGGACACAAGAAACTTCTTTTTTTTTAATTTTAAAAACAAAACTTTATTCATTTATAAAACCATTTAAAACATACAAATTTCTCTTAATCAAGAGACAAATTTACATATACAATACACAATTTCTAACTAATTTCCATTATATATACATATATACATATATGCCAACATACCGTGGCATATTTCGTTTTCTATTTCTCTGACAGTGCTGTTTTTAATTATATTGATTTCTTCTAAATTCCGTCTCTACCCATTTCCCTTTCTCTGGTTTATCCATTGATACCATCTATTCCATATTGTATAATATTTTGAGTCCTCCTTATCCTGTAACTCTAAAGTTAGTTTGTCCATTTCTGCGCATGTGTATATTTTTTGTATTAACTCCCGATCAGTTGGCATTCGATCTATTTTCCAAAGTTGTGCTAATGCTAATCTTGCCGCCGTAATTATGTGGAGTATTAAATATTTTATATCATTTCTAATATTCTTTTTAATCATGCCTAATAAAAAAATTTCAGGTTCTAATTCAATTTCATAATCTGTTATTTTGATTATCCATGTTTTTATCTTGTTCCAATATTTCTTAATTTCTGGGCAGAGCCACCAAGCGTGATAATAAGTTCCTTGTGCTTCTTTACATTTCCAACATGTCGGGTTTATGTTTGGGTACATTTTCGCTAATCTTGCGGGGGCCAGATGCCATCGATACCACATCTTATAATGATTTTCTTTGTAGGCCACCGATTTTGTCATGCTGTAGTTATTTTCCCACGCTCTTTCCCATTCTTCCAGCTGTATACTGTGGCCAATATTCCTCGCCCACGCTATCATCTGCCCTTTAATCAATTCTTCTGCCAAATCATATTCGAGTAGATATTTATATATTTTCGAAATTAATTTCCCTTCTTTAGATTCTAATAATTTGTCTAATCGATTTTGTTTTAAGTCTATTCCTCCCTCCTCCTGATCCTTCCTATATCTTGTTTTTATTTGTGAGTAGGGCCACCAGTCTATTGCTATTCCTTGTTCTTTTAGTTCTTCCCTAGTTTTTAATTTCCCCTGCATATCCAATACTTCTCTATATCTTAATATTTTTTGTTTTGATAGTATATTGGGGTGAGTAATTGCTTCTATTGTTGATAACCAACCAGGAATTTTTATGTAATGTTTATGTCGAATTTGTTGCCATGTATTAATTAAGGATTTTCTGATAGTATGGTTGTTGAAATGTTTATATATTTTATTTCCAGAATTCCAAATAAAAGCATGCCATCCCTTCATTAGATCATGTCCTTCCAGATTTAACAATCTTTGGTTCTCCAGGGTTATCCATTCCTTAATCCATAACAAGCTTGCTGCCTTATAATATTTTTGCCATGCCGGGAAACCAAATCCGCCTCTAATTCTGTCATCTTGTAATATGTTCAATTTTATTCTTGATTTTTTCCCTTCCCACACAAAATTTGTTGTTATTTTATCCAAATTATCAAAGAATTTTTTGTCTAATTTTGTTGGTATCGTTTGGAATAAATAAAGGAGTCTTGGAAGTATATTTGATTTTATCACTGCTATCCTCCCCAGTAAGGATAGTCTTAATTTCCCCCATTTATCCAAATCCTCTTTTATTTTCTGGACTAAAGGTTCATAATTATCCTGTTTTATTGTTACTGTTCTAGCTGTCAGATTTATCCCTAAGTATTTGACTTTTTTGACTACCTGTAATCCTGAATATTTTACTAATTTCTCTACTTGTTTTGTTGTCATATTTTTTATTATCATATTCATTTTTTCTTTATTAATTTTTAGGCCTGCTACTTTTCCAAAAGTTTCAATTTCTTTTATTAATTTGGGGGTTGTTTCTATTGGATCTTCTATGAAGAAAACAAGATCGTCCGCAAAGGCTTGGACCTTGTAATCTTCTCTCTTAATCTTTAATCCTTGTATTTCTTTATTTGCCCTAATTCTAATTAACAAATTTTCCAACGTTAAGATAAAAAGTAGGGGCGATAGTGGGCATCCCTGCCTTACTCCTTTATTTATTCCAAAAAATTTCGTTGGGTCCCCGTTTACCAAAATACATGCTTTTTGGTCCTGGTATATTGATGTTATCATTTTTGTAAATTTCTCACCAAAATTCATACTTTTAATTTGTTATTTCATAAATCGCCAGTTTACTTGGTCAAATGCTTTTTGTGCATCCAGAAAGATCAGGGCCAGGTCTCTCTGGATGCATCTCGTAATATTCTAAAACATCCATTACCATCCTTAAATTATTTTTTATTTATCTTGTGGGTAAAAAACCATTTTGGTCCTGATGTATTTTGTTATGTAGTATTAGAAACTTCTAAGCATGCACAGAGACATGCGGGTGGGTGGACAGAGCCTCCCACCACTGCTGCTACCAGTTCGCCCGATTTGGGGCGAACTAGAAGCAACCCACCACTGAATCAGTTCCATTGTTGGAAAATTCCTATGTGTGCCTCGAACAAAGTTGCAGAGCCATGTTTTTTTATACCTTTCTGGGAAGCCAAGAAGATCAAGGCCTACCTCATCTCTGAAAGAAGAGTATGTTTCATAGGTGGAGGCAATGACAGAGAAGGCTCTTTTCCTGGACTCTTATCAATTGGAATTCTTTAACAGTTGGGCTTCCTAACATCTCTTCCCTGTCTAATGATTATAATATAACATAACATAACATAACATAACATAACATAACATAACATAACAT
>WNWU01000007.1:15196623-15226546 GCA_012654045.1 Ptyas mucosa | reverse complement strand
ATAACATAACATAACATAACATAACATAACATAACATAACATAACATAACATAACATAACATATTCATTATAATGATTATAATGTTTATATATATAGTAATATATATAAACCACAACAATACATGAGCAACAATAGATACTAACTTATGGTAAACCGCTCCAAACTTGATAGCAGAAAATACGACTTCAGTAACAGAGTTGTCAATGCCTGGAATGCACTACCTGACTCTGTGGTGTTTTTTCTCCAAATCCCCAAAACTTTAACCTTAGACTGTCTACTGTCAACCTCACCCCATAGCTGGTGCATAAGCGCACCAGTGTGCCTACCATCCCTGTCCTACTGTTCCCATTCATTTGTATCCATTTCATGTATTCATAATTATGGTTATACTTATATCTGTTATCTAATACATGCTTTTGAAATAAATAAATAAAATAAAATAAAATAAAAACATAAGATGATACATAGATAGATACATAGATAGATGACTGAAGATGATTCTGAAGATAACTTGACCTCATGCCATTAATGGCTTTAAAACTCATAACCAGCATCTGGAGTTGAACCTGAAAGCAAACTGGTACCCAATGCAGAAAAATTGTTACATGGGCTGTTCTTTGGGCACCCAAGTTTTCCCATGCAGCCACATTCTGTACCAACTAAAGTTTCTGGATACTTTTCAAGAGTAGCCTCATCCAGAGCACAAAATGATTTTAACCGATCGGAACACTGTCTGTGATTGTTTGGAAGGATGATGTTTTTATGTTGTTTTTGTTTAAAAAATAAAAAACTTTTTGCAAAAAAAAAAAGAGTAGCCTCATGTTGAACACATTGTAACACTCCAAACAGAGATGACCAAGGCATGAGTGACTGAGCAGAAAGCTCCTAGCCAGGAAAAGTCATAATTGGTGCACAGTGATTATCACAATTATGCATTTATATTCATTCTGGCACCATAATGCCAGAAAGGGAGGGTGCCTTTCCTGCCACCTTGAAAGAGGCAGTGGTGAGGCCCCTCCTCAAGAAGCCATCCCTGGACCCGGCTGAATTAGCTAACTACTCTCCGGCCTCCAACCTTCGTTTTGTGGTGAAGGTTGTTGCGAGCGCGGTGGCACGACAACTTCCCCGGCACCTGGATGAAGCTACCAGTCGGGTTCTAGGCAGGGGTACAGCACTGAAACAGCATTGGTCGCGTTGGTGGATGATATCTGGAGGGCTCGGGACAGGAGTTGTTCCTCTGTCCTAGTTCTATTAGATCTCTCAGGGGCTTTTGATACCATCGACCATGGTATCATGCTGCAGCGGTTGAGGGGGTTAGGAATCGGGGGCACCATTTTGCGGTGGTTCTCCTCCTTCCTCTCTGACCGCTCACAGTTTGTGTTGGCGGGGGGCAGAGGACGACCTCGAGGTGCCTCACATGGGGAGTGCCGCAAGGGCTGGTCCTCTCAACCCTTCTGTTCAACATTTATGTGAAGCCATTGGGTGAGATCATCCGTGGTTTTGGGGTGAAGTGTCATCTGTACACTGATGATACTCAGCTGTACATCTCCACCCCAGACCACCCCAACGATGCCCTTGATGTGATGTCCTGCTGCCTGGAGGCCGTGCGGGTCTGGATGGGGAGGAACAGGCTCAGACTCAACCCTTCCAAGAGCGAGTGGCTGTGGTTCCCAGTGTCCTGATATAGTCAGCTGGTGCCATCGCTGACCATTGGGGGTGAATCACTGCCCCCCATAGAGAGGTCTCGCAATCTGGGTGTCCTCCTGGATGTACGGCTGTCTTTAGAAGATCATATGATGGCCGTGGCCAGGGGGCCCTTTTATCAGGTCCACCTGATTTGCCAGTTGCAGCCCTTTCTGGATCGGGACGCCCTGCACATGGTCACTCATGCCCTTGTCACCTCCCGGTTGGACTATTGTAATGCTCTCTACATGGGGCTCCCCTTGAAGAGCACTTGGAGGCTCCAACTGGTCCAGATGCGGATGCGCGGGTGGTTATGGGCGCAACCTGATGTGCCCACGTGACACCCCTCCTGCGCGAGCTGCACTGGCTCCCAGTTGTCTTCCGGATGCGATTCAAGGTGTTGGTCACCACCTTTAAAGCGCTCCATGGCATAGGACCCAGGTACCTTCGAGACCGCCTTCTGCCACCGATAGCCTCCCACCGGCCAGTTCGCTCCCACAGAGAGGGGCTCCTCAGGGTGCCATCGGCCAAGTTATGTCGGCTGGCAACACCCAGGGGGAGGGCCTTCTCTGTGGAAGCCCCAGCCCTGTGGAATGAACTGCCCCCAGAAATGTGTAAGATCTCTGACCTCCGGGTGTTTCGCTGTGCCCTTAAGACCCTGTTGTTCCGTCAGGCTGGGCTATCAATGTAATTTTAATTGGGTGTTTTAAATTTTGGGGTTTTAAAGTGAACCAAATTATTTAAAAATTTTAAATTATTTTAATTGATGTCTGTCTTGTGCTTTTAATAGGCTGTACACTGCCCTGAGTCCTTCGGGCGGTATAGAAATAGAATTATTATTATTATTATTATTATTATTATTATTATTATTATTATTATTTGTTCTGGGAACTGCTTTCTTCTTGGCATTTTTGACTTTACTAGACTTGTATCATTTTTTAAAATATCTTTTACATTTTTACAATAATTACATGAATATGAAATGTCCTGTTAAAGTGCTATAATCAAGATACCCAAAGTTAGTTTTACATTACTTCCATTTCAATTTAGGTTGGTAGATTAAAAACAGTTACTTTATGAATTATTTTTATATTCACCAAAAGTACTGAGCAGTTTCAATGAGCAAATCAGATGTGTTTCATTTATTAAATGTAACGAACCATATACAGAATTAAACATATCAAACAGAGTTAAAAAATAAGCAAATAAACATATCTGCATACTTAGAAAGGAGAGAAAATATTATATATCTGTTTCGGTTCAGTATGCCCTGTCAAAACATAGTTAATTGTAAATGATGGGGTATTGTCAAAAGATATACTGTAGCTGCCTATACAGATTAGATTTTTAAATTCATGTTTTGGAAATTCCCTTCTAGCACAACCTCAGACATTGTCAACTCTGAAGTTGGCCTGACTGAGACCATCTTTGAGGCTTCAGTGTTGCCACAACAGAGATGAGGGTTAGGGAGGGGGAAATAGAGATAGCTGGGGGCAGTGGTGGGATTCAGCCAGTTTGCACCACTTCGGGAGAACCAGTTGTTAACTTTCTGAGCAATTTGGCAAACTGGCTGTTGGAAAAAATCATTAGGGCAGAGAACCGGTTGTTAAATTACTTGAATCCCACCACTGGCTGGGGGTTTGTAGCCAAAACAAAATACTTTCTCCTGGGAACCAAGGACACTCCAACAGGTGGCGGAAGAAAGAAGGAGTGATGTTACCAAGCAAGTAGAAAGCACCCTGATTGGGCCATGTGACTGTTTGTTTGGGAAAAGGGGAAAACTTTTACTTTTAATTTGCTGAAAACCGTGGGAACCTTTAGAATCTGTTTTCACCAGTCTGTGCCAATATGATACATTCAATAAAACTGTTCTTTGAGAAATCTACCTGGCTCGGAGTTCTGTCCACTATGGGTGTATTACTTGGAATGTTGACAGACATGATCTGATTCACTCAGTAGCATATATTTTGCTAGTTCAGGATTACAAGGGAAATAGAGGTTAGATAACTATTTTTATGACCAAAACACCAGTATTAAGTACTCTAAACCAGGAGTCTCCAATCTTTCCAGCTTTGTGAACCAGTGGGGTGGGTGGGGGGAGGAAAGGAGATGGTTCTGCACAAACAGTGATCAGATGCACTTGAGCACCCAACTCCTTATAAACAAGCGGAGAGTGCACGTGCCTGCTGCTTATGCAAATGGAGCTTCCCACACGAGCGCAAATGCCTGCCACTTGAGCAAATAGAGCTGCGCACGCAAGTGCCCACCACTTGTGCAGCTCAGGGGTTGGGGACCCCTGGTCTAAACAATGCCCTGTTAATTATTTTGCAGTGGACAGTTACAATTCTGTCATAGAGAAAAAGAGAAGTGAGGTACTTGGCCTGCCCATTTATGTCATTTAGCTGCTTCACTTTTCACACTTGTAGAGCACCCAGAGGTTCCAACTGGTCCAGAATGCAGCCGCACGGGTGATTATGGGAGCATCATGGTGCTCCCATGTAACACCTCTCCTGCACTCCATGGTTTAGGACCTGGGTATTTACAAGACCGCCTTCTGCTACCAATAGCGTCCCACCGGCCAATTCGCTCCCACAGAGAGGGGCTCCTCCAGGTGCCGTCGACCAAGCAATGTCGGCTGGTGACCCCCAGGGGGAGAGCCTTCTCTGAGGGCTCCTGCCCTCTGGAACGAATTGCCCCCCGATATGCGGAGAATTCCCAACTTATGCACCTTCTGCCAGGCCCTCAAGATGCTTTTATTCCAACAAGCCGGGCTGGCCTAATTTTTTAATTTTTTAATCGTTAACTCTTAATTTTTAAATGTCCAAAACGGATAGTTTTATTTTAATTAGATATGGGCCAAACTATTTAATATCTCTTAAATTGTTTTTTAAATTTTATATTTGTGTGTTTTATTCTGGCTGTACACCGCCCTGAGTCCCTTTGGGAAAAGAGCGGTATATAAATAAATAAATTAATATTAATATTTTATATTAATTATATAAATATAATTAATATTTATTTATTAATTAATTAATAAATAAATAAATAGATGGATAGATAGATAGATAGATAGATAGATAGATAGATAGATAAGATATAGGAAAGATGTATGTAGATCACCAAGAGGCATGGAACTCTGACATTTTAGATTTTTAACTCACTGGAAACATGAAAACAGTCCTGCTGGATTAGGATAAAAACCCATCAAATTCAGTGTTCTGTATCATAGAATAGCCAAATAAATGCATCTGAAGGCTCACAAATCTGTTCTGCAAAACATATTAATGGCCCTCTTTCGTTATTTCTCATAGTATAGCATAGTTAACAGGGTTGCGATTCAGGAGATAATACCGAGTAATCACTGATGGTCTGATCACTGTTAATTTATTGCTATATCTAATGATAGCAAGTTCCATGGTTTAATTTTATATTGTATAAAAAATACTTCCTGTTTATTGATACTGAGTCTTTCTAAATTAATTTAAGTAGATAAGCCAGGATTCTAATAGAGGCATATTTTTTCCTCTAGTTACATCTTCCATTCCATGAAAGAATTTATATATGCATATCATACACAGAACTTTACACATGTTCTTTCAAAGCTGAAAAAAAAAATACACTGCATGCATAATCTAATAATTTTGGTTACCTGTTTTGTATAGCTACAGTGTTCATTTGAGATGTGTTGACAAAAAGGGTCATATTGTATTCCAAATATGCTTAAACGTGATTATATTGAGCTAAATTCCACTCCTAATGATTGCTGGAATAGACTTCACTTTATTCTAAAACTTTCAACTGAAATGACATTTCCATTAGAGTATCTTCCATGACTACAAGATTATTTTCCAGTCAGTCCTGTTACATGTGAAGATGGATTACTTGCTCCAACTTACATCACTTTGCACTTTGCTTTCAGAGAACAACAGGATGAATACAGACTTTGGTCCTTTCTAGTAACCTAGACTGTGAGCTTCGAACAATGCAATTCACTGTCCTAAATCCATCTCTAGACAGATTGGATAATAGTTTTGTGTACTGAAAAATGAATACACTTTCTATACTGCTTCTTCAAAGTCCAACTTTCAGTTCCAAAGAGTTTCACAAGAAAAAGCATGGTCAACATGATCTTTGCAGGTATAGATAGTTACAGAATATTTTTTCCAATGCCTTATTTAGTACCTAACAAAGATAGTCTATAACCGTGATGGCGAACCTATGGCACACTAGCTCAGCTCTGACATGCATGTGCGCTGGCCAGCTAATTTTCGGGCCTGCTGGACCCACCAGAAGTAGGGAAATAGGCTGTTTCCTGCCTCCGGAGGGCCTGGGTGGAGTGGGGAAGGCCTGTCTTTCTTTTTCACCTGGCTCCAGATCTTCTCTATGCATCTGGGAAGGGTGAAAACAGTCTTTCCCACTCCCTCGGAGGCCCTCCTAAGGCCTGAAATGGCCCATTTCCCAACTCCCAGTGGGACAGGAAGTGACTTTTTTGCTGTCCCCAGCCTCCAGAGACTCCTAGAGACAGCATAGAGAAGATCTGGAGCCAGGTGAGAAAGAAAAACGGGCCTACTGGCCATCACGTGCCAGGAGCTGGGGAAGGAGGAGGGCTGCATGTGCATGCACAGGGCAGGGTGCATAGAATTATGGGTGTGGGCATGTGCATGTGCAAACCTCCCCCCCCCTTTCTGGCATACAATGGCAAAAAGGTTAGCCATCACTGGTCTATAACATATTCCTTGGTTTCTGTTTCCTTTATTGTTGATAGGCAATTCTCAAAAGGCAAAAAAAAAAAAGCCACAGTTACAATAGTGTTTAGTACAATACAATTAGTACAATACAATTTAATAGTGGAGGCATCAGGAATCCTAAAATGTTCACTCTGAGCTACAGAAAACTGTCTACTAATAGAATATCTTCATTATCAATTCAAGACCGTATGCTTTACTTGTCTTTATTTTGATTTTCTTAACATTCAAACCTGGTCCCATTTTTACTGTATTCCATGGCTTTCTTTACTACAGATTGCAGAACATTTGCAATATTACCTATCAGAACAGGGTCATCAACATAGTGCAGGTTAGTTATGTTTTTTCCTCCAATTTTAAAACTATATTTCTCTTTTTCCAATCCAGTTTTTCTCAGTATATTCAGCATACAAATTGAATTAATAAGTGGAAAGTATATGTAGATAAATATACTTTAAAAAAAATGAAATATCCACTCACTTCTTTGCCAAACTGGAGCCAGTCATTTTATTTTAGTAGAGAGACAATTATCCCAGGAAGTTAGTCATTATTTTTGGCATATTGTGATTGCCAACTGCAGTTGTATTCAAGTCAGACAACTTGTAAAGAATTCAATGGTAAATTCAATTATTTCTAAGTATTCAGTTGAGTGTAATGTTTCTATTATTTAAATGTGCACATCTGTTAATCGAATGCAGGCTTTAATGTCAAACAGTACGTGATACCAATTATTACAAATAGCAAGGAGTTTAGATAAATTTTCAACATGATACTGTATTAAAACAAAAAAATGTGAGAATGTATAAAATAATAAAGTGTAAGTGAATGACATGATAAAATAGGGATAACATTTTTTATTTAGATAATACAAAAACAGGCAAGTATGATGTTGCATTTATTCTTTCACATTTTTAAAAGTATAAAGTTGAGAAGGATTAAATTCATGTGCAATTTCCCACCAAACTATTGATTTCTACCACAAATGTTTCCATTTAAGACCGAATTTTTTCCTTATGTGGTGGACTTATTTTACCTTTTTTTTTAAGTTGATTTTTTTCCTCAAAATTATATGTGTCTCAGGATCAGACATCAAGGCTTTCAGGAAATCATAAAGTTCAAGGAATTCAAGGTTCTTAATTTCAAAGGGAGCCCTCAGTATTTTCGCCATAATTTGCAGATTCAGAGGATGCCTTTCTGGCCCTCAGAATAGGCACAGCAATCTACACAGATTCTTCAAAACTGAAAGTCACCATTAAGCTCAAAACTATGGAATCATCAAGCCATAAATTAAGATATCAATGACCCTACAGATATTTCTGGCAACAAAGTAGGCCCAGGCAGCAATGTTTGAACTTCGGGGTCTGTCATGTACAGTTCTTTGACTTGCTATAGCAGACCTTGTTTGCTGTAGAAACTCACTTTGAAAATGTCCCTGTCATTAGTTGACTTCTTGAGGACCTTTGGTCAGGTCTGATCAATATGTGCCATCACACATTGTGGTGTCGTACATCACAAAAGAAGAAATCATTCCAAGTTAGCATCTGTAACATAACAAATTCTGGTATTCCACATTAAGAACTGTCTGCAATATATTAGGAGAATCAATACAGTTACTTGAAGTCTGTTACCTTCAATTAGACCCTAAAAATCAATAGAAATGACACTAAACTATTGCTCAAAACAAACAAACAAAAAAACAAAAATGGCAACACGCACACACACACATACACACTGGTTTTGACACATTTATATTAACATACAAAAAGCCAGAAGATTCTTTAGGAAAAATGTGCCTTTTAAACTGGTTTCCCATTGAATTGTAAAACAAGTGTCTTGAGGCAGGAATTAAAATACGTAATCACAATACTTTTTAAAGACTTTTTCATTTTTGGAGGAAAAAAACTGTCAATGTGTCATCCTCAGAGAACAAGATGTAATGAACATAAAACACACATAGGGATGCGTTTACATATTGTCAGTAATAAAAATGGTAATCACTTCAAGACAAAGCACAATGACAGATCAGAGAAACCAATGGAACATAGCCTGGGGAAGCTCCTGGGGCCAGTCAGAGAGTAGAGATACACCTGCTGGATTTGCATTGAATAAAGCCCTAACTCTGTTCAGTAATGAATGTGGAAGTTTCCCCAATGAATCCACTCTATTTAGAAGCACTGCATAAATTTTCATTCTGTCTCTCTGTGTGCGTATACAAACACACATAGGATGCATATTTTATCTGTTTTAGGGAGGGAAAGTTTCCAGTACCTGTATATTAATTTATTCACACAGATATGCAGCATTTGGGGTAGGAAATGTTTCATTCAATTTGACCCAAGTGAACTTGTTTTACAAATTCATGAATGCAATGTTCCTGGATTGCTTTATAACAAGATACACCAGACTGTTGTGTGAAGGGCTGGTCTTTCATTTTACAATCTTTTCTGCAACGGTATGAATTGCTTTGGTTTCCAATTCCACCTTGGATTTTATTTGGATTTCAGTTAAATTCTGAAGAAAGATTTTATAAGGAAAGTCTCGTTGGACATTTTCAGAATCAGTACTATCACTGCTATATGAGAAGTGTTGCCCTTAAAATAGTTGCTCTTTTTTGTCTTTGAAAAACTTAAGAGAAACTGCCTAAGCACTATCTCTGTAGATAAACTGTATAGACAATTTCAAAAGGCACTTTTAGCTCTGCTGTATATACATGTTATATTTGTATCATCAGAGAAGAAAATAAATGTCTTATTTTCTCTGTATTTAGTATATATGTTTACAATATCTCTTCCTCTTACATACATGTAGATGTCCATGCTTCTATACCCAGACACATACATGCATGTCCTTTCATGCCCCTTGCCTAAAGCTAGAGGATAAAAGAGGCCAATAGTGTAGAAAAGCTCCTTTCATGCTATTTGCTTTCTCCTTTTGTCCTCACCACTGGCTTGATGATGGGAGAGGGGCAGTAAAGTGGAAAAGCTTCTTTCATGCTTCTTTCATTTGGTTTCTCTCAAGCCCTGATGAGCAGTCAAAAGCTGAAAACAACATAGAAGAATGTATCTTTTTCATGCCGTTGACTTCCTTTCCTTAGCAGCACATGAGCAGTTGAAATATTTTTTTTGGGCAAGTGCTGCAAGATGTGTTTAAGAAGAAGATTAGTAGGTGGAACTAACAACAGCCCAGCACCCTTCTAGGCTTGGAAGACCTTAGCTATTTTGGGGAGAAGATTAAAATGATTGTCTTTTGCAAGATTGACTTGTACCAGTCAAGGATAACCAAACTGTTTTATCCAGGTGAATCTGGTGAATCTGGTGGTTTCTTCATCTTGACAAATTACTTTTAAAGTAAAAGTATTTTACCTCAGAAAAATGTACTTATCTGCTCTGGGGAGCTGTAAAACAGAATTGGAAAACTGCCTATATGTAGCCCTTGACTGCAATCACAATTGGGACTGGAACCTCCATTGTTAAGCAGCATGGTCATTTTATAACTTTTTTTTTTGCCATGGTCATTAAGCAAATCACCACAGTAGTTAAGCAAAGTACTTTGTCGCTGGCTTTACCCATCGACTTTGTAAAACCTGGGAAGGTTGTAAATGACAATCACATAATCTCAAAATGCTGCAACTGACATAAATATATGCTGGTTGCCAGACACCCAAATTCTGATCATAGGAATGTGGCAACACTACAACAATTGTACCAGGGGTAAATCTAAAAATTTTTGCTACCATTTCTGTGGGCATTGCTTAATTAGTGGGTGGGGCTTGGTGGTCAGGTGACTGGGTGGGTGTGGTTTGTGGTCAGGTGGGCGTGGCCAAGTCAACATCACTTCTTTGCCCTTTTTTAACCTACAAAACACAACACAACACAACTGGCTCACCCACAATGTAAAAGAGTCCCTTGGGAGTTGGGCGGCATAGAAATTCGATAAATTAAATTAAATTAAATTAAAGCAGCTGTGCTAGACCCAAAATTCACCCTGCAACAAGCAGGAACCTCACAAAGCCCAAAAAACCAACTTTCACACTTTACACACACACAACACAACACAACACAACACAACTGGCTTACCCAATGTAAAAGCAGCTGTTCTAGACCCAAAATGGCCCCTGCAACAAGCAAGAACCTCACACAGGCACAAAAAGTCCAAAAAACCAACTTTCACATTTTACACATACACATGCAACACAACACAACACAACTGGCTCACCCACAAGGTAAAAGCAGCTGTGCTAGACCCAAAATGGCCACTGCAACAAGGAGGAACTTCACACAGGCACAAAAAGTCCAAAAAACCTACTTTCACACTTTACACACACACAACACAACATAACACCACTGGCTCACCCACAATGTGAAAGCAGGGGCAAAATGGCCCCTGCAACAAGCAGGAACCTTATACAGCCACAAAAAGTCCAAAAAACCAACTTTCACACTTTAAACACACAATCCACATACAGCTTTGTGAGATTTTGTATGTTTGTGTAGTTAGAGTGAAACACTACAGAAACATATAAAATCTCAGAAAGCTGCACAAATATTATTTTATTTTATTTTATTTTATTTTTATTTTTATATAAAAGCAGCTAAATTTAAAACTTCCTAAGCTTTAAATAGCTAGGTCTAAAAAAAGAACAACTAAAAAAACCCCAATTAACTATTTTTTTAAAGCTTCCAAAGGAGAAAAAAAACTTACCCAATTGAAAGAACAAGGCGGGCAGGCAGTCAGATCTGCCTACTGATGAGCTGCTCACTGATGAGCTTGATTGCAGGCAGGGAAATTCAGTTGCGTGCTGATGCAATGGATTTCAGGGATTACAGCAAGCGATGCAAGGAAGGCGTGCAAAGATAAGCAAGCTGGAGGCTGGGGGGGGGGAGGAGGGATTTTTGCTACTGGTTTTCTGAACTGCCCGCCGCCATTGCTACCTACTCGCCTGAGCTGGTCCAAACTGGGAGCATTTCACCCCTGAATTGTACTATCTCAGCCTTTGGTCAGTAAAGCAATCCTGTAAAGCAGTGCCTGGAGGCTGTTGGGGCCTGGATAGGGACCAATGGGTTGAAACTAAACCTGAGGGACCCTGGGTTTGGGGTTCTTTAGTCCATGGAGAATTGCCACTTTTAGTTGTGAATGAGGTGGCACTGCCCCAAACAGACCCAGAGTATAATCTGGGGGTTCTCCTGGACTCATGAAGAGCAGGTGGCAGTCATGTGCAACTATGGGTTGTGCACTAGTTATGCCCTTGTCTGGACCAACAATCCCTACTCACAGTCATTCATGCCCTAGTCACCTCCCATCTTGACTATTGCAATGTGCTCTACATGGAACTGCCCTTGAAAAGTAATTAGAAGCTCCAGTTGGTACAAAATGCAGCAGTCCGCACGGTTGTACAGACCTCAGTGTGCACATGTGTCACTTCTCTTGCGGGGAACTGCCTTGGTTGCCAATTTGCTTCCAGGTACAATTCAAGGTTCTGGTTGCCACCTTTAAAGCCCTTCATGCCTTAGGAGCAGGTTATCTGAGGGACCATCTTTTGCCAGTCACATCCACCTGACCCACTAGAGTGGGAAGGCAAGGAATGTTGTGGGTCCGATCTCCTAAGGACCCAGAAGAAGGACCTTCTCCATGGTGGCTCCCTCCCTCTGGAACATCAACTGTCCAGAAATTAGACTGGCCCCCTCACTCTGACCTTCTTTCTTACAGCCCTAAAAACATGGTTCTGCCAGAGGGACTGGTGAAACCAGAGCAGGATGGAACCCATTAAATGGCTGGTATGAGTATGTGTTGCCACTGGGGTGGGGGCATGGGGGTTATTTTATTTTATTATTTTTATTTCTTTTATGTCATGATTTTATTTCCTATAATCCGCCTTGGGTCGCAGTAAATGAGTAGGCGGCAATATAAATTTTCCAAATAAATAAATAATATCAGTTGTCATTGTAACGTCAAACAATCATTAATCAAATGTTTGTAAATAAAAAGAACTGTACTCACTGCTGTATTCACTGCTACTAGAAAAAGAAATAAATGTAGAAAACCAGAAAGTTTGGTTCTTTCTTTTTATCTTCTTATAAATTCTTCTTATCCATTCTCCTGTATACACTTCAAATTGAAGTATCAATTTGCTATTACTTTAGTTACTTATAGTACATCCAAAGAAACAGTATTTTGCTTTTATTTTCAGTCCATAGAACTTTTAGGTGGACTGAAGGATTCCAAATATGTCAAAATTGTTATTAATGAGTCCAGTTTTCAGGGGGAAAAATCAGTGGTTTTTTTAAAACTAACGTAATACTAAAGTAAAAGCCTTTGAAAGTAAGTATGGATCTTCAAATCACAATAGAAGATAGAGAAGGACAAAATGATCACGTGTGTTATTTTGCTCTTGCTTGTACAAACAACATCATTTCTTCTTTCCCCATGCTTCCATTTTTTTTACCCTCTAACAAAATGTTTGTTTTTGTTATCTTGAACAACTAGTAATTACAGCCTGCTCTCTGGATTTCTTTTAGTGCACATTGATCCATTAGCTTTGACAAAAACATTGCTTCTGGTAACATTCACTTTCCTCCAACACTGACAGTATGAGCTTGCTAAACTCACCTACAAGTCACCACATTAAAAAACAAAGCAAAAGAAGTTTCTGCCCAGAAGCTGATTTCATTGGCAGGCTGATGATTGATGTCACTAGCAATGCAACTCAATAAGACAGAAGAGTAGGTAGAATTTTTGGGATAACCTTTTTCTTCAGACATTCTTACGTATTTATGTTTCCCATGCCTTGTTGTATTAACAAAAGCTCCTAATTCCTGTCTTATGCAAGCAACTTAACAATTTATAGTCATTCAAGGGACAATTATTTTTTCCTCCAGGGCAATTTTTCTATTATTCAAACTGCATTCCACAGCTCCATGAGAGAACAAGGGAGGGGTGAAATGCTACAGGTTTGGACCAATTCACCTGAACTGGAAGTAATAAAAGCTATGGACGAACCGGTATTTCCAACAATCAGCTGTTCTGCACAATTTATATTCTCTAGAAAGCATGAAATCCTGCTTTCTAGAGAATCTAAATCGTGTGGCAAAGCTGTTCCCCCGCTCACTGCTCTATTTATCTTCTTAAGCCTCCTTTTTCAGCGCTGCGCGGTAGCGGCTGCGGTGCGCATGCATACACAGCAAACCGGTAGCAGACCTTGGAGGATTTCACCACTGGACCAAGGTTAAAAAAAAAGCTTGCTCAACACAACTATTGGTATCCATAGCCATTTTCCTAAGGTACCACAGAAAATATGAGGCTTGGCAAAAACCCCAGTGCTTTAAGGAAGACAATTAAAGACAATTCCTATCTCCTTAATCAAGGATCCTAGAATTTTTTTCTTTAATTAACAGATTCTATAGTCTGAAAAACAATTGAAAATCTCCAGTTGATATTCATTAAATCAAGTTTTCTGTTTCTGAATCTACACCTATCCTTTCTAACACTCCAGACATTTGGACAAATACTATATTCACGTTGCTGTTACAAAAGTTTTTCTAGGCCACAAATATTTGCTTTTTTCCATTTCAATAAGCAACCATAAGTCCTTTTATAGGGCTTTGGGAGTGGAAAATTCTAATTAGGTGACAACAGTGCTAGGATTTATATGATGGTATGAGAAGGGTAGAATTAAGTTTAGCATTTACTAGGAAAAAAACTAGCATGCAACTCCTTTCTTTATTTGCAATATACCAGGATAGAAAGGTGTCAATCTTTCGTGACAGATTGTTTTTTTCCCCAATAACTTTTTGCAAGAGCCATTCAGCTTCCCATCTCTCTTTTGATTCTCACCTGAATTGCTTTGTGATCTAATTGCACTATCATTTTGAAATTAACTATCTCTTTACTATCAATAATGTTGCCTCTGCTAAGGGCTTAGCCTAGCTGCTACTAAATTCTGCAAAAGTTAATCAAGGACTTTTATTAAAACTTAGTTGGCAACCTCTCATGGCAAACACAATCACAATAATGTCCTTTGTCTCCTTGGATTCTCTTTTTCCTCTGGATATCAGTGCTGAATAGAATCCCAAAACACCTTGTCTTTTTCTTCTTCTTTGGTCTCTTTACTTGAAAGCCATTTTGCTCTTGTTTTTCATTTTAATTCCAACTGTTTCCTACCAGCTCCTTAAGTCATCTGTTTAGCTTATTTCAGAATTCTTGTGAATAAGTGGCATAGACAGATAGAGGATTTTATCTGTAGGATTTTAGTGTTCTGATGTAACAAGTAGCCAATAGTTCAGTTTTATTTTACATGAAGTCACAACTTTTAACAATAGCCCTAATCCATAAAATTAACAAATATGTGAATGTGAAGCTTACATTTTTTATTTTTATTTATTTTATTTTATTTCAAATTTATATACCGCCCTTCTCCCTGAGGACTCAGGGCGGGATACAGCCAAATAAAAACATACAATACAAACATTAAAAACAATTTAAAAATATCTCTGTTTGGCCCCAATTTTAAAAAGACAAACCAATTAAACTTATTAAAAGAATTTGTTAAGCCAGCCCGGCTTGCTGAAAAAAGAAAGTTTTAAGGGCACGGCGGAAGGCACCAAGGTCTTGGATTCTCCTTATCTTTGGGGGCAGCTGATTCCAGAGGGTAGGTGCCCCCACAAAGAAGGCTCTCCCCCTGGGGGTCACCAGCCTACATTGTTTGGCTGATGGCACCCTGAGGAGGCCCTCTCTGTGGGAGTGCACGGGTCGTTGGGAGGTCGTTGGTGGTAGCAGGCGGTCTCGAAGATAACTAGGTCCTATGCCATGGAGCACTTTAAAGGTGGTAACCAACACCTTGAAGCGCACCTGGAAGACCATCGGGAGCCAGTGCAGCTCACGCAGGAGCGATGTTATGTGGGAGCACCATGCAGCTCCCGTAACTACCCACGTGGCCGCATTCTGGACCAGTTGGAGCCTCCAGGTGCTCTTCAAGGGGAGCCCCATGTAGAGAGCGTTACAGTAGTCCAGGCGAGAGGTGACGAGGGTGTGAGTGACTGTGCACATGGAATCCTGATCAAGAAAGGGGCGCAACTGGCGAATCAGGCAAACCTGACAAAAGATCCCCCTGGCTACAGCTGTCAGATGTTCCTCCAAGAGCAGCTGCATATCCAGGAGGACACCCAGATTGCGCGCCCTCTCTGTAGAGGCCAGAGACTTGCCCCCAATAGTCAGCGATGGAGTCAGCTGACTATATCAGGATGCCTGGAACCACAGCCACTCAGTCTTGGAAGGGTTGAGCTTGAGCCTGTTCTTCCCCATCCAGATCCGCACAGCCTCCAGGCACTGAGACATCACTTCAAGGGCATCGTTGGGGTGGCCTGGCATGGAGATGTACAGCTGGGTGTCATCAGTGTACTGGTGGTACTTCACCCCAAAGCCATGGATGATCTCACCCAGCGGCTTCACATAAATGTTGAACAGGAGGGGTGAGAGGACCAACCCCTGAGGCAGTCCACAAATGAGAGGCCTCGAGGTCGACCTCTGCCCCCCTGCCAACACAAACTGCAACCAGTCAGAGAGAAAGGAGGAGAACCACTGTAACATGGTGCCCCCCATCCCCAACTCTCCCAACCGGTGCAGCATGATACCATGGTCGATGGTATCAAAAGCCGTTGAGAGGTCTAACAGGGCTAGAACAGAGGAGCAACCCCTGTCCCGAGCCCTCCAGAGATCATCAACCAACGCGACCAATGCCATTTCCGTGTTGTGCCCAGGCCTGAAACCTGACTGGAACGAATCTAGAAAAGACGTTTCCTCCAGGAATTGTGGAAACTGTCATGCGACCACATTCTCAACAACCTTCGCCACAAAGTGAAGGTTGGAGACAGAACGATAGTTGACCAGTACTGCCGGGTCCAGGGACGGCCTCTTGAGGAGAGGCCTCACCACCGCCTCTTTCAAGGCAGCGGGGAAGTGACCCTCACTCAATGAAACGTTGATAATTCCCTGGAGCCAGCCTCGTGTAACCTCCCGGGAAGCCAGTACTAACCAGGAGGGACACGGGTCCAGTAAACATGTGGTCGCATTGAGTCTCCCCAAAATCCTGTCCATGTCATCCGGAGTCACAGAGTCAAACTCTTCCCAGATAACATTCTCAAGACTATTCCTCATCACCCTGCCCGGATCTACCCAGTCAGAGTCCAAATCCCCCTGGATTTGAGTGATTTTGTCATACAGATATCGTCCGAAATCCTCAGCCCTGCCCTCCAAGGGGTCCTCCCGCACACCCAGTTGAAGCAGGGAGCAGGTCACCCTGAACAGGGCCGCCAGATGATTCTCTGATGACGCAATAAGAGCAAAAAAGTAGTTAAACTTTGCCACTTTTATCGCCACAAGGTAGGTCTTAATATGCGACCTTACCAGTGTTCGATCAGATTCAGCGAGACTGGCCCTCCAACCACTCTCCAGGCGTCTTTTCTGGTACTTCATCTCCCTCAGTTCCTCAGTGAACCAAGGAGCCACGAGGGATCGGGACTGGGTCAGAGGCTGCAAAGGCACGACTCAATCTAAGGCCCCAATAGTGGCCCGATCCCAAGCCACCACCAGGTCCTCGACCGAGTCATGTGCCAGATCCTCAGGAAATGGCCCAAGCTCCATCTGGAATCTATCAGAATCCATCAGACACCTGGGACGGACCCATCTTGTAGGCTCCGCCTCCCTGCGGCGAGGTGTAGCGGTTTGAAGGTCTAGGCAAAGGAGCAAGTGATCTGACCATGACAAGGGTTCCATGTCTATATCCCCTATAACAAGACCACTCACCACTGGCCAGAGACAAAAATCAGGTCCAGAGTGTGCAGTGTACCTTGATGTGCAAACCTAGCTAACCAGATGCTATATCCATTTAGAACAAATTTATTCATATTTAAATCATTAATTCAAGGTTTGGAAATAAAGAACCCCACCTGAACTTATTTCGTCTTGCTAATTGTCAAGACAAGTATATTTGTAAATATATCTGTGTATGATCCTCATTCAAAATCTCATAAACTCAGAAGAGCAAATAATTGCCTAGCTTCACTTTCCAATTTATTGATCTTCACATTTCACTGAATAGGTTACTCTCAAATTTAGCATGTATAAATATGCTGCTTATTTTTATGCTTATCTACCAGAGGTGGGTTTCAGCAGGTTCTGACCAGTTCTGGAGAACTGGTAGCGGAAATTTTGAGTAGTTCGGAGAACTGGTAGTAAAAATTCTTACTGATCCCACCCCCATCTATTCTCTGCCTCCCAAGTCCCAGCTGATCGGGAGGAAGTGGGGATTTTGCAGTAACCTTCCCCTGGAGTGGGATGGGAATGGAGATTTTACAGCATACTTCCCCTGCCATGCACACCAAGCCATGCCCACCAAGCCATGCCCACAGAACCGGTAGTAAAAAAAATTGAAACCCACCACTGTTATCTACCCATAAATGTATTTATAGAAATTTGCCCACTTCATTTTATTATTTTTCATCTTCCCCAGTTGTGTAAAAATCACTAATTATTTTACAGGCTTCCAGAATGACCTCTTTAGAATATCTGCCTGGAATTAAAACTACATTTTTGAAAAAATGAGCTGTTTGGATATTGCACCAGAGAGCACTGTACTTTCAATCCCCCTCTTTCCATTTTAATTCCTGAAATGTTTGAATTGACATCTGATTATTTATTAATGTAGGTAACCAAATAACAGCATGAAATTGATGGCTATTATTCTCACAATTCCCAAACTTGGTCCTTCTCAATTATTAAACACAGTTGATTGACAGACTGCTGCTAAAAATAAATATTTTGGGGCAAGAAATAAATACGACTTGAGAATGTTGGCTGTTGCATGAAAATCATACTAAACTTCCCCCAGAATAAATAAAATGGAATGCCAAATTAAACAACTCTGTTCAATATTCATTTATTTACTTTACTTACCACATTCCCACCCCACCAAAATCCAATCTATTGCCTGCTTACATAGATTGTAAAGTAAAAACATCCAAAGGATTAAAAAAAATAAAAACAGTAAAAACATTACCTAACATTAACTTTTATTCTTTATAAACTAGAAAATGAAGATAAAACAAAGTCCAGAAAAACTTTGGAACATTTTAATTTCTAAAATGTCCCAAAGACGGGAAAAGTCTAATCTCTATATAGGGATTGTTCATGGAAAATCAGCACCTTCTATCTTCAGTTACCCCTCCAGATCTCCAGAAAAATGTGGAATCAGTATCAGTTTATTTCTGTTTGACATAATGGTTGGGTAATAATGATTGAAGTGGGGGTCTTGTAGATATCCAGGCAACAAGTTATAGCTTAAATTGTACCCAGAAAATAATTGGAAGCCAATGAAAAATCAACAAAGTCAGTGTTATATGCTCCCAACGATGTAAGCTAGAAATTATGTGGCCTATTATATTTTTGACCAAGTGTGGTTTTGAATCAGTTTTAAGAAAGCCCCGAATAGCTCACATCTCATTTATCTAGCTAGGTGATGATAAGGGCATGAATTACTATAGCTAGATCAAGGTAGGTCATAACTGATGCCACAAATAAAGATAAGTGTAGTCCCTTTGGTTATATTCTACCTGATATTCCAGCAGAAGGACATCCAAATCACAAACATGCTTTGATGGATAGTGCTTATCCATCAAAAAACAATTCTTGTAGTACAGAGAACACCAATGTATCCACAACTCACACTTACTAAGGTTCAACTTCAATCTGTTTTCTCCCATTGAAACTCAGACAACTTGTAGGCACCAGGAAAGGACATCAAACAACATTTCCTTCACAGCCTTGGATAGCAATGTATAACATATGTTCATAGAAAACCTTGCATGGAAAATTGAAATCTGTATATAATAAATTACTTTGTACATTAGTTAATTTGAAGTATTCAGGGGGCAAAGTTTATTACTCTTTATCAATATTGGGGATATATTAAAATGTTATATGCATGCTCTTCTGGGCTACAGACAGCTTATTTGAGAGAGTGGGAACGAGACGAAGGTTATGTTTAAAAATACTAAACATTTATTAAAAGGATGGTTTTTTTATTTCACATTTATCGTATCTTACAAGTGTAGGGCAATGTATAATAAAAATGTTAAGAACAACTATGGTTTCATTTACCTGTAATAAAAATGGCAATCTGCAAAAGATGAATGGAAGGAATTATACACCTACAGTATGCTTATACAAAGCCCTGAATATGATATGCAGTCATTTTGTTAGATATACCATTTATGTATGATTATCTAAAAATCTTTCTTTTCCCTTACATCTATGAGAGTATAAGAAATCCAGATACAATGCTAGATTCAGTCTAAGTCTAGTTAAAGGTAGTAAAAAAAAACTGGCCCAGTTTTAATAGTTTGGGCAAATCTTTAATGGCTTGAGTATAACTAGGACTGGAAACAGAATGAGCTTCAGAATCCAGAGCTTTCCAGAAACAACAGTAGAAAGCATTCTACTGAGTTCAGGGCACAAGCCATTGCTCAATCTTTCAGGAAGCACTCAAAACCATCACATCTATATGGTAACATATGTTGAATTGAGGAAAGAAAAATATTTGGAAAATGGTTTATAATTTTGAGGAACTAGAAGAAAGAATATGCCTCATTGATCCCAAAATTTCATTTTCAAGCAATCATCAAAGATTCAGGGAGTTGAGAATAGGTTATTAATAACAACAACAACAACAGAGTTAAAAGGGACCTTGGAGGTCATCTAGTCCAACCCCCTGCTCACACAGGAGACCTGTACTAGGGATTCGAACCACCAAACTACCGACCTTTCTGATAACAAGCTCAGCGTCTTAGCCAAATTGGAGTCGGAAGGCTATCTCCTATTCTTAACTGGAAAATATCAAAATAGTGTCAAATGAATTCCATCATTCAGTTGCCAAATTTCAGCATTTGAACTTGGCAAGTTGAGAGATCCATGAATGGATTTTTGGTAGGAAATTTGTGGCTTGCATGTCAAAGAGACTCCAACCATTTGGGAGGCAGAAGTTGAGTGCAATGGCCAATAAGTTAAATTTTAAAGCAAGTACTTCTGTGCTTAGTGATGCCTATTATATCTTAGCCATGTACTGAATCTAAATGTTTAATTTTCTTTATTTTACAATTTTATTCAAGTTGATTAAAATTATTTAAGTTGATTATCCCCCAAGAGCCTTGGATAGTACAGTGGTCTAAAGCCCTGTTATTAACATCAGCTGCCTGCAATTATTGCAGGTTCGAATCTCACCAAAGCTCAAGATTGACTCAGCCTTCCATCCTTTCTGATGTAGGTAAATTGAGGACCCAGTTTGTGGGGGCAATAAGCTGACTTTGTATAAATATACAAAAGTATGAAGGCTATCGCTTAACGCATTGTAAGCCGCCCTGAGTTGCCGGAGAAGGGCGGCATATAAGTCAAATTAAAAAAAAAAAGATATGGAAGTGGTCAGGTTTTTTAAAAAATATTCTTATTATTGTTTTAGCAATAATATTTAATAAGAGTTACCTTAGCGATGAGGTGGAATACATACCTACATACCTGCATAATATAAATAATGGTCATTACTAAGTTATATGTTTCCTTACTCCCAATCAAGTATGCTTAGGATTGCAAGTGAAGAAACAAATTCAATTCTTAATTATGATAGTGCTGTGCTGTAACAATATTTCAAATAGAGAATTAAGTAAATTAAAATTATTTTTTATCATGATTGACAAGAAACTTTTAGGATGGGAGAGGTGTTTGGAACAGGTGTTTACTTGTTTGAAATATATCCTATCATTACTTAGCTTTTGGCCATGTCTTAAATGCACCATCCCTTTGAGTCACTTGTATCTTTATCCTACTCTCATTTTTCTAAACCTCAACATTTTTTCATTTTCATCCTGTCATTTACAAAATGCATCTACTGTATTTCACTGTATACTGAAGCCCTTCTATGTATGTGTGTTTGCACATATATGTAGGAAATGATCATTGAAGGTTATTACTGCATGAGGCTTCTTTAATTAAAGCACTGCAATATTCACTGGTTATTTCAAGAAAATCCATTGTAAGGTAGGGTGATTTAGCGTTAGGCCTGTATGATCAGGATTGCCTTTGCCTTGATGAGATTAACTAACATTATGTAGGTAACATTTTTTCTAACTAGAATGACAAAGATGTGACTGTTAATATCAACCTGAAACGTCATCCAGCAGACTCTAAAACCAGAAAATATTTCTGTGTATATGCTGTGCTTATACAGAAGTCTATTTTGGTTTTTGGAATTGCTGTGGAGGAGATCTAAGATGTGAAGACATTCATTCCAGTGAATCAATATCCTTATGTCTTTGGACAGTTTTATTTCATAAATTGTTTTTATGATGTAACACACATACTTCACGTTTTATTAATTGGAAGAATGTAATAATTTTTTACTTACTAACATTTCTCCAGCTTGATGTCCCAAAATGTATTCAAAAGTTCAATTTTTTTTAAAAAAAAATTAAGTGCGCTCTATTTTTCTCCTTTACTATGGGCATAAGCATAGAAGCATAATGTATATAAGTCATTTTGAAATATTTAATAATAAAGTGAGAAAATTCATCCAAAATGTTAGATTTTAATTTTTTTTCTTGGCCTAATTTAATTCTGGGGAAATATATTCTTGGCAAAGTTAATTCACCATGATTTTATGTCTGCTTTGGTTATCTCTCAGATCATTTACTCAACCAAAGTCTAAGACTTTCTAAATAAGATCAATATTTTTTTATCTTCCTCAGTGACATATGGTTGGCAAAGAACAAAGCATTGGGCTTTGATGTGCATCCATGTTTTGAGAAAATCTTCACAGGTGCACCATGGGTCTCAGATGCTCTTAAAGATCTAAGACAACAGAACCTTTCTCCAAACCATCAAAGTTTGAAGAGCAAGATAACAGATGTTTATTCCTTTCATTTAATATTTCAGGCAGCTGTGTAATTTCACTATGTTGCTTTGTTCATTTCTTTTTGCTCCCTTCTAACATTTAAAAGCTAAACTGAATTTAAGGTCAAAGCTAATGACAGACTGAACCAGTCTGACAGCTGTTTAAATGTTTGTGACATCTGTCTCATGTGCTGGAACTTCAATCTTTCTTTATAATCCTGGATGACATGCAAAGAATGTTCTTTTTCTCACTTATCTTAACATATATCTCTGAAGTACTATGAAGTCATGAAAGTTCCATGTTGCTGTTAATCTACATGTTGCTTTTATAATTTAAATTGTATTATTTTATTAATCAATGATCACTGCAGCTCAAATAAACATTATTTAATAATTGGTTCATTATGACATATTATAGCAATAGTGTCATAGCAGCCGACAAATTGCATATAAGAGAGCATATAGAAGTTGTGCTGAACTAATGCAGGAAGTGTCCTTTTTTTACAATAAAAGTTAATTTTTTAAAAATGACCTTGCTAAACATCAAGAAATTCATAACCTTTGCCATTTGCTTCTTTGGGCTGGCAGCTTGTGGCATGTCTTACTGACAAGGTTAACCTCTTGTAGAAAAGATATAGTACATGCTCATTCTATTACTTTTTAAGTACTCCACTCACAATGAAAAGTATGTACAATTTGTTCAGATTGAAGAAGCTGGATGTGCTTGGATATGCAATGAAACATCTCAAACCAACTACAACAACTGAAAATTAGTTCAGTTGCCATAATTCAATCTTTAGACAACTTTATCTGAATGATTGAGAATCTTCATTGACATCTATGATGCACAGTTTCTAACAACAAGCATTCTGTCTCTGAGTAAGAAAATAAAAGAAAGCTCAGAGCAAAGCAAGATATATAAGTAACAAAAAGAGAAAATGTATTTTCTGGAGCAGGATGAAGTCAAATGAATGAAAAAGGAAAGACAGGATTGAAAGTGCAAAAGATTAGACTGCACCTGAGGACTAAGATATTGTGCTGCTTAATCTTACCATTGAGAGAAGAATAAAAATTAAAAAGTATTGATTTCAAAAAACAGAGGAACTTTCAAGAAAGAGCAAACTTTTGTGTGAGAAGAGCACAAAATAAATCCAAATCATTCCTTCTTTTCTCTTCATTTTGCAAGCAAGACTAAAGATTGTAGGAAAACAAAGTTACATAAACAGCAGAAGAAACATACGCTCTTTTGGGAAGCTTTTATCAAGCTCTGAAATTTCTGGATCTCTGTTAAATCTCATTGAAATGGTTCAAAAGCATCAAATTCAACTCAGAACTTTGAATCTATTTGAAGATTTTGTTTGAAGCAGTGATTCAACTCAATTTCACTCAAATCAAATCAACTCTTGAAAACTTCACATGGCCACATGGCCATACTATGTATCAAAGTTAATAATTTTGGAATGCTGTAATATCCAGATTTCTCTCATATTGATGAGATTGGAATAAGTGTTTTTGAATTAACATGGTTCCCTTTTTCAAGAAATTGTTTCCATTGGATCAAAGCCCAGATTGCTTCCTCCCCGATCACATAACCTTGTCGGTGATACTAACAACATTTATTTTATGCTAGGAAAATTGCTACTGACAGAGCAGATATTAAAAGAAAGAAATTCCATCCAATTAGAAACAAATGGAGATATGGAATGGGGTTCTATAGACCCATCATGCTTTTAAATATATTTTAAATTAAAATATATTAAAATTAAAAATAAATTTAATTTTTCACAAGCAAGTTATTTGCCAAGACAATGTATACATAGATATGTTAAAGCATGTTGCAATTTCTTTTGACTTGCAAAAAATTGCAAGCATGTTTATTAAAAAAGCTACAAAATTTGTCCTTATCTATTGGGGTTCTTAAAACTGTATGGAGAAATACAGAACAGGAACAGGAAAAAGTACAAACAAAAAATAAATTATAGAAAATATTTCAGCAAAAATGTAAATAGAAGTAAATGATACTATATATTGAAACAAATACAACAACATTCTAATATTCAGTCAACAGCAGCTATTGTGTCCCCAAAAGTTTTCAAAATTTCAGTTTTATATTTGATATGCTAAAATTTGAAAAATAAGGATATTTGTTTCCTCTTGCTGTTTTTTTTAAATACTCCACTCACATTGATATCTTCCAATAGTACACATAATTCTCATAAAACAGGCTAGTTTGCAGAATATTTAAATATGTTTCGGCTGTTTAATATGCCTGAAAAATGAATGTTGATATCACTAGAGCTATGTAAATAGAACACCATTAATGAACTGCAATAAGCTGTGTCCGTACATGCTGACAGTCATTAAAAAGAAGTTAATAAAATAAGGAAAATATCCACAAAGCCAGAAGTCTCTTAGATTTAATCAGTATAATATAAAACTGCATTGTGCTTTTTTGCCCATTTTTGTTCTCTGTACACATCAACAATATAGTGGTTTTCATTTTACTCAAGTTATATCAAATTGTATATGCCACCTTGTTGACTGATGCATATTGGGAAAATGTATGTACATATGTATGTATGTATATGTCTGTATATGTATGTATGTATGTATGTACATATGTATGTATATATGTGTATGTATGTGTATGTATGTATCGGCTCAGAGGTTAATTCAACTGCCTAACATGCAGGAAGCCCAAGTTCGAATCCGAGTAAGGTTATGGCTAGCTGATGAGAGCTAAATAGCTTGAAACAGATCTATACTAGTCTCCCTTTATTTCTTTATCAGCAAAATATTATATGCTATATCAGCATATAGGATGTAGTCCATGCAAATGAGGATTTTTTTTAAACTGACAACAATATTGTCAACTAAGACATTCTGGTGAAGTAGAATTAAATATTTTGTGATACTGCTAAGTGTCAGAAAAGAAGAAGAAGAAGATAAATTACACTGAGTTGAATCTAATAGAATAAATAGCAATCTCACTATCAGCACCAGTTTCTAAGGATATCTGTGACTGAATATATCTCTATGTGTCTTTTTGCCTTCTTAATCCCAAACAAAATCCACATAAGACAAATTAATTCATTTACATACACAGGAAAATAATTATGATTGTTCAGAAGCAATAGATCAAAAAGACGACTACTGGCATGAAAACAAACCTTAGCATGTTTTAGTTTTGGGATTTTCAAATCTAATTGTTATTTATTTCCTATGTATAATTTTGTGGAACGGGTGGGGGGTGAGGGGCTGAAAAAACAAATTATGTTATAAAATATATCTAAAGCAAAAAATGGCAGCTCCCTTTAAAGAGACTGAAATTCAAGATAAATATCCATACTGGATAGATAAAACATTTTTAGGAGTTATTCGGAGTTTTGACATAATATAGTTTTCCTTTTCCTTTCTTTCTTTGATAAGATGTGGTAATTCACACTGAGAATCATTCTTATTCCCAAATATTATATAGTCAGTGACATTTCCGTATCATGCTAACAGAGTCTATGGATTTTAAAGCACAGTGTTTATGTTGATTTTGCTTTTCTTTGTTTGACATAAAGTTTGATCATCATTAGCTTCAGAACAAATGTATTATGGGAACACAAAGCTGTGAAAGTAACTATCCAATTTTAGGGCAATTACAGGAGCAAATTCTGAAGCAGGAACAGTAGAAATGTAGCCCCACATCACCTCAATAGCCTTCCATTTTTTTCTGCCTGACTTCTTGCTTTATGCTCCAATACTTCCTGCTGCCATCCATTCTGCATTATCCCAGCCATCTTACTGACTTTTTCTTTAATTCTGCCCATGCTATCATTCTTTTTTTGTGCCATACAATCCCCTTTGCTCCCTATTACATCCCCCTGCATTTTCTATTCATCTCTCTTTTCCTTTTCTCCTGACTCTGTCTTGCTATTCCCCGCATTCTTCCTTTTGCTTCCCGATGTCATATTTCCCGTACAGCAACATTAAGCCTTTAGTGTGAACTTATTAAGGTCTGGTCAGTTTCAGGCAGCAGCTGCCAGCTAGCCAGAGCTTCTAATTCAACTAATTAAGATCACAGATCTGAGCTTTTTGAGGGTAGCACTTTTTAGTGAAGTGCTGTGCTGTGGAGAAAAGCAATTCAGTTCACCTTGTAAGGAGGCAAAAGAAAAAAAAATGTTTCAAGCACAGAGAAATTTGTTTAAATGAGCTGGCATCAACCAGCAAACTTTGCTCTTTCCCTTTCCTTTTCCTTTTCCTTTTCCCTTTCCCTTTCCCTTTCTCTCCCTCCCTCCCTCCCTCCCCCCCTCTCTCTTAGTTACCATGCTGCTTAACAACCATTTCACCAACACTAATTGCTACTCACTGAACAAAGTCTATATTACTTTTTTATCCCTCGTTTATTTTACCGCTTTCTACCATTCTTTTCTTGCTTCTCATATTTGCCCAAAATTTGCCTTTATATTTTGCCCCACTGAATTCCTCTTTTCCTCCATGCCAATTTTTGTTTCTCAATTCTCTGTTCTATTACTTTTCATTTTCCCAATATTCTCCCTCTACATCTTCTCCCATCTCATTTCCCTGCTGTTTCGGTTTGCTCTTCACCAGGGGTGAAATCTAAATTTTTTTGCTACTGATTCTGTGGGTGTGGCTTAATTAGTGGGCGGGGCTTGGTGGTAAGGTGACTGGGTGGGTGTGGCTTGTTGGTCAGGTGGGCGTGGCCAAGTCAATGTCATTTCTTTGCCCTTTTTTAACCTACAAAACACAACACAACACAACTGGCTCACCCACAATGTAAAAGCAGCTGTGCTAGACTCAAAATGGCCTCTGCAACAAGCAGGAACCTCACACAGGGACAAAAAGTCGAAAATAACAACTTTCACACTTTACACACACACAACACAACACAACACAATGGCTCACCCACAATGTAAAAGCAGCTGTGCTAAACCCAAAATGGCCCCTGCAACAAGCAGGAACCTCACACAGGCACAAAAAGTCCAAAAAATCAACTTTCACACTTTACACACACAAAATTCCACATACAGCTTTGTGAGATTTTGTGTGTTTGTGTTAGAGTGAAACACTACAGAAACACACTAAATCTCATCTGCACAAATATTATTTTATTTTATTTTTATTTTTATATAAAAGCAGCTAAATTTAAAACTTCCTAAACTTTAAATGGCTAGGTCTAAAAAAAGAACAACTAAAAAAACCACCAATTAACTATTTTTTTTAAAGCTCCCAAAGGGGGAAAAACTTACCCAATAGAACAGGGGTCTCCAGCCTTGGCAAGTTTAAGACTTATGGACTTCAATTCCCAGAATTCCTCAGGCAGTTTTGCTGGGAGTTGAAGTCCACAAGTCTTAAAGTTGCCAAGGTTGGAGACCCCTGCAGGCAGGAAGGCAGGCAGGCCGATAGAGCTGCTCACCGATGAGCTTGACTTTTTTAAAAAAAATTGATTTATATGCCGCCCTTCTCCGGAGACTCAGGGCTGCTTACAATGCGTTAAGCAATAGCCTTCATACTTTTGTATATTTATACACAGTCAGCTTATTGCCCCCACAATCTGGGTCCTCATTTTACCTACCTTAGAAAGGATGGAAGGCTGAGTCAACCTTGAGCCTGGTGAGATTAGAACTTGCAGTAATTGCAGATAGCTGAATGTTAATCACAGTGTCTTAGTCTACTGCGCCACTCTGGCCCCTTGCACTCAGCTTGATTGCAGGCAGGGATATTCAGTTGCTTGCTGATGCAATGGATTGCAGGTATTACAGCAAGCGAAGTAAGGCAGGCATGCGAAGGTAAGCAAGCTGGAGACTGGGGGGGGGGAGGGATTTTTGCTAGCTAGCTAACCACAGGCAACTCAGCTGGGATCGTCAGAGCTTGGATCGTCAGAGCCCTTTAAAAGGAAAAAAAGGACTCTGATGATCGCGCGACTCAGCTGGGCATGGGGGGCAGGGGCAGGGATTTTTGCTACTGGTTCTCCAAACAGCCTGCTGCCATCGCTACCTACTCGACCGAGCCGGTCCAAACCAGGAGCATTTTACCCCTGCTCTTCACCCTTTTCACCATTCTCTGCTCTCCTACTACAATCCTTACCTATCGCAATAATGCTATCTTAGGACTGATCTCTCTTTTTGGTCTCTACTTATTTTCATTGCTGTAGGGTCTCTATTTTCTCTGTACTCTCAGTTCCTGCCATACCCTTTGATGTCCTACCCTATACAGATAGCCCTTCACTTATGGTCACAATTGAGCCCCACATTTCTGTTGTTAAATGAGACATTTGTTAAATGAGATTTGTCCCATTTTACAACCTTTCTTGCCACAGTTGTTAAGTGAATGACTTGGATAAGTTGGTAACCCGGGTGTTAAGTGAATCTGGCTTCCCTATTGACTTTGCTTGTGAGAAGATCACAAAAGGTGATCACATGACCTTCAGACACTGCAAAGATCATAAATATGAAGCAGTTGCCAAGCAGCTGAATTTTGATCATATGGTCACGGGGATGCTGCAAATATTGTAACTGTGTAAAACAGTCATAAGTTACATTTTTCAGCACCATTGTAACTTTGAATTGTCACAAAACGAATTGTTGTAAGTCAAGGACTACCTGTACCATACCTACTGTTCGATAATGAGTTCATGGGATTACGTGGCAAAGGAACTTGCTTTTGTGCTTACAGTCCCTCTAAATTGCTCTTGAAGAATACAGAAAAATAGAATTGAAAGGGACTTTTGAGGTCTTCTAGTCCAGCACCCTGCTCAAGCATTCCAGAACAAATGGCTGTCCATCTCTTCTTAAAAATCTCCAGTGATGAAGCACAACTTTTGGAAGCAAGCCAGTCCACTAGTTAATTATTCTCATTGTCAGAAAATTTCTCCTTAGTTCTAATTTGGAGCTCTCCTTAATAACTCCATCATAAGTTTTAGCTCCAGCCTCCTAATCATCTTTGTTGCTCTTCTCTGCACTCCTTTTACAAACTTTGGTATCTTTTTGTAGTCTGGTAACCAAAACTGTAAGTAGTATTCCAAGTGTGGTTTATATAGTACCACACGTAAATCATGTTGGTATAAGTAGTACCAAAACTTCACATGATCTTGATGCTATCTTTCTGGCTTTTTTGCAGCTGCAGTTGACACATGTTTAAGTGGTTGTGTAATAGGATTCCTAAATCCTTCTCACAGTTACTTTTGTTGAGCCCAGTACCATCTATTCTATACCTGTGCATTTGATTTTTCTTGTCTAAGTGTAAAACTTTACTTTTGTCACCACTGAATTCCATTTTGTCAGATAGGGCCCAGTTCCAGTCTGTCAAGAAATGAAGTTTATCCATCATCATATATTTCAATTAGCTTTTGCTGTAAATACAATGAGTGTCCATTCATATATACTGAAGCTAAGCTAAGCTCATATGTCTGTATTAGTTAAAACTCTATATTAGAAACAAAGAACATTCTTCTTTCTTTCTTTCATTCTCATTCTAATTCTCATTCTAATGAGAGGTTCTATTGTTTGTATTTATTTATTTATTTATTTATTTATTTATTTATTTATTTATTTAT
>WNWU01000007.1:15162004-15196613 GCA_012654045.1 Ptyas mucosa | reverse complement strand
TATTTATTTATTTATTTATTTATTTATTTATTTATTTATTTATTTATTTATTTTTGCGGTTTATATGCCGCCATTCTCCTGAAGGACTCAGGGCAGCTTACAACAACAATCAATAATACAAATCACAAAATAACAAAATAAGTTAAAAACCCCTCAAAAACCATATTTAAAATTATTACAATTTGTGCAACCCCTAGTAAATCAAGTTATTTGACGGAAGAGCCACACTTTCAGTTTGTGGCGAAAGGAGAGGAGGAGGTCCGGGGTTATTCCTTGCTTTTTAAAAAAAATTAGTACACTTTCTGTGTATGTTTAGGAGCACATCATCTTATTGAAGCTCCTGCTGAATTCAAATCATAAATGTATACATTTGAACACTTTCTGTAAGTCATTAATTATAAGTGTGCCTTTTTATTTAAGTGTAAATATTAATGTGTAGGAGTGAGCAGTGTGGTGGTGTAGTGGTGAAGATTCACACCTTCTACTTGGAAGGTTGAGAAGTCAATTCTAAATAACAGCATATGTTTCTCTTCTAGAGTGCAAAAAACATATTTGATGCAAACACTGCATGGCATCAGGAAGGGAATCCAGCTGATAAATGCTCAGCTCCATCAAGTTGCCCCGACTTTACCTGAATTAAAAGATTATAAGGTTGTAAAAATGAGTTTTTATTTATGTATATGAGTTTGTATTTGTATGTGCATCAAGCTTCATGCTAGGCCTATTTAACTATGTTTGGCATATTTAAGCTATTTTGCATATTTGTAAGTGTCCATCTGAACATCTTGTTCCCTGTTCCCCTGGTGGTTCCTGCACGTGGTTAACTTGTGTAAAGTTTTCATATATCTCTTCGCTATGTTTAAGTTTTCCATTAATGATAAAGGTATACTTAAAAACAAAGTTCAGAAAAGATTTTTAAAAATTGTGGGTTTGGGGTTTTTTTCAACCAAACATCCTTTCTAAAAATACTGACACTGGTTTAAGCATGACAGTCTTCTTTGTGAGAAGAAAAATAGAGCTGTTATCTCTTTCATCTTCTAGTGTTAATTGAAACTCCAGCCTATCGTCACAAGGGAGGGGAGAGAGGTAAAATCTAGCTTCCTTCTGGTTTGCGTGGGTCTATTAAAATAGATGGAAGGGAAAAAAGGTAGCAAAAAGCTGATGAAGGTAAAATTGGGGAGAAACCTATCACCAGTTCTGCTCTTCTCCTAGCTATTCAATATAGTGTGTTGATGTGAAAAGAGCTTTTATCCCCTTCAACCAATAAACTGTGGAAAATGATAGTGCTAGAACAGTGTAACTAGTGTTATTTTCCTAATAGTTTTTCCCGAGGCTGAGAAGATTTTCAAGCAGATATATTTGTACATTTCATTATTTCCAGTGCATATTTCAAACTTTTAAAATCTATGTTTGAACTGTCGCACTCTTTCATCTCCTCCTAAAATGTAGCAATATATGCAACGGATATGAATAATGTTTGTAAATGGTGTATTGCTTTCTTGGGAAACATTTTTGTTTTCATTTTAGTGTCTATACCCTTTGTTACCTGCAGCTGTTTCATCAGCCATCTGTTCTTGAAACATTTTTTCTTATTCATCTCATACTAATCTATGTTACTCTCTATGAATTCCTGTAACAGATAGCATTGAACATATGCCCAGGTCCTTCTTTTTAATTTCAGTCTTCCTTATCACATGCTATATCATGTTGACTATCTGCAGAATTTACTTTAGGAGGACGCCAAGGATTGGGCTTACTAAATGAGAATTTTTTAAAAAAAAGGCAATCCCATAACTTTTTATAAATGAATTTTTCAACCCATCTGAATTTCAAAAGAACTTCTCTGGAAAGCTGATGCTCAGAAATAAATGTCAAAAGCCCTATTAGGCATCAGGCTTAGACATATGGTTTCCTGACTGTGACCATATTGCAATATGCTAAATAGCATTAGCCACATTAATTAATGAACAACATATTAGTATATTAATATACTATATAATCATCAGTGCGTAATGTCAATCATTATATTATGCCAAGGTATAGTGATACTGTGTCTTTCATGCCATATATTCCTGTGAGTGGATATGAATAAGAATATGTAAGATTCATTCAAAGAAGGGCAAAAGGCCCAAAGGTCTGAACAATATTTTAGCTTATATAGAATATGGAAAAGTACAGAGTGAAGAATTTGAGAAGGTGCCAAGAGTTATGGTTCCCAAACTAACAGATGTTTCATGCAACATGGATGAAGCAATGCACTCTGGTGGAACAGTATAAAAAAAAGTTTGCAAAGACTGTGAATCTGGCCCACTTTAAATGGAATGGTAAAGGAAAATGTACAAATGTAGTGTAATGATTGAAATCTACCATTTACTGTAGGATAAGCCTTCTATGTTGATATGCTAGTGTAAAATCTTTGGAAATTCAAAACTGGTTGGACAGGTAGACTTTGAGTAAGGCAGATATGTATATGCATGGGTATATAAATGAATGCAACTTTTAGTTCATAAAGTTACTTGTAAACTTCCATTGTTTCTATGGAGCTGAAGTTCTAGTTAATTAAAAATTAATTAGTATTGAACATGTGGCCCTTGATGTGATACCATAGCCTATAATTAATATTAACAATGAAAACATCTAAAGTAATTATTACATATACATGACAATCTTATATTAGCAAAGGAAAATAACCATAAGGAACTGTAATTCCTGTGATTCCATTTACTGTGATTCCTGTATGACCTAGAAATGCAACAAATACATTAATTTAATGTTATAAAAAGAAGCTCTAAAGCTATCATTTTTAAAACAAATAAAAATTGGGGTAGATTGAAAAGGGGAATTTTTTTTCTTCCCTAGTGATTTCACCACTTCAAAATGTCCTCAGTATCCTTCAAAGACAAAGAACGGAATTCAAATGGCAGGATTAGAAATTAAAATGTGGCCATAATAAAATATCACACCTGTAGTACTAGTGCAAAGTAATTAACAGTAAAATATTTACTTTTTAAGAAAGAAAAAGATGGAAAAAGTATACTGCATGCAAAAGGACAGGAAGTAGTTTCAGAAGTCATTTGTTTTCAGTTTCTATCTGAAATTGCTTCCCTGGTGCAATTTTGAAAATCACAGGGTAGCCTTCCAAAAATCTGCTTTCCTTTTTATCTGATCAATTTAGACATAAATATTTATTTTAAAGAATCTATCTATCTATCTATCTATCTATCTATCTATCTATCTATCTATCTATCTATCTATCTATCTCTATCATTTATTCTTGATGCTCTGTGAGATTGGTTGCAGATGTTTCGTTACCCAAACTAGGTAATATCATCGGTGCTAGTAAGACATAGGATTTGCTCTCAATTCATATTCAGTGTCAGTGTTGATGGGATTGGTCTTAATGATTCTTTGGTTTCCCTGCTCATCTGGCTGCTCAGCAGCTTGACTGCTGGTTAGGAAATGGTTTGGTTTTCTTGTTTCCTTTTTGGCTTGTTGAGTTTCTTTTGCACAATATGTAGGTGTAGATGTTGTTTATGTCTATAAGTCTGTTGACAGACAATTTGTCAGAGCGCTAGGCTTCCGGGAATTCTCTTTTTGGACTTGGCTTAGCCTAGGATACTCACCAGGGGTGAGTTCTACTTACCTTTACTACCGGTTCGCAATGGGGCCGTGCAGAAGCTTCCTGATGACATTGGGGTTGGTGGGCGGGAGGCTCCGCCGGTTTTATTACTGGTTCTATAATTTCCCAGTTGAAACTATAAGTCTGTCCAAATACATTCTTCTAGTCTTCTGCCTATTTGTCCTATGTAGTGGCTGTTGCAGTCTTCACACTGAATGTTATAGACTCCTATTTTTGCTTCTTTAATTTACTTAAGATATTTTAATGGGCTTTAGTTGGTTTGTGTGCTACACTGGTGTCATGTAGTTGTAAAGGTCTACTGGTAGTTTCTGAGATGTTTTTGATTGTTGGTAAAGTCAAGGTAAAGGTTTCCCCTGTCCAATTGATTTTGACTCTAGGGGTCAGTACCCAACTCATTTCTTAGTGGAGGAGCCAGCATTATCCAAAGACTTTTCTGTGGGCATGTAGCATGACTATATGACAAGGCACACAAAACTCTGTTACATTCCTGCCAAAGTGGTATCTATTTATCTACTTGCATTTGCATGCTTTCAAACTGCTAGGTGGGCAGAAGCTGGAGCAAGTAATGGGAACTCACCCTGCCACGCAGCACTTGGGTCTCAAACTCAAGTTGTCAGCTTTCCAGTTTACAAACTCAGCATCTTTAATCGCTGAGTCATCACAGTACAAAGGTAAAGCTAAAGATTTTCCCTGATAGTCATTTCCAACTCATCTCCATTTTTTATCTGAGGGAATCATTTTGCTGATGATTATTGGTAGTGTTATCCTTTTCAACAGTTTGTGTTGGTTGTGCTCTATTGGATTGAGTCGTCAGCTACTTTTTGATGACACCTTTATGATAATAAAAAAAGGACCAACTACAGAACACACATAAAACCATCAACAACATCTTCAGAGGAATCCAATTCACAAGGGAAGAAGAAAACTACATGCTACCCTTCCTGGTATTATGAACATAGACTGCAATGGCAAAATAGAAACACAAGCCCCATGAAAAACCACCCATACCAACCAAGTGCTCCACTACCAAAGTAATAACCCAACCTAAGAACATTATTCAGATGAGCATAAACACACTGCAGCAACCCTGAACATCAGAAAAAGGAAACAGATCATCTATATGTTATTTTCAAACAAAATGGATATCCATGCAACTTCATCAAAAAGTTACTTCATTATTATATTTGCAGAATGTAGGTTATTACATTTGCAGAGGTAGGTTAAGCCATGAATGCTTTTTGTGTTCATGTCTATAAAACCTATAAGCCAAGTATTTTAAAATAAAAATAATTATTTTCCATCACAACCATATTTATATTCCTTTTTATTTTTAAAGGTAAAATACATTGTTACTTTGTCATAGAATGATATTCTATAGATATACTTCTCAAATTCAAGTCTTGATTGAGAATTACAGAATTGATTGATGATTGTGAATTATGAAACTAACACAATACAATTAGCAAATACCTATGTATTTCAATATTCTGGAATGTTTTATTTGAGAATTTCAAATTATAATGACAATTTCTATAATTTAATTATATAATGGCACAGTAGTTAGAATGCAGTACTGCAGGCTACTGACTGCCGGCTGCCTGCATTTTGGCTGTTCGAATCTCATTGGCTCAAAGTTGATGCAGCCTTTCAGCCTTCTGATGTCTAAAATCAGCCTTTCAGCCTTCTGATGTCTAAAATTGTTGGGAGCAGTATGCTGACTCTATAAACCATCTGTAGAGGAGGTTGTAAAGCAATGTGAAGTGGTATATGTTTAAGTGCTGTTACTCTTTCTATTGCTATTTTCTGTAATCCCACTTTTTATTCCTTTTTCTAAAAAAAAGTTCATCTCTTATAATCACAGACTATTAATTTCTGTTGAACATAACACTGAATAAAACTCTGCAAACACTTCATCTGAATGTTATAAGATATTCTTTAATATACACTGTATATAGTAAACTATATCCAAAATATCCTTTATAAATAAATGCAGTCTGTAGTTAAACACTAATTAGTGTATATCATAATTAATTGTCACCTAATATATTTACTTAAAGATAGCTCCTTAAAAACTCAATTACTTTAACAGGCCATTCTGTGTTTAATAAACTAATAAGAATGATTCTTTTTTTCATAATTGTTCCAGTAATAAGCTAGCTGCTGTTTAATCTCTTATATTAAACATTTGCAATTAATAAGTGTTATTATCTCAGTTGTGCTTTCATTTAGTAAAATACAATCAAAATCACTTTAGATCATATTTATCATCACATAGTTTAGCTATCTTCAATGAAGTGGTATGAAGATTTTCGACAGGTATAAAGCTTTTTATAATGCCTAAATCAAGGATACAAAAATAACTGTTAACATCTTAGAAATGTATTATATGATCATCATTCTCAAATATAAATGGTAATGATTCCATAAATAATTAACTTCTGAGAAAACTGTTTAATTAAAGCATCAAATAATTACCATTTTCAATGATAATCCCTATCATAAAACAGCATCTTTGCATTATATTTTCAATTATGGCTGATCAGAATACACACAACAAGCAATCTTTACCCTTACTTTTCCTTTCCACTTTTCTTTTCTGCATAGTCAAAGCACAACTATCAGTTTACCCACATAGTTATCAAAGCACAAAGCAAAATTTCAAAATGAAAAATGCATGATGCACAGTATGAAGAATCCTACTAGATTAATATAATCTAGCATTCTGTATTACACATAACCCCCCAAACATGGGCTTCTTCGTTTCTCAGCATCTAAAATTTAAGGTATTCTGCCTGTGATTTTAGAAAATAAATTTATCCAATAGCAATTAACAAATTCCAATTGAACTTTGTCATATATAAATAAATATTTTTGCTATCCTTGATGAGAGTCATGAGGTGGAGTAGAATGGAGATCGAAGCAAGGTTGTTGTAAGCGTAGTTCTGTTCTTTCGGTATTTGAGTGAAGAGAAGGAAAAAAAGGTGGGTCCTTTTGTAAAGAGGTTTGTACTTGCTGTGTAGCTTCAATAGAAAGTTTTTTTAGTCTTTTGGTTAATGATTGGTGCTGTTTTGTTAAGGATATGGTTAATGCATCAATGTCTTGTAAAGATAATTCATTCAGGTTCAAGGATTCCATGTTAGGTAAAACGTTCTATGATTTTTAAAAAATTACAAAAATTCATAGACCTGAGCAATAATTTTCCATCCTCTGCTACCATTTGTCAGATATATACTGATGGTCGTGCTCATTCAGTCTATGAGGAAGTTATTTAGGCCGTACAGCTTCAAGTTCAAAAAGTTATTTTATTATTTACAAATATACAATAATGAACAGGGTGTCCTGTTGCATTTGTTACCCTAACTGTATGACTCAGATGTTGAGAGGGAGAGAAGTTCACTGTTGTCTTGCTGAGATAGATGGGAAGAATTAGGGAAGATATCCAATTGATTTGTGGGTAAGACTCCAATAAGGGAGTTCATTGGTTTATACAGTCACATGGGATGTCTGTAAAGGCTTAACCCCTTCTGGTCCCTGGGGCATCATATGTAGGCAATATCTGACAGTTGATTCTGTTAATGTTCTCCATCTTTTGCCAAGCTTACCTCTTGAAAATAGGTATCTAATAGGTATAAATCTGTGCATGTGCTTTCATCACCTTAAACAGAATGTGAAATTTAAGCTAGATCAAGCCAATAGTTTCGTCTCCCTCTGCTTAGTTTTGACAAGGCAGCATTTTTCTCCCTTGCCTGCTTTAGAAGATATAAGCTTAGATAGCAATCACGTTTTCGTTTCTATACCAAAATTAGTTTAAAAGAAATATATCAGATTTTTCATTCTAGAAAAGTTCAAAGATAAGCCAATTAAATCTTAAATAATTTACTTTGGTTAATTTGATAATCATAGTTGCCAAAATTAGCTTTACAAATGATGGCTTTTGAACACATGAAGTATTGATATACAGGACAGTTATTTTCCAAATAAGACTCAGAACAGGTAGCTCCAATCTTCTAAGTACCCTCATGCCCCATTTGGTTTTGGTTGCAAATTGAAGCATCTAGCTTCATCTCCATAGTTAAGGATGAGTTAATCTGCTATTTTTTATTTCTATTTTTGTTAACTATAAGAATACTCGTCAGCATCAGCCTTAGGTGTGTGTATGCATGAACATTTTGGAGTTTCTGGAGAAGAAATAACAAACTGAAAATGGTTCCACAAAGAATTGTTAAGTAGTCTGGTGCTTTGATAATTCCATTCTAGACAAGGAAAGGACATCAGATCACCCACAAATGCTCCAGACAGATGCTGCTCATGAGGGGGCCACAAAACAGAGACCTCTGGAGTGTGTAGAGCTCTGAGAAATGAGAACATTAACATCTTGTTAAAACCACAGAGGGTGCGTTTGAAAAGACATTAAGTGTGCATACTTGCTTTTCTAATCACTTTTTGAAATTGCTTCTTAACTGTCTTTCAGCTATTAAGAACCTCTGGATCCACATGTTTTACAGCACTGGCTGAGTTTCCTTTAATCCCTAGTGAAAGAAGTTTAACTACAAGTTTAAGAGCTTGAAAAACTGGAATAAAAAGCAAAAAGGTGGTTAAAACTTTAATTTCATAAAGTTGCAAATGGACAAAAGTCCCAGATAAATTTGAAACATTTGAATTAATTATAAAGAATCCTTCCCACAGTATAATACTTTTGTTTTCATTAAAAAAAAGACTTTAAAAATTGGATACTACCTGGAACTAGAAATTATAATTAAAATCAAATTTTTACTTTTTATTAGCTTTTACTATTGTAATTAAATCATTAATACAATTGCAGTGTATTTTTAAAAAAATGCATAAACTAGTGTACACATTTTCACCAATAAACATACTTTTATACATACCGTTTGAGTTGTGAATAATATTGTAATATACTGAAAATGTGGAGTAAAATACATTGCCATTCAATGTGGTAGTATGAAAAGTAGTTACCAAAAAAGGCCCGATCAGAATAGTGGAAAAAATAGTTTAAGAACCTTTTTGTCATATTATGACATTTATTTTATTTCATTAAATGTACTCGGAGTTTATAATTTTCTTCAGAAGTAATTCATTTAGAGTTTCTGAACTAAACATCACAAAGATATTATGTTTAGCTTTGTGACCAATGGTTTTCCTATCTTTATTTAAGCCACAACTTTAATCTGCTCTAATTTCTATTCTTTTGTTTCATTTTCTATCCTTATTGTAACTAAGTAAAAAATGCTTTTTAAATAATATTACACACAATATATTGTTAAATAGATCATGGTAGGTTAGAGTTATTACATATTGTGGCTTTGACTTTTATTGAATCCTAAATATGAGACAGGTATGATATTAATGCTTAAAAATACTTAGTTTATCTATCTGTTCATTGAGAAGACTGCATTATATTTGTTATAGATAATAGTTAGTATGCTGGTTAAAATTGATTTTGGATAATGGCTTTGTAACCCAGGATAACATAAAAATGACAGTAGAGTTCAAGCAGTAAAATAGCCTTTCTGATTATAGTGAGATAATATATGGAATGTTATACTGCATAAATAAATTATAAATATGAGGTTGTTAATCTACTAAGCAATCTAATCTTTCATCAATAAGGCTAAGTAGATATGGATGCAGAAAGAATAATTAAATTAATGCACTGTCTCACGGAATTTCTTTAGGCTGATGAGAGTTAAGTTTGCCTTTCATTATACAGTTTAACTCTTCAAGGATTTATCTTTCCCATATTCAAGCTATGTTAAGCTTCACTAAATATACCTCCAAAAGATAATGGCAAGCTACTTTTTAACAAGTCAATATATTCATTTCTTTTTTAAATCTACACTTGTAAGACGATAATTATTTGATCAAACCATACCAACTACAACAGGTGCAAAACTACAAAGCACTGTAATTTTTGAAAACTATTTGTTTATTTATTTCTATTTGTAGCAGTCCATATCAAATATGACTGTGATCAGTTACCAATTATTAAAATCATTATAGTAAATCAACAAATAGTATTTGTTAAGATTGTCCACTCCAATAGATTTTGGGTGACTTACAAAGTCCAAACATGTAGTTAAAACATATATAACGTGTGTCCAATACAATATCAATATAAAAACATAATTTTAAAATGAAGGTTTAAAATAGTTTATCATACCTGGTATGCAAAAATGAAAATATCAAGTAATTAAAGATTGATCATATCTTCTCTACTATTAATCTGGACTTCTACAGTACACATGGCAGATGGTAGCATGACTGAGCTTAATTTTGTTTGCTGATTAAGTAAATATGAAGGTCATTACAGTTTGAAGGGAGGTCTGAAAAATCCAGTCTAATTCTCTCAAACTGAAAAAAAAAATCCTAACAAGCAAACAATAAACAAAAAAGTGACCTTCTTTCATTTATGTTTCAATGATTGTAGTAATTATACTAATTATAATAGAAAAAGAACAAGTTTTTCTTGCAAATGTAGCAAAACTATATGTTGGAAAATTAGCTCAAAAAGACTTGGAGAGATTGCAAAAAATTGAGATTTAAGAACTGAAATACTGTGATTATGTAATACTCCAGCAAATATTTTCCGTATTTATTGGAGCATTAGGAACTATAATAATAATAAATACATGCACATACACTATATTATCACTCGGATGTGGAGAAACTTAATTATAACATCAAAGATAGACATTTCTTGTCAGCCCCCTGTGACGTGACATCTTGCCCAATTCTACTAGCTAGCAAGACAATATTTGGAAGAGAAATTGTGGCTGGATGCTGGATCCAAGCAGGCATAATTTCTCCAGAACAACAAGAAATCATTGAGATCTACCACATGAGTCTGGACAGCCACTTGTCATGGACCATGAAAATTGCTCTTTTTACTGTTGTCTTACAAATGGAGTGGCTGGGAGCCTACATTTCTCAGACACTTGCAAACCAGCATTTATGGACATTATACTTGACCAAGTATTATATCTTAATCACTTTATATTATTTTTTAAACAGTATACACAGCAAATGAGATGACCATGCTGGATTTCATATCCCAAATCACTAGTCGAACACTTCCCAAGCGTTTAGGGCTGCATGATGTATCGGCGGATTATGCGAGCAGATCCCAGTAAGGTGGCCTTCTGCAGCTGACCAACAGTGATCTTGTCAATGCCAATTGTTTTTAAGTGTTTGCCTAAGTCTTTAGGCACAGCACCCAGTGTGCTGAGTACCACTGGAACCACCCTCACTGGTTTATGCCAGAATCTCTGCAGTTCGATTCTCAAGTCCTGATATCTGATTACTTTTTCACGTTGTTTCTCATTGATTCTGCTGTCACCAGGTATGGCAATGAGGACGATCCACACTTTTTTCTTCTCCACAATCATGATATCTGGGGTATTGTGTTCTAAAACTTTGTCAGTCTGTATTTGGAAGTCCCACAGTAGTTTTGCATGCTCATTTTCGACCACTTTTTCAGGCTTATGATCCCACCAGTTCTTTGTTACAGGCAGATGGTAGTTGTGACATAAGTTTCAGTGGACCATCTGAGCGACTGTGTTATGGCGTTGTTTGTAGTCAGTCTGAGCTATTGTCTTGCAACTGCTCAGTATATGATCAATGGTTTCATCCGCTTCTCTGCAGAGTCTGCTAATAATATGCTATTAGTATGCTATATTTAGCATATAGTATGCTAAAGGATGCCATTGGACCAATTCAAAAGAAACCAAAGAAGAAAGATAGGAGTATACTAAAATTATACAGTACAGATATACCTTAGAAAATATTCCTTATTTAGAAAACCTCTATATATACACAAGGTAAAGATCAGCACTCCCATCATTACCAAGTTGGAAGGCAACAGGTACTAATGGAATGCCTGTTGAAATATGGTGAATAAAAGAAGAATGGGTAAAAGTTCTAACAGGGTTATACCAGTAATCTAGATAATGACACAGTTGTCAGCATATTGAAAATGATCAACCTATGTTGCATGATTTAACAGGGTACACCTCTCATATAATATCCTTAATTTCACCTGCAGGTAGAATAATATTTAGGATCATGCAATGCAGGCTAGAGTATGGACAAAGAGATGCCAAACATTCAATCTATCTTTAGAAAAGGCCAAAGAACATAAGACATTATTGCTGATGTAGCTGGATAATTAAGAATGCCAAAGAAGTCAATAAGTGCTTCATTAACTATAGAAAAAAATATATAAAATTGTGTAGATCACATCAAGCTGTGAGGTGTACTCAGAAAAATAGGAATGCCAAAATATCTCATTGTTCTCATAAGAATCTTATATAAAAGTCAGGAAGCCACATTATGACAAAATATGATGAAACAGACTGATTCCAGATTGTCACCAATGTTGTATACTCTCCATTATTTATTCAACCTTATATGCTGAATATATGTTAAGAGAAGTTGGACTGGAAGAAGATAAGCTTTGTTTTAAAATTGGAGGAAGAAATATCAATAACCTATACTATGATGATGATAGTATCATAAGAGCCTAAAGAATCAGCAAAGTCTGGTAATAAAAGTTAAGAATTAAAGTGAAAAATGTCCTAAAATATCCAAATGCTGTGATGTGCAATTGTCAGAACTGTGAAGTCATTGTATTTTCTGTGACACTCTAGGGAAGCAAAATATAGTTTTTGAAGATGCATAGTAATAAGAATATTGACAGTTTTGAATATCATCATTGGAGAAAACTTCCATTATAGTCTGTGACAAAGGTGGGTTTCAGCAGGTTCTGACCAGTTCTAGAGAACCGGTAGCAAAAATTTTGAGTAGTTCGGAGAACCGGTAGTAAAAATTCTGACTGGCCCCACCCCCATCTATTTTCTGCCTCCCAAGTCCCAGCTGATTGGGAGGAAATGGAGATTTTTACAGTATCCTTCCCCTGGAGTGGGGTGGGAATACTGTATCCTTCCCCTGCCATGCCCACCAAGCCATGCCATGCCCACCAAGCTATACCCACAGAACCGATAGTAAAAAAAATTGAAATCCACCACTAATTTGTGAGAACATCCTTGAGAGATAGGAGGAGGTGGCACAGCAGCAGCAGATTAGGTAATGGTCAGATAAGAGGCAGCTTAGCTTGCAGAAGAACTGGAGGCATAGCAAATGTCTCAGATGGGACTTTCCCTAGTTTCTTTGAGTATGAACACAGAAGCAGACAGATGTACTCTCAAATTTGCAAGATTCGGTTACAGTAACCTTCAGTAAAAGTTGTGTTAGGCCTTATAGTTGGTGCTCTTTGTCCTGATTACCTATAATGGCTGACATCAATCTTATAAGTCTAAAAGTCAATCTATTCTCTTTGCCTTTACAACCCACCAGATCTGAGCTGCAAAAATCTGGGCAACCACCAGGTTTTATATATATATATTTCTGAATATCTTTGTAAACATTAAATAGACATAGATTATTGCAGCCTTGATGTATCAGCTCTGCATGTTTTTTTCATGTGTAAAAGTATTGCTGTTTTGTTCACAGTAGAGATTCAACTAGTGTTTTATGAACACCAATGTATATTTCTGAATTTGTCTTGGATTAAATTGTAAAGAATTAATATTTTTAATTATTTTTTTATTGTTAGTAAACAGTGTATGGCTTACGTTTGGATAATTGTTATGTATTCTGTTTTCTTTTTATCATTCTTATACACCAAGAAACAGCATTACTCTTGTGGGAGAAATAGAAAACCATGGAAATTTCTATCAATTCCTGCACAGTACTTTAGGTTATTTTTTTCCCTTAGAAATATAACTTCTAAGGACAATAATAGAGAGAGTGACTTGACAGTAATGGACAATACCAACAAAGGTAATTCACTTTTCAAAGTAATCCTTGAAAAGGTAGCTTGCTATCTAATTTTTTGCTTGCAGAGGACTGGAAATGCACTAGTGGTTTCAATCATAAAAGAACAGAAAGTACAAAATTTCTTTCTATCTTTCAGGAGAAAAAAAAAACACAAGTCCTCTTCATTCTTTAAAAAATATATTCCCTTGGGTCTACTGCCCAACCTTTCTGAGTACTTGTTCAGTTTTCCTGAGTGTATAATATTGATTTATCTTGAAGAAATCAGTTATTCCTCACAATGGCTTAAGATTCTTTATACGCAGGTTATTTTCATATTCACAGCTGCTTTGTTTCATTAGTGGAAGTGTTGCTTCTGCATGCACACAGACATACTTGACAACTCTTATAATGGTTGCACCAAGCTGTCCAGAAAACCTGGCTGCCTTAAAATGCTGGGCTCTAATCAACATCCTTCATGAAATGGTTTACAAATAGCTTGAACTCACTCTAACATTTCCAAAATCGCCAACAATTAGATCATGTTTGATCACTGACATTCCTAGGCTTTCAGTCTGTGCAACAAGGTTAACTGGGAAGGAATGTTCCTTAGGAGAATTATAGGCAAGACTGAAAATTATCTGGTGAACTGGTCTGGTAAGGATTATATATTTTGACTTGATTGAAATATTGCCAAATTATCAGTCACTAACATAACTGAGCACAGTCACAAGCACTAACATGTTCCTTCCAAACACCCTGATAGTCAGGGTAAGGGTTGATTTAAAGATCGATGATTTAAAGTGGTGATTTGAACACATTTCCATTGATTGAAAGGCTACATAATTTTAGTTTTCTGTGAAAGTGAGAAGCTGCTGCAAAATTGCCATCCTACAAAACTCCAAGAATCATTAAAGTGGGGCTGTGCTCAGTGAAAATTGTCACATGTATAGCTATATATTTTAAAACTTCTTCGCTGGTAAAGACATCCTCTCTGGATAGCTGATTGCATTTAAAAATCAAATACAACCAAACAAAATTGAAGAGAGTGAAGTTCATATTTATACCTGCTATCTTGTACCTGTTTGACAAACTAATAAATAAATAAAATAAATATGCTTTCAGGGTGAGTTTTAATTCTTTTCACTGATGCTGAAACAGGCTGGTAAGTCTGTCCATGTTGCTGCCAGAATGGACTGAGTTATCACATTCCAGTTAAAGTGAAATAATATCTACTGAAGAAATTTCTGCAAAATTGGTACTTTTGTTATTAGAATATATGTGACATTTTATACTGATACTATCAAGTTCCAGGAATCAGGAAATAATGACAGAATTTACAGAAACTTGTAGCATTACAAATATTTCAGCTTACACTTCAATAACTGTTAATGTTGTTAAAGTGTTTTCTTTTCATATTTACAGTATTATACTAATTTATAGCAGGGATGCGTGCAATGTAGTAAATATTTTGGAATGGATCAAGAAGGCTTTCATACAGTGTGGATGTTGATGGATCAGACACATAAACATGAACAAGTTTTCGGTTTACTTCCTTGTCCCTCTCCCCAAAAAGCAACGCTTAGAAAGTTAATTCTAAATATTATGGTATATTCAACCTATTTGGGGGCTTTCTCTATACTTTTATTGTCTTTCTAATTTTGATATAGTTGGAAAATGTGCTCATGCAGACCTGGTTGCACCCTGATTTACAGTCTACTCCTGGACAGAATTGTTTTGAACCACGGGTAGGTTCCACTTACCTTTATTACCGGTTCCCAGCGGGAGCGCACGCACTTCTGCGCATGCGCAGGTCACCAATGATGATGTCATACCGGGTGGGCAGAGCCTCCCACTGGTTTTACTATTGGTTCTATAGTACCGGACCGAACCAGGAGCAACTCACCACTGTTTTGAACATGAAAACTTGAAAGCTTTGAAAATTTACCATGCAGACTAACTAGCTCTGGTCAATTTCTACTACCATGCAGCCAGTTTACCATTACTTTTATAGTGTTTTTTAAAAATAAAAAGCAGATGATATACTTCATCATTACGATATGTTTTTACTTGGGATCTACCAATCAAAATGGATAAATTGGGTTTAAAAAATGTTACGAATCATTTCCTTTTGCCTATCTCCCTATCTGCTTTCCTTTCTTGAATTGTAGAAACATTTTACATGCTGCTTTTGTTTTCCTCCAGGACCTTTTGAAAGATGAAAAACATAGATTAAAAAAGAAATAGGCATTATCCAGTATTGTTTTGAAAATGAAAAAAATAGTAACAGTTAAAGTAAAAATAAAAAGTGCTATGGAGCAATTGTAGTCTAAATAGAAAAAAAAGCAAAACTGTAAACTGTTCTACAGCAGATTTCTCCTAAAATGTAGCTGAACCTACTGTTGGTCCTTTGAAATAAATGGAATCAGGAAACACAAAAATTACAGGAATTCTATGAATGATTTCAGATTATCAGACGAAAATATTGAAAACCTGATAAAATTCTTTCTCCCACCTCCTACAAAGAGAAATCAAGTTGGGACAATTTCAAATTTCTTTCTTATTCCTTTCTCTCATTTGTGGCTAAGTTGATATTTATGTATTCACCCTTGCATTTCTTCTTCAAAATTATGTCTCTAAAGCAGCTAAGAGAAATTTGAAGCTTCAGGATAGTTTTCTTAGAAAAATCAATATCTAGAGTGGTGGTTTTAATTACATTTCTAAAAATTGCTAATATCTCATTGTCTCACAAATAATTATATTCCAATAACTAGTGTACATTTCCATTTTGTTTAAGAGGAAAGGTGAAAGGAAAATTCTGAATGGTGGACTTCAAAATATGAAGCAAAAGAAACATTATCATATTACTTTAAACCACGGTTGTCAAACTGAAGGCCCAGGGGCCGGATCTGGCCTGTGGGGTTCTTAGAACTGGCCCACAGGACTGCCCTGGAAAAACAAAGGACTGGCCCATGGTGCCTCTGCCAGTGAAAACAAAACTCAGGAGGGCCACATGCGGCCCTTCCGAGCTCTGTTTTCGCTGGCAGAGAATTACAGGAGGCCGTTGCAGCCAAAAATGGAGCTTGGGAGCCCTTTTTTTTCTGGCAGAGGGCTCAGGCCACCACAGGCACCCCCGACCCGAATGACGTCAACCTGGCCATACCCATCTTGGCCATGCCTGCCCCGGCCCCCCGAGGTCAAGAACAACCCTGATGCAAGCCCTTAATGAAATTGAATTTGACACCATTGCCTTAAACCAGTGGTTCTCAACCTGGGGGTAGCGACCCCTTTGGGGGTCGAATGGCCATTTCACAGGGGTCGCCAAAGCCCTCTCTCACCCCCCCAGGCCTTCACTCACCCTCTGCCTCTGTTGGATCGCCATTCGTCCTTCGCTTACCCCACCCACTCCCAATCTATTGCTGCCTTCTGAGTCCCAGCTGATGGCTAGAGGGGAAAAAAACTGTTTAAATTCTTGCCACAGGGCTTCAAAGGGCTGCCCTACAGCTGTTCAGTGTTAAAAGAAAACAAATGAGTAGACCGATGACTGCAAAAATAGAAAAAACAGCCCCTTTCAGCTTCAGCATAGGTTAATTACCATAAGTTGATTTGATCAGCCTCCCGACTCTCAGCTGATTTGCTCTCAGCTGTTTTGCGGAGGGCTCTGTTGCTAGCTGCAAAGAGGTGCAGATTTCCCCCCCCCCCCAGCTATGCTGAAAAGCGTAACTGAAAGTAAAGCAGGGTCTTTGCTGCAACGTGACAAAATGAGGCAGAGAGAGATTTCTTTTTCTTTTTCCTCACCAAAAAAGGTAAAACTGCAAACAATGGGAAATTTAGGCCAAAAGAGGAGGTTCAAGATTTTAAAACACAAAAGAAAAAAAGCTCTATTTAACTAGGGAATTGTAATAATTGAGATACTATTAATTGTATATTGTGTTGAAAGCAGAAATGGTTAAGTTGTGGTTTGGAGGAATATATGGGGTAAATTATTTGGTTTATTATTATTGGTAAATATCTTTAATTGATTTGTAAGAAATTGGATTGCATGGAAATAATTGGAATATTCATGTTCATATTGATTAATATACAAAAAAGATAGTTATATAACTAATTGATTTATATTAAAATGTTGAATTTGTATTAAACAACTGTATTACATAATTACATAATTAATCAATGTGAGGATGGATATAAAAATAGATGACAATGGGAAGGGTATAATATAGAATAGAAGTGAAACATTGAATTTGATTAAGATTAGAGATGAGGATGAAGGGTAATATTGTTTTTTTAAAAAATAGATGAGGAAAAATATGACAAAAAGGAAATATAGAAATTGTAAATTTAATTGAAATGACTAAACACTGTTTAAATTTGTGAACTGGCCAAATACTCTGTTTAAAGAAAATACATTGTATGTTTGTATGGGTGTTTCTAATTATTGCTATTTATTGCTATTTGTTCTCTTTTATTCTTTAAAGTTTAACAAACAAACATGAGGAACTGTATTAAAGGGTCATGGCATTAGGAAGGTTGAGAACCACTGCCTTAAACCAATATTTTTATTTCTTATATTTTGATCCAGTGGGATATTTTCCTACTTCCCAGTTTACTATATTCAATTATTCTGATCAAATAGATACTACCAATTAGTGTTGGATATGTTTAGTTACCTGGCTTTGTATTTTCATTCTATTTAAAACTTATTTGAAAAAAAAATTCTAGACTTCTTGGGTTCTGTCCCAAAGACATAGCCTTTTCATTCATTTTTTACTAATGCAAGCTCCCCACTTGTGAGAGTGGCAGTATATAAATTTGATTACTAAATAAATAAATAAATAAAATAAAAAATGCATTTCCTCAAAAATGTTTTTTTTCTGGAGATCAGATTGAAATAAGTTAAATTTAATATTTTCTATTTATATATCGACACTCCTCACCAAACTGAAAATGTCTTATGCCACTAGACCATAAAATAAGAAGCTTGTTTTCTTTTCACCATTATGAAATTGTTGAGTCCAGCAATTTTTCTATATTGGATTTTGTTTAAAATGCATGAACCATTCCAGCTGATAGTTGATGGGTGACATTCACCTTTCCCCATCTTAAGTATGATAACCTTAATTTGAATTTAAATTGTTGAGAAAATGAGTTTTGACCATGTGAATCATACAATGGGATTATTTCATATATTCCAATGATAAAACTGGAAAGTTAAATTCTTTCTGTTGCTACGAATTTTCAGATGAACCAATACAGAAGTACCATTTCATTTCTCAGCTAGTTTTACATCACTGCATTAAAGTTCACATCTAAGAATGTAAGAGTTTAAGACAAAGGAAGTACTAAAGGAGCTTTGAAAGGATAATCATTTCATTATTTAACCAGATCCCTAAATTTAGCAGGTATATGATAAAAATGTTGTCCAACAATGAAGCAAGATAAATTTTATTCTTGCCTGGTACTGAAATGTCAAATGGATCCCCTGAAATGCCAGTTTGAGAAAGTACTCATATGATATTTATGTGAAATGTAATCAACTGTTTATCATATTTGTTGTTGTTAGTCGCGAAGTCATGTCTGACCCATTGCGACCCCATGGAAAATGTTCCTCCAGACCTTCCTGTTCTCTATCATCTATCGGAGGCCATTTAATCTCAAACCGACTGTTTCAGTGACTCCATCCAGCCACCTCATTTTCTGTCATCCCGTTCTTCTTTTGCTGTCAATCGTTCCTAGCATTAGGCTCTTCTCCAGTGAGCCCTTCCTTCTCATTTGGTGACCAAAGCATTTGAGTTCGTTTATCATATACCAAAGACCAAATATATGTTCTTTGCATTTAATCTACTATGTAGAACAGCCCAATTTAAAATTGCAACAGGAATGCATGTTAACTGGATAAAGGTAATAAAGATAGTTAGCTACAGCTTTTAAGCTGCTTAAGTTACATGCTTAATATTAAAAAAATAGTTAATTAGAGCAAAAAAGAATGAGCGAATTTCCAATTTTATGCAAGTAATTAATTTTCAGAAGCATCTTTCAAATATAGATGCTTAAGCAATTAAAAAGCAAGCAGATCCATCTGCTACTATATTATGACAACATTCCCTTAAAGAATAAGTTGATCCCATTTCATTTACTGTTAATTGTAAAGCAAAGCCAATTCTATTGCACCAGTTCAGTTGTCAGCGAAAATTAAGACAACAAAATTTAAGTTGCAATGCAAATGAATTAGATTTATGACTATTGTGTTTTCTTTCAAATAATATTATGGCAAAGAATTATTTAATTTAAGTGAATCTATCTCTAGAACTCAGAAAAGGTACAATATACTGGTACATCATACTTAGCCCAAGCATATAATTTTAGGCTGTAAGACCTAGTAATAAAGAATTGTTTCACAAGAAGTCAATATTTAGGATAATAACACAGCTTTCCAACTATACAACTCTCCAAAATTTATTAAACAAAGAAAATGACTGTTTTCATCCAGTTTTCAGATTTGTATGTTTTCCAAATAAAATACAGATCTATAGTTATAGAGACCCAACTGGATCATCAAATCTTTCTACTTTGTAAATTACTTTGTAATTTTTAGTTCTGATCTGGATTGTAAAATGCAGAGCCTCATTGAGTCATCTAGACTTTTGCTATCTTCATGGAAATATTAACATATTTTTCTTAGCATCATATGAACAATATAACAAAATATTGAAGTCTCTGGGCATTATAAGCCAAGCCATCTTTAAAGATTAGACTCACCTTATATTGCATTCTAATAAAACTGCTTTTCTTGGCATTCTGTTTTTCAAATGGATTTACCATTTTAATGAAGAGGAAGGAAGGAAGGAAGGAAGGAAGGAAGGAAGGAAGGAAGGAAGGAAGGTTATCTAGAATATGCAATTCTGCTTCGGGGTTTCACTTAGGAAGGTGTATTTTAATGTTTGCTTAGGAATTCATTACCTTATGTCATTTTTAAGAAAGCTTTTTAAAAAAGATTTACTGAATAATTCAGAAGCTTTCTTTGTAATTCTTGCAAACATAAGATGTTTCTGTGTACAACAGAGTTGTTTTCTAAATATAAGTCTCCTTGATGCATGTTTTACAACATAGTTTCATAACTTTGTTGCTCTAAGCTCTTAGAGAAAAAAAATATCCTTTTTTTTACAAATGTAAACAGCCCCAGTAACATACAATACTTCTGAAAATATACCTTCAGTTTGAAGACATCTTCCAAATATGTTTGCATGCATATTTTTAATTGGATAACAGCTGATGCAATAATCTCTAGCTGTATGCTGTCAACTATGTAGGAGTATATATAGATAATTCTTGACTTACAACAATTCATTTAGTGACCATTTGAAGTTACAACATCATTGAAAAAAGTGACTTATGACCATTTTTCACACTTACGGCCATTGTAGCATCCCCATTGTCACGTGATTTACATTCAGATGCTTGACAACTGACTCACATGTATGATAGTTTCAGTGTCCTAGAGTCATGTGATCACCTTTTGTGACCTTCTGACAAGCAAAGTCAACAAAGAAACCATATTCACTTAACAATGGTGTTACTAATTTAACAGCTGCAGTGATTCAGTTAACAGATGTGACAAGAAAGTCGTAAAATGGGGCAAAACTCACTTAACAAATTTCTCATTTAACAACATACATTTTGGGTTCAATTGTGGTTGTAAGTTGAGGACTACCTATACTGACCCATTATTACCAGCCTGGTCCATAAATGTATAGTGATGCATATGCATTCCAGCATCATGCAATGCCAGACATAAAAATCAAAAAGTAACCCTACCTTGCCTTACCTTTGATCATATTTCAATTACCTAGCATATTATATGAATGTTGTTGAATCCATCAATGATTTACGTGACAGAAGTGCTGAAAGATATTTAGGAGACCTCTCTTATTTGATCCCTAGGAAACAAACGCTGTAAAACCTCTGCTTCATTTTCTTACTGGCATTTATATTAAATGATAAGATGCCTGGTGTGTTTGCTATTAGAAAATGATGTTTTTTATGCAGAAGTTTAACATTTAGAGTTCAGACATCTTAGATTTTTAATGATGATTTTAAAACATCTGTTTCACAATAGCCACATACCAAATACCACTGAGCTGAAATAAATATGCTAGAATATTCCAATTTCAATAGATTGATAATGACAGGAAATCCTACATAAAAGCCTCTAATTATAATTTCACTTTATAGATTTTGTATTGCATATTGCGAAGACTCATTTAGGTTTGCTTTATCTGTAGTATTTTATACATGAATTTGATTTTATATACTGGGAAATGCTGATTAACCTCTGGGGTTTCATGTAGAACAGTGTTTCTCAACCTTGGGGACTTTAAGATCTGTGGACTTCAACTCCCAGAATTCATTTCCCCAGCCAGTTGGGGAATTCTGGAAGACTTTAAAGTTGCCAAAGTTGAGAAACACTGAGTAGAAAATAAGCAGCATGGAAGAAGTATTAACTCTGAAGTTAATTTCAGGGTAAATGTACCTTCAGCATATTTATAATATTTATAATATGATTCTTCAAATTTTTCCATGCCAAAAAAATGCGAAGTTTTAGAAAAGTAGCTAAAACTTTCACTTCAGATCTGACCTGAGGTGAGATCTCAGTTTATTGATCTGAAATTAATGATGCTACAAAATGGTAAAACATTTCCCGAGCATATTTCTTTGTTTCATTGTGCATCCTTACTTTCCTGTTACATTCTTATTATTTCAATTAAATAGAGAAATGCCTTTTTCAGTCAATAAGTGCAAATTTACTATTTAAATCCCAATGACAGGAATATAAACTTCCCATCCTATGCCATTTTTAAATTTTGTTTTGATATATTTCCTGCTCAGATACCATTAGAAAAATATTAATCTATCACGTAGTTCTAAATTATGAGCATTGTTAGATGCTACTATGCTAACCCATTCCAAGATCAAGCCACATTCATTTTGTCTTGGTCTCTCTGGTGCAGCATCTAAATGGATGGAATTTTTTAGACTTAATATGGGGACATGTATCTGGCCTTGCTACATTTGCCTTTTTGCATAATGGTTAGTCTTTTTCATTCCAAAAAATGACATTTCAGATAGAAGTTAATTTTCATCTGCATCCTCATAGTATAATGGTGTGAAATACTTTTATACTCAAGGTGTAAATGCAGCCATAATATACTTTTTCCCCTCAAAAAAGGATAAATAAGGCTTATGTTTTCCATTTATAATATCTTACCTCTTACCCCCCCCCCCCATAACATCAAGGCATTCGTAATAACAATAAAGTAAATGAAAAAGGCCCCACTGGCAGAATCACAAATCTCAGCTATTAATTTGTAAGTTTTCATCTTTCCTCTACGCTCTTATCAGTTTTCTAAAAAAAAAAAATCTATTAACTTTAATTTCTTCATGAAAGGAATCCAAAGGAATCATATATTTTTACTTTGATTTTCATTTATAACTTGTATTTTTTAACCTTGTTCTTAACTCCATTTGTCATTTTACTCATGTGTTTATATTGTTGTATTATGTTGTAAAATGCCCATAATAACTTGGATGAGATGTGTGGTGCAGAAATTTAAAAAAATAAATAAAATAATTCTGAAGTGGGGTTTGGGGGGTTTTTTTGTAGACAAAACTGTCTAGTTACTGTTTATTGTTTATTCTGGCAAGTGTGGCTTTCATGATTTTCAATAAATGTGGCTAAGCAAAACTCATTATGAAAAAAAAAATCATTCATTCATGCCTACCTGTAAACATTTAATGAACCTTCCTATTTTAGTTTTGAAAGTGAGAAAGAAGTCATTTTTCTATTGTCAGTTTAGAAATAAGCTCTTTTGGCTGCCCTCTACTTTAATTGAAATTCCTTATTATTGCATGTTTATCCAATGTAAGGTAGCAAAATATAGAACAGCAAACTTCATTGTTCTCAGGGGGAAATGTAGGGAATTGTCAGAGAAGCAATTGACTTTTTTCTTTCTTTCTTTCTTCCAATAATTTCTCATACATACTGAAAAATAGGATATTGTCTTGTTAGTACTTATTCTACTTCTGCAATAGAATGATGCTGCAGATATAAAACAACACAGAAGGGAAAGGAATGTGGCTCATTACTTTTGTTGCTTGTTAATCTCTGTTAATCAATTTCAGGGCATCTCTTATAAAAGTATTGATTTTTTTAAAAAAAAACCTGAAATCTATTCTACCAATTTAAGGCTCTACAATGTTATCTTCATCTGAATCTGTGTTATTTTATTAGAATAATATACCTAATAGCCTTGAACTACGCTGTCTATGTTCCAACCTATGCTTAGTTCATAAGATTATTTACCAAAATGTCCTACCTGTAAATGAGTACTTTAATTTCAACCATAATAACACAAGGGCTATCAATAGATTCAAACTCAAAGTAATTTGTTCTAATCTTGATTGTAGGAAATATGACTTCTGCAGTAGAGTAGTAAATGTCTGGAACACTCTACCTGATCCTGTTGTTAGTCTCGCTAATCTCCATACCTTTTATCTGAAACTGTCTACCGTGGACCTTTCATGTTTCTTAAGAGGTCCCTAAGGGGTCGTGCATAAGCGCACTAGCGTGCCTACTGTCCCTGTCCTACTGTCCCTATTTATATGTAATCATTCTATGTGTTTATGGCTATGTTTTGCCTATTTATATCCTTTTATTTGTGCCAATTTTTTTCATGTGTCCATGTCTATGTCTATATTGTTACTTGTTTCCTTGTACTTGTTGACAAACAAACAAACAAACAAATAGATAAATAAATAATAATATTCATATTCATATACATTCTGGGAAAGTATAGATTATTTGATCTCTGTTTTGAAGATAAGTACACTCGCTTACCAATTACTCATTCAGCAACCGTTCACTATTGTAATGCTGCTGAATGAATGGTACTTATGACTGGTCCACAAAGTTCCAGCCATTGCAGCACCCCCACATCATGTGATCATGACCTTGGCAACTGGCTCTCATTTACTTCAGCAAGTCAAAGGAGAATGGATTGGAGGGATTGGAGCAGGGAAGGTTGCAAGTCACATGGGTAAGTTCTCCCTCACCTCCCTACCCTGAAAACATGTACATATGTCATTGCAACTACCCATGCAATCTCCTCCATCTGGCAACATCTATATCTGGCCCCCAAATTGCACTTAGATGTCACTGCAACCATCTAAGTATCCTGCCCTACCTGGCACCCTGCCCTACCTGGCACCAGCCACTTATCTGCTTGCCAGTCTTGCAAGTTTCTCTTAGCTTCTCCACTGACTTTTGTTGTTGGAAGCCAGCATGAAGTTTCACAGTATAATTATTTATTTTATTTTATTTTTTATTTATTTTGTTTGTCAAACATGTCCAAGATAGCAGGTATAGGTATAAACATAAACATAAACAAAGGAAGTAAGTACAGATAAACGGGGACAGTAAGACAGGGACAGTAGGCATGCTGGTGCATTTATGCACGCCCCCCTTTACGGACCACTTAGGAATGGGGTGAGGTCCACAGTAGACAGTTTGAGTTTGAAGCTGTGAGGGTTTGAGGCTATAACAATATAGTCGGGTAGAGCATTTCAGGCGCTGACCACTCTGTTGCTGAAGTCGTTTTTTCTGAAATCGAGTTTGGAGCGGTTTACTATGAGTTTGTATCGATTGTTTGCCCTTGTATTATTGTGGTTGAAGCTGAAAAAGTCGTTGGCAGGTAAGACGTAGCAGACAATTTTGTGTACTATGCTTACATCGGACTGCAGTTGGCGCAGTTCTAGATTGTCCAATTTCAATGTGTCCAAAAGTTGTCCATTCCAGGAAAGTAGGCAAAAAGGCAGGGTAGATATTGCTGCTAATCAAGGGTTTTTTAAAAATAGTTTTATTCAACATCTGCCTAAAGCACAATTCTCGGTAGCAGTCAGACTTTCCTACCAGATTCATAAAAAATAATCTCTCTAGATGACATGTGCCCAGACAAATAAAGTTACACCATGTTATATATGGCAAATAGTATCAACTTAAGAAGTATTACAATAGTTCAGTCAAGTGAACAATGCTATGGGCTACTGCACAAAGTAAATAAAACAGCCAAGCAAAATGATAAGGTAAACTGACCAGCATAACATTATTTTATGACCCTTTAAAATGATGATCATGCTATACCATGAGCACAGGCAGAACATAATTCCAGTACTTATTTATATTACGTTTCTATTTTTGTATGAAAACATATGCTGCATATTCCCTTTTCAGAACTCTCTCTCTCTCTCTCTGTGTATTTTAAATGAAATATAAATTGGAAGTATCAGTTTGCTACCTATCTTTTCTCTACTGTATTATACAAACACTGGGAGGATTTGTGGAGCTTTTCCTCTTCTTCTCCCATACCAATCTAACAATTGTTCAAGGTCTTTTGCTGTCTACAAATAGCTTATTAACAAAGAATGTGTTACAGGGCACGTAAATTTCGTTCCAAAAATATACATTATATTCACACCTGTCACCTGGTCTATTTAACAGCTGTCTGTACTATACAATCGTGATATTATCCTGGCAACAGTATAAAATAAAAAACCCCATCTGTTTCTCATTTAATCTCTATGCTAAACTGACTGATCTGCATTACTTGTTACTTTAGAACTGTTTTATTCATTATTTATTACTCACAGATGTTGAAAGGAAACAGATGTTTTGCATATGGCACCTATGTTGCTGGTGGTATTATCAATTCACAGTGTGTAAATAACAGCCATTTTAACATACCACTTCAAGACAACTTTCCAGCTCTTATGACACACTGATTAATGGATTAAAGGCTTAAACATCTGAAGTTCTTATTGAAAACCTGCCATTAATTACTAATTTGCATAGTGACAGTTTACAGCACACATTTATTTAGAGAACAACACTAAGTCCTGAATTCTAAGAATCCTTATAATCAAAATGACAATTTCTAAGTCTGAGGATGAAACTTCCAACAAGCCAAACAATGAATGGCACTATCATTAAGTGTTCGCATATTTTCAAAAAAGATGGAGAAAGAGGGAGAAGGAGGGAAAGAGGGAGATAATGCGAAAAGATCTAGTAAGATGGAAAGTCAAGTGGAATGAATAAATGCCAGTTTCAGCTTTGATAAATCTAAGACAAATTTCAACATCTGGGACCAAATAAATCTCTCACTTCCATAAAGCAAAACTGATGTGTTGGAATGGGAGTGCTGAAATGCATTATTTACAAAATGTAGGCAGCAGACCCACAAGCATAATCAAGAGTAATTTTAAAAGATTGACCTTGCTTGTCAGAGTGTCACAAAAAGTGATCACATCACATGACTCAGAGACAATACAATCATTATAAATATGAGACACTTAATAGTGTTATATAGGTAGTCCTTGACTTACGGCCATTTTTGTGTGAAAAACGGTCATAAGCCACTTTTTCAGCACCGCTGTAACTTTGAACAGTCACTAAACAAACGGTTGTATGTTGAAAATATCTAATACATTTAGAACAAAATCCAATATCATAATAACTTAATATCTGTTACAGTTTGATTAAACTGATATAATATCAGCATGTGAGTCAGAGTAGAGAAATTGCCACAACCTAGTATGAGGTTCCTATAAAAATCAGCACAGGAACCTATGAAAGTAGTCAGGTTAGTAGATATATTTCTTGGTGGCTCTATGGGGGTCATAGAAGATTGTGCTGTCTTGCAAGAGTCTCCTGGGAACTGTTTGGTGAAGGTAAGGGAGTACAATGCAGGAAGAGAAAGATATAGGAGGAAGAGTATGGAAAAAGATATGTAGCATGTTACAATAGTGACAAGCAGAGTAGATACCAGGAAGCACTGGATGGACCAGTATATAGGGCATCAGCAGTTACTAATACCTTTTCTAAATATCACATGTTTTCTGTAATCAATCTGAATGTTCCTGAACAATATGGCTAGCAGTTCCACTATGGCTTTGGAATTCTGACTTAAGTTCTGGCATTTCTAAAACAAGAATGGAATATCATTGTCTCTTAAGCAATGTTTCCTTATTTGTTAGTCCTGGAGTTTCTTTGGTTTAGTGAAGTTTACTGAAAGATGAAGTGGCAGAAACAAAGCTTAAAATAATGTTGGCAGAAGACAATTATGAGTGAATATGCCAAATGCTTATTTGAGGTCAGTTTCAAACCTATAATAAGATAAGTGATGAATCAGTATCAGTTTGTTCTTATTTCATTAGTAGATTGCCACCCCGCATCATTTTAAAATGGTATGTTCCAGTGGTGGGATTCAAATTTTTTTACTACCTGTTCTGTGGGCGTGGCTTGGTGGGTATGGCATGGCTTGGTGGTGTGGCTTGGTGAGCTTGGCAGGGAAGGATACTGTAAAATATCCATTCCCTCCCCACTCCAGGGGAAGGTTACTGCAAAATCCCCATTTCCTCCCGATCAGCTGCGACTCAGGAGGCAGAGAATAAATGGGGGAGAGGCCAGTCAGAGGTGGTATTTACTGGTTGAACTACTCAAAATTTTGAACTACTCAAAATTTCTGCTACTGGTTCTCCAGAACTGGTCAGAACCTGCTGAATACCACCTCTGGTATGTTCTCTGTTACATTCTTTACCTGCTACTATTTCCTATGCATTATGTTGATAAGAATACCGATACTCAATTTGAATTACATACCACTAGGACAATTTTCCAAGATGTATCAAAGTTATCTAACTTTAATTGAACTTCTGGAATCTGAAGACATGGACAGAGATCCCTGCTGCATGAGCTCTTCATTCTGTGGCCAGAATTTATTCCTCTCAGGCATTTAGGAAAGTTATGTACTATATTTAATTGCCTGAATTTTAGATTGCCTGGTTAATGCTTCTTTGAGAGCAGGGATGTTGCTGATGCCTTGAAGGAAATGAAGGCACTTATTTTCCTGAAGAAATCACTTCTCAATCTGGTTGTACTGGGCAACTTCCACCTTGTTCCCAATCTTTCATTTTCTAAAAGAATTTAGAGAATGTTACAGGGCATATGTTGCAAAAAATCTTATGTGAAGCAAAGTATTTGAATTCTAGTCAGGTCTCAGGGCTAATAATATGATGATAACAGTATTGGTTGCTCTTCTGTATGACCTTTGTTGGATGAAGTGGACCTCATATTTTAGACTACTGATTGCCATACAATATAATCAACCATTATATTATTCTGGACCAACTATAAAAGCTGAGAGTAGATGGCCTTATTTAACAGTAAATAGTAAATTGCTCACTAAATTGGTGAGCAATGTGTGTATTTATGAATAAATGTATAAGAAATGTAGTGACATTAGACATATGTTGATTAGGAAATGTGTGTATGCATGTATACCCATTCACACATTGATAATGCTTTACTGTTGGTTGAAATTCTGAATAATTTGTAGTATTAGTTCATATGACATAAAAAATATGACATTTAAGAAGTAAAGTTGTACAAAAATGACCAAAAAATAAAAATAGATGAATTTACTAAAGTTAGGAAAATGGATGGATAATACAAGCAAATATTACCAAAATTAATAGTGATTAGTAAGTGAATAATGATGCATACATGTTTATGAAAGCAAACAAAATTATTATAAAAGCATATTTTGTTATTTGGTATTGAGAGTTTGGTATGAAGAGAAACAGAAATTCAAATAGTTGAATTAAGAGGGAATAGGTTATCTGTGAAAGTGTATAGTAATACCAGAAGTGATGCAGTCACAACTGAATTAATGCTAAATGAATAAAAAGTGACTGACAGTATCTGAAGTCTTTTGGTCATGTATAGAAAAATGACAATTCAACTGTAGAACAAGTATATGAAGGAAGAGTGAATGGTGTTAGAGGAAGTAGATAAAAAAAGTCATGTTTAGATGGAGTAGATGAGATCCACAGAAAGAGATGAATGAGATGTTTATAAATGAAGGGCAATGAAATGATTTATGAGGTAATGGAAACAAGGATGGTTTGCAATGACAGAAAGGTAAGGACAGATATAGAAAATGGTATTGGTGTAAATCTGGGGTGGGCAATTAATTTTCCCAAGAGGCCGCATGAGTAACTGGACTGTTTTAGAAGGTCGTACTGCCTGACCTCCATTATCTCACCCCCACCACTCTACTCCCTGCACTGCTGCTGCATTAATAATACCCCACCCAATGATACAGGCCAGTTGTGGCCTTCAAGTCATAAGATGCCAAGCTCTGATGTAAACTAATTTTAGTAACAGTTTTGCTTTTTAAATCTTGTCTTTAATTTCTTTGACGTATTATTGCCTACTCTTTTTCTGTGTTTTTCATAGTAGTGTTGTCTTAAAGTGAATAACCTGATGGGTATGTATACTGCATATGCATGTATACACATACTTTCAGAGTTACATCCTAGTTCTGATTTGTCTACTTCATAGATTAATTCTTACATTATAAAAGAAGCAGGAATTTTGGACACAAAGTGATTAAGATTTCTGTTACCTGTTTCTGAAAAATTAAATAATCAGGATTCATATAAAATATATAAACATTTATCTCAGTAGTTATGAATAGTATACCTAAATCAACTTGTTAAATTAGTGCCTGCCAGATGTTTTGGGCCACCAAATCCATAATGATTTGCTTAATTTGAATGAAGATGAATATATGTTTCCCAGTATAATGTTGCAGATTCTAATATGGGTTGTTCACTGGGATTAGAGGTTTTGTCTTCCAAGCTTTCAGACTCATGCTAGACCCCATCTTCAAGAAACTTTTCTCTCACAGAGTATGTGCTATTCTGTGTGTGGTATTTATAGTGCCCATTATAAGTGGCTCTTTAGATGTTGATTGGGGTGTGTTGATGACTGGCTTTTAAGTCATTAGCTGTTGTTTGCTTGTGCTGCCCAGCCCTTGCCTTCTAAGTAGTAGCCCTTACCTTCTAAGTAGCAATAGCATTTAGATTTATATACTGCTTCAGAGTGCTTTACAGCTCTCTCTAAGCAGTTTACAGAATCAGCAGATTGGCCCCAACAATCTGGGTCTTCATTCTACTGACCTCAGAGAGATGAAGTTGAGTCAACTTTCAGCCACTGAGAATCGAACTCCTGGAGTGAGCAGTGAGTTAGCCTGCAGCACTGCCTTCTAACCACTGCGCCACCATGGCTCTTAAAACTTGACAGGCTGGTGGTAAATCAGCACTCCTGTTGACTGACAAGGGGGCTATTTCCCAGGCTTCATCCACTTTTTGAACACTGCAATGAACAAGGACACATATTAAACTTTGCACAACTAAGATTGTTGGACAAGCAGGCACAAAAACAGCCAGGGAAGTGATTGAAGCTTGCCCCTTGTCATTCAACAGGAATGCTGATTTACCACCAGCCTAACAAGTACTTAGAAGGTGAGGGCTGGATAGCGCAAACAAATGACAATTAATGACTTAAAAATCAGACAGCAACACAGCCCAATCAACACACCCCAATCAGTTCGGAAGATAAAACTTCTGGTCCCGGTGACTGACTCAGATTGGACCTTGCTTAGTATGCCTTAAGGTAGAAGTGACTGATCCAAAATAGTTTTGAATATGATCCTATTCCTAAACTGGTTTACTTGTAAATAAAGCATTTTCAGTATTTGTTTTCCTACATATACAATTAAAATTGGAAGGGGACATAGGTACACATGTAAAGCCATATGCACCTTCCCTATGTGTCCATTTGCCTTTAGCATAGTGCATACAATTGATTGTGTTTACTAAATATATTTGTGCAATATGTGCTATATTGACAAATTGCTGATATCTATGATTAATATTATTTTTGGATTAGTTATATAGGTAACATTAATTATGCATAAATAGTTCTTTTACTTGAAACTTTAAGACTTGAGGTTGTTTTTAAAGATAGTACAAAATTAAAGAATTTTGTAGAAAGATGTATTTCAAACAATTATAGCATACAACTTTTGTGTTGTCTTTAAATGAAACAGAGTTGGAAAATTTAGTCAGGATTCATTATCAGTGACAGGTTAATAGAAGAGAAAAAAGTAACCTGCTAAAAGAGATATTATTTCTTCAGAAATTATGCATTCACAGACAGATTCTAATTACCAGACCACTTTAATCTCAAAATAGGTACATAGGTGACATTGGTAACTTTTAATTAATAATGAAATAAAAAGTTTAATGGTCACTTCAAAATATGAAGATTCAGCAGTTTTGTATGTCTCTCTGTTTTAAGATCCTAATTTATACATTTGTATTGAAAACGGTTTACTTATATTTTAACAGGCTGAAAGCTTCTCAAATGGTAACATTACTACTATGCATAGTAGATAGTTGGAGTTCTATGATAGTTCTGTTGGAGACAATAAAAGGTTGCCAGCACAGAAGGATCAAAATTACCTGAAATAGATAATTTTCCATAATTATGTTCCTATTTGTATTTAATTGCCATTATTAACAAGCAATTCTTCAAAGGAGCATGATGTTTGCCACTCTCTCTCTCTCTCTTTCTGTCTGTCTCTCTCTCTTTCTCTCTCTCTCTCCCCCCTCTCTTTCTCTTCCTCTCTCCTTCTCCCTCTCCCCCCCTCTCTCTGACAGAGATAGGTTAAGAAATTATAATAATCAACAGAATACCCTTCTCTTCCACCCATTTATTACATTTTAGAAAAAAAATGTATGTCCACCAGCTGAAGTTTTATTTATATGCCATACACCTTTATATTATGTTGATTTATATGGCTGGGCTCCACTGAATTTATTAATAATTCCTAGACATAGATATATCTAGATATAAAATTGCATTGTTAATTAAAATATATTTTATCTTGTATTTTTAAACTCAAGTGTATTCATATAAATATAAAACTTTCTGAAATACATTAAGAAAAAATGATTTTCTAAAGTGGAACTATCTATTCTACGTCTAAAGTACCTATAAACTTTGGACAGCTTTCACTACATTTCCATTTCCCCATTCCCCACTCTTACCAGACAAGCACAGTGAAGTCAACATTTTAAAATACTTTTTATTCCTGACTGAAATGCTGAGAACAGGCAGAAAATATTATGAATTAAAGAGTTCTTCTTGGTTCTAGTGAACCTCTCTTTTCTTCTATTTTTACTGCTTGTCAGCCTCCGCCTTTAGCTGCCATAGTAACGGGAGGGGTGAGAGCCAGGTGGCATGGGGGGGAAGCGTGCTGGAGGAATCTGGAGAAATCGAAACCGATACTTAAGCCACTGGACTGTATCTTTGAAGTTACTATCGGGTTAACCGTCGTGGCATTCCTGATTGATGACACTGCCAGACGTGCTTCCACCTGACCCCTGGGAGACCTTTGGATTGGATGATTTACGGAGGACAGTGGGAGGGGATGCTTTCTATATGCAATTTTTGCACCTGTTGCTTTAGATTCTGCTTTTCCTTGGTTGCTATCACTTCATTTTCTAATAAAAGTACCTTTCTCTATAAACAATGGAGTTTGGGTCATTCTTTCCTGGACTTTGAAGGGGGCACACCTGACATTAAGCAGAATCTCATTCCAGCCATCCCAGATAAACACCGAGGGGGCTGAATGCAAATTATGTCTGACCAAATTATGTCCATCTGAAGGAGACCAGATGGGAGCAGCTGGCTCTATGATAACCTCACTTCAAGTGGAGAAGGAAGCTGCAGAATGGATAGAAAAAATTTGGCTGAGAGAGGAGCCAGAGGAAGCTAGATGGTCAAGGGAAGTAGGAAAGTTCCCAACCTGGAAAGGAGCCCTCAGGGAGTAACCAGCTCCAGACCCTGTGAGGGAGAGGCAGTGTGGCTGCAAGAGCAAAAAGAGAGCCTCATGATTACTCAAGCGATGCAACTCCTCCAAGATGCCGTGGAAAGCCAGAAAAGCCATGAGTCTTATGTGTTCCCTGTGGGCAAGGGAACAGACTACCCCAGGATGGATTCAGAAAAGACAGCCTGTGGGGGGGGGAGGAAGAGGAAGCTGGGGAAGAAACATCCCAGGCTTCTGGAGCTAAAGCGAGGGATGCAGCAGTCCAGGTACCCCCAGCCTTGCAGGCCCCACCCCGCAGATGTAAAAAACCAAAAATTCCCCCCTAACCAGAAAATATGATGGGAATCCGAAGACCTTGGGGCTTTTCTTGATCCAAGTGTGGAACCACATGCAGGACTGGGGGGAGGACTACTTATCAGATGTGGCACGAGTGAGATGGGTCACGAATGACTTAGAGGGAGTAGCAGCTGAATGGATGGTGGTCCTCCACAATAATAACTCCCCCTTGCTGAGGAATTACAACCTATTAATGGGGGATCTTAGGAGGTGGTTTAAAGACCACCTAGCTGAGTGGAAGGCGAGACTCAGAATGAAGGATATCCAGCAGGGCCGGAGATCGGTGACAGAATACACCCAGGAATTTTGCTAACTGACACCCTACATGACAGGGTGATCAGAAGCAGCCCTACTGGAGAGTTTCAAGGATGGACTGAATGAAGATATATACAAAGACTGTAGAGCATGGGGAGTCCTCAAAGACTTGCAGAGTTTGTACGTAGTCCGAAGCTGACTCCTAAGAGGCCATGCAGGGTACCCGTCATCCTCCTTCTACCGCAAAGGAGCTCTAAAGATGGCTGTGGAAGAGCGGAATTCAAACCCAAATCGAAGCCCTTAATGTGATTCAAATGTGGAAAGGAAGGCCATCGGGCCGCTGAATGTTTCTCCAAGCCAGTGCCAAAATCTACCAGCTCGGGACCAAAGAAGGCTGACAAAGCACCCGCAAAAGCTCGTGAAACTGCCCTGAAAGAGAAGTCGTTGAGTTCGCTTCCCGAAACCAGGGTGAGTTGGGAACTCCGACCACCACAGACGACAGCGGGATGGACTCCGACTCTGACTCCAATGATCTGGTGAGTTACACTGAGGGCCCCATGCTCATCCTCATAGAAATAAGGGTGCTGTCCACAGGGGCACATGCACAGATGTTAGCCCTATTAGACTGGAAGGCAGGAAAACTCTAGGATTCCATGGGGGGAGGAAGTTTGGAGATCGTGGAAGGCAGAAAAATGCTAGGATTCCATGGGGGGGGGAGGAACTTTGGAGATCGTGGAAGGCAGGAAAACGCTAGGAT
>WNWU01000007.1:15140479-15161994 GCA_012654045.1 Ptyas mucosa | reverse complement strand
AACTTTGGAGATCGTGGAAGGCAGGAAAACGCTAGGATTCCATGGGGAGAGGAACTTTGGAGATCATGGAAGGCAGGAGGCAGCTCTTTAGCACAGCTAAAGCACAGCTCTTTAGCCAGATCTCTCCCCCCTACAAGCATGGCTCTTTTAAACAGGGAAAGAAGAACGAACACGTTTAGCAGGAAACTTTGGAGTTGCCTGATCATTAGCCAAGCCATCTTGGCAGCGCCATGCACCAGGCGGGGAACAGCTGTCTCACCAGGGTACCTAGTTGTCCTCTGGTAAGAGGTATGCCAGCCCACTTGGAAAAAGTGGGGGGGTGCATGGGGGGGCATGCATGCACAGTGTGTAGAGGGAGCATGGGAGTTGTCATGCACACATGCGTAAATGGGGGCGTGCATTGCATTATGGGTTCCGGCACGCAGGAGAGCGACAGCACACGTGCGCTTAGACTTTTGGCACGCAATGCCAAAAATGTTCGCCATCACTGGGATAGAACATGAAAGGGCGGAAGTGGCAATAGGCCACATCGAAGGGGAGGAAAAGATTCCAAAGGAGTATTGGGATCTCCATGAAGTTTTTAGTGAAAGGGCCTCGGATGTGCTGTCTCCCCACAGAGCTACGGACTGTACCATTGAAATACTCTCCAGGGTGAAGCTCCCTAAGCCAAAGATCTACCCCATGACCCCTCGAGAACTAGGGGAATTGTGAAGCTTCATTGATAAAAACCTAGTTTTATCCAACCAGCCAGACCAAGGGTGGCGGCACCGGTAAAAACCTAGAACGGGGTTTTATCCAACCAGCCAGACCAAGGGTGGTGGCGCCGGTACTGTTCCGGGAAACAGTACACTGCTTTTCTTCTGATTGCCATTGTAATATATATGGTCCAAAATTGAAAATGTGTCAGTTATGAAGATGGAAGTAGAAGATAAGCATCTCTTCCTGCATCCCCATTGTTTTTCTCTGTCTTTAAGACTTTAGTTCCACAGATTCACGGCTGTCTTTAGAAGAGCATATGGCCAGGGGGATTTTTTATCAGGTTCGTCTGATTCGCCAGTTGCGTCCCTTTCTGGATTGGAACTCCCTAAACACGGTCACTCATGCCCTCATCACTTCCCGTCTGGACTACTGTAATGCTCTCTACATGGGGCTCCCTTGAGGAGCACTCGGAGGCTCCAACTGGCGCAGAGTGCGGCCGCGTGGGTGGTTACGGGAGCGACATGGAGTTCCCGTGTAACACCTCTCCTGCGCGAGCTGCACTGGCTCCCGGTGATCTTCCGAGTGTGCTTCAAGGTCTTGGTTACCACCTTTAGAGCGCTCCATGGCTTAGGACCTGGCTATTTACAAGACCGCCTGCTGCCACCAGTAGCCTCCCACCAGCCGGTTCGCTCTCACAGAGAGGGTCTCCTCAGGGTGCCGTCAACCAAACAATGTCGGTTGGTGACCCCCAGGGGGAGAGCCTTCTCTGTGGGGGCACCTACCATCTGGAATGAACTGCCCCCAGAGATACGAAGGATCCCGGACCTACGCACCTTCCGTCGCGCTCTTAAGACCTTTTTATTTAACCAGGCTGGCCTGGCCTAATTTCTCCTCTTTTAATAATTATGTAATTTTGTAATTTTAACTTGTTTTAAATTATTAGGGTTTTAAATATTAAGGCCAAATTATTTAATCGGATTTTAATTGTTTTAAATTTTGTATGCATATTGTTTTACTATATGGCTGTTCACCGCCCTGAGTCCCTCGGGAGATAGGGCGGTATACAAATCAAAAAAACCTAAACCTAAACCTAAACCTAAAATAAGACCCTGTCTTATATTTTTTTGAACCCTGAAGTAAGTGCTTGGCCTTATTGCCATGCGCTCAAAAGCCTGATTGGGCTTATTATCAGGGGATGTCTTATTTTGGGGAAAACATGGTAGAAGATGTATCTTATTTTGTAAGTTACTTTGATTCAAAAGTATTTAAGAAAATAAGGTTTTTGTGGACCAAGTAAACAAAATGTTGTACAGCAGTTCTGAGTGTGATAGCAATCCCTTGCTGTGTATGATAGCTCACAAGCTGCTAAATCCATTAAGTCTCCCGATGAGTAGCAGCTCTCTAGAGTACAAGTGGGAAATTCCTTGATTTCTTCTTCTCTGGAAAAAATTGCATTGGTCATAACTCACTGACAGACCACCAATATTTTCCACTTTTGGAGACATCAAAGATGTCATAGGCCCTCATCAGTAAGCTCAAATTATGTATTCATTGTTATTGAAATATGTGTCTATAATATTTCACTATTCTTTTTTAGTGTATTTGTTTATAGTATGTGCAACTCTTGATTTTCATATATTGTACATAAATTTATTATACTGTATTTTAAAAACCACATGATTTAAATAAGTATCCAATCAGTTTATAGTGGTGGCATATTATATAAAGCATTTATTCAAACAGACAGTGACAATAATATCATTTTTGTCCATTCCAAGTTATTACATGAGGTTGGGAAGTAGATATAGTACTTTGGAAATAATGCAGCAAGTTTAATTTACTTTTCTTCCAAGTGAGAGTTTACATATTATAATTATATCAAGTATTTTTTTAACAGAAAATAGAAAGAAAAACCCATAAAAATGCAAGTTACAATGGTAAGCAAACAAGAAGAAAATATGTTGCTACATTTTGAAATTTCTGAAGCATTCTCAGGTTTAGGAAGGATGTGTTTAACAACTTGACTAGCTCTTATAGATAATACAACAGTTGAGCACTTTTTCATGTCTTCTGTTTGGTATTAATGCAGAAGATTCCTAGCAAATTATTGCTTCACTTTGAATAAAAGTTCTGAGCAGGAAAAATCATCACAAAACTACTATAACTTGCAGATTAAACTGTTTTTGCATTCAATTGATTTGCTCATGGCAAAAGAGTTATACAACTAAGCAAGACTAATTGAAGCAGCCTTTTGGTACCATATGACATATTTAACATGGAAGAGAGTAGAAGCCCCTTGGGTTGGAGGTGTTATAATCTAGTGGGAAATATGTCACATAAATGAATGGGAAATTGTTTGCTTTCATTGCTTTCATTGCTTTCATTGGTGGGGAATCTTTGTTTATAAACTTTTAAGGCTCAATTTACTTTAAAATATTCTATCTATCGTCTATCTATCTATCTATCTATCTATCTATCTATCTATCTATCTATCTATAATCTATCATCTATAATTTATGTATAATTAAAAGGAAAAAAATGCTGCTAATATAGTGAGTGGCTTATTGGTTGGAATCCTAACAGCTGTAAGGAAAGAAATTTTAGTTATCAGTTGCTCAGATTTCAGTAGGGCATTATAGAATGGATGCATAGACAAGTAGACTTTTGGCAGCCAACTGCTGAAAGCAAGTTTCTTATCAAATCTGTAATAAGATTTATCAAAGTGTAAAGAAATTAAGACATAGAAATTAGAGCAATGGATTATAAAACCCAATTTTTATTTAAGTTTCTTAAGGTGGTGACTTCTTCTTTTTAAATTTCTATCTCTGAAGTTTACTTGGCTATTTCCCAGACAATTGAGGCAGGCACAGTTTCTGTTTATATTTTTATTAACTGCCTCCTGAATCCTTATCAGGCAGTAAACATACCTTCACAACTACTATGGAATTGTGATCTTGCAATTGCTTTTGTCTCCTAGAGAACCATTTGCATTAGTTGAATGATGGTGTTGGATACAAAATTGGACACTCCAGAAGCATTGTGAAAATATAAATATTTTAGGATACCAATCCTATGTATATGATTTTATGTGCTTTACACATATATGTATACACATATACATGTGCTTTACAACCAAATATAAATTAGTCTAGTCTAATCTAATCCAGTCCATTCATAACAGTAATAATTTCTTTAAGAAGCACTTTATGGCACAACAGCTTCCTAATAAAACAATAATAGTGAAATTATGTGTAATGAATATTAGTCATGTGTACAAAAATACTGAATTTTGAAATATCACATGAAAACAGTAGTATTAATCCTTACCTGTTAAAATTTGAGCAATTCTTCATGATTATTTGGGATAATAAATGTTTTCTATAAATTATGAATGCAATAAAATTAGTATGCATTTCCAAATACTTAGCACATTACAAAATATTTCCTATAATTAAATAAATCTTTGCACCTATCAGAAAAGCAGTGTAAATTTAGACAAGCTGATTATATTTGTAAAAAAAATAGTTAAAACAAGACTTAATGAGCTTCCTGATATATTTTCAATAACACCTAATACCCCTCTACACAGACTTTGCAAATTGAAGTAGGGACTGATTTTACAACAACAAACTATATTTTGTAGTTCCAAAGAGCTCTGGAGCCTTCCAAAGTGCTTCAGAGGCAATGTTACAACTTCAGTTCTATAGACAGAGAAATATTATGATTTTGAGTGGTATAAATTAAAGCAGCTAGGCCAATAATCATATCATTAAATTCTTTGCCTATAATAGTTCTTTTGATCTGGTAAAATTAACATTATTTCAGCTTCATTTTCTTTCTCAGATCTCAGCTTCTTTAATGTGGTTAGCTATGTGCTTTAATTTAGCTCTGTCTTATGGTAATGAATATTTCCTCCCCAATCTAGCCAAACATAACTGAGAGCTCAACTTAACTCATGGTACTCTAAATTGGGGTTCAAGACTAACCTTACTTTTAAATGTCAAATTTTGAATGGAGCATGATGTTTCTTGACAATGGATCAAGGTTCCATTAAAGAAGTTCCAGCCTAACACTTAAAAATAGTAGTTCAAATGTTTATTACTCTTGAAATAAGGTGGGATGCCAAGGCTAAAAAATTGTTCTAGCTGCTTTCTCTTTGGCTTCTCTATCTTTGCGTCATTGCATCTCATTGTTACAATCTGCTTCTGCTATCACTCCTAGCTAATTAAAATAATACAGTTATCAGCAAGCTATAGTCCTGGTCCAATCAATTTCTACCAGCATAAGAGGTCCATTTCCAAGAACTAGGCTTGTCAACCAGTTATATCAAACATCCTGGCTAAACAAAATCTCAGTGATCACAGAATACATATGCTTCATTCAGTGAGAGCAAGTCATTTTGTTATGATTCAAAGTCATGCCAGAAGAGTTTAATCTTTGCCAGAGTATCATATGCTTTGCAAATGGGTTTAGCACCAAGCTCAGTGATACTTTTTGGGGTATTCAAGCTTTCTAGTTATGGCAGACCTCTAAAACCAAAGCATCATAGCCCAACCCAGTTTCCCCCAAAAAATGAGTTTGTATTTTTAATTTGGAGCGGGATGTTTTCTACATTGATTCAGCCAAGTTCTCTATGAATTTTTGCTAGACAATTGGAAAAGTGCCATATTTCTCACCTCTGCTAAGTCTAACCTAAAAAAGGTACCAATACAATATTTCAAATTTGTACTGTGATAAATTTCTTGAAGGTATCTAGCTGAAACTTGACTGGATTAAAATCTACTGTCTCTCTAATTTATATCTGATTCTGCAAAAAAAGTTAACCAGATCAAGGAATATTGAAATTTCCTACTAGAACTGTGAACATGTCTCTCTTTGAAGTGAATCTTGACTCTCAATGTGACTCAAATCAGGGCAGTTCTTGATGAAACACTAGTCGGAATCATATCTTTGCCTCTTCAAATTTCAAATCTTATATTTGAGTCAATTTAGGCTATTTCACATTAGTTTGCTAGAAATACTAACCTTGAAGTTGATTCTGTATATATAATTTATTGTAAAACCACAGACTTTTTCTCAGATGAATTTTTGTTCTACTTTAGTATTTAGGCCAATTTTCTAGCACTACAGAGTTCTGGCAATGGTCATTTATTCAGAAGATGAATAATTAAATCCCTACTGATATTGCCAAGAAAACTTACTTTATGGAAACATATCAATTGTCAAATAGGAAGGACAAACCTAGGCTTTATCCTGTTTATAGAATCTATAATATTTATCTGGCTGTCAATATTTCTTTAGGACTGCATTGGTGATATTGGAATTAGAATACTACTAGAACATACACAAGAGAAAACTGAATTATATAACAGTTATCGTTTTACCTTTCATTTATACTGCAAAAATTACTTGTACAAAAAGAGTGATATCTATCTAATGTAATAATTATAATTTCAATATAAAAAGAAAAAAACCCAGTAGTTTCTCATTAATGAGGCATATTTTATAGGGAGAAGACTCCAAGGCCATAACTTATTTCATTTACCTACTCTGTATGGAATATTTAGCATGATTAACTTCAAAGATGGAAAAGAAGTCCAAAGATGAGGAATATATGAACAGAACATAAAAACATCCAGGCAAAACTAGTGTTTTGTTCAAATGCATCAAATTCTTGATGATGAATTACTTAGATATTGAAAAAATGTCACAAAGCTAAATGAATGCACTGCCAAGAAAAAAAAAATGAAACAAAGAAAAATATATTGGAATTAATCAGGTATTGTATGTCTTCTATGATAGGTAAGAACTGTGAAGTGGCTTTTCTATAAGATTATGGCTAGGTTGTCAGATTCTTATTATCTTAACACAATATAACAAAAAAAGAAAAATCATAGTGCATTCACTAGATCTGGAAAAGTATATTTAAAAATAACTTGACTTGAAGTAAAGATAAGAAATAAAGGTAAACCTATCTTTTTAAGGAATAATTTTAACAAGATAATATTAAATTTCATTTATTATGTCGTATCACAATGCATCTGCTTTTTCCCCCCCAAGGAACATGATGAACCACGGTCTGGTGCAATGAGAGATGGAAGTTGTCTGTGAGAACAGTGGCCAGCTGGTCAGCACACTCCTTAAGTCCTCACCCAGGATATTATCAGGACCAGCAGCTTTCCGAGTATTAACTTTCCACAGGATCTTCTGAACAGCAGTTATATCAAACCTGAGGACCTGCTCATCAAGAAGGGGAATAGTCTTTCTTGCTAGAATGTTGTTTGTGTCCTCAAACCATCCAAAAAAGAACATATTTAGCTTGTTTAAAAAATCTGTGTCACCCTTACATGTCAGGGAAATTGCCTTATAGTCATAGCAATAGCAGTAGCACTTAGACTTATATACTGCTTTACAGTGCTTTACAGTTCTCTCTAAGCAGTTTTACAGAGTCCACATATTGCCCCCAACAATCTGGGTCCTCATTTTACCGACCTCGGAAGGATGGAAGGCTGAGTCAACCTTGAGCCTGGTGAGATTTGAACCGCCAAATTGCAGTCAGCTGGCAGTCAGCAGAAATAGCCTGCAGTACTGCACTCTTACCACTGTGCTACCAGTAATGACCCGAATACCTTGCCACATATGTCTTGGGTCCATAGGATCTTGAAATAAGTTATGTACTTTCTGACTATAGGACTGCTTTGCATCAAATCAGCTCTTACTATTCTAAGTATTCAATGCATATAATATTCTATTATATGCATTGTACAAAGCCAATATGGAGTAATGTCAGTGGTGGGTTGTTCCTGGTTCTTTCCGGTTCTATAGAACTGATAGTAAAACCAGTGGGAGGCTCCGCCCACCCACCATGACATCATCATTGGTGATCTGCGCATGCGCAGAAGCTTCTGAGTGTATGTGCTCCAGCTGCGAACCGGTACTAAAGGTAAGTAGAACCCACCCCCGAGTAACATGCTTTGTGTACACAAATTAATGAACCTAAAATTACTTTTCAGACAGTCTTTCATAGGTACGTACTCTCAAAATTCATGAATCACTATTAAGGAACTTAGTTTTCAGATGATGCAAATGAGTTAAAACTATTAAAATATACTTCTAGTTATTGCTACGATGTACCAATTGTTATTTAAATGTACCAATTAAGAACTATTCTTAAACTATGAACCTTGGGAAATGTTTTTATTTGTTTAGAAGAATGGTATTCAATCAAACAATAAACAATAGTTCTAGCATCAGTCAGGTATTCAATTGATGCATAAAAAATTCCAACTGGATAAATAAAAACAAATACACAATATGTGTGTATGCACACACACACAAACTTTCCTTTTTCTGATTTCCATATAACCTAGAGAAGAGCTATGCTAAGGTTTGGTTGAATTATTTCGTTCTATATAATTATGGAATCAGCTACATATGCAAAAGCATTCAGAAAATGCAAGAAGCTTTCCTCTTCAGGAAGCTGGAAAGTTAGTAACAATGGAAACAAGCTTTTCTGAGCCGCACCATTTTTTTACCTAATATAACATTTTAGACACTCATCTGAATGCTTGAAAAGGACAAGATGGTTTCCTGATTTTCTGGGATACTATACATAAAATTCAGATTGTGTGGGAGTCAACACAGAAAAGAAAGGGCTTACTGATGCAAATATAACTCCTTAACATATTGAGGGGCATAGAAACAGTAATAGAGGGGATGGTTTAGAGCTAACTTTATATTCATTCTTATTTGTATATTCATTGTTGCTACAACTAGAATGTCAGACAATAGTAAATAATTCATGATGGCAGTTCATGTGTTTCCATGGGAATGATCCAAGTTTCCTAAGATTTGATCTTAAATATATTTGAAATATCTATTTTTCCATTACTTTTTGTACACTTATTGTTATGTGGAATAATGTATAAATTGACACCTCACTTTTCTTATCAATATTATCTGAGCAGTATCTTGAAAATTGATAGATAATTCTCAGTTTTTTTAAAAAAATGCACATTTGTTATTTTTAATAAGTACTTTGAAAGAAATACTTTTAAGATTATGGATTTTGAGAAGAAAACAGATAAATTTGTTTATATCTATAATTAAGAGAATTTAAAAAAAAAACCCAATTACAAGAAGGGCATATGAGACTGGCTAAGATCAACCAATTCAGGTCTACAGAAAAAGTGAGCAGTGCACAAGTACATCAGCATATATAAGCATTAAAATAAGCTGGTTTAAGACTGTAGGCATGATTATCAGTTATTTATGAGATATGCTAGGTCATGGTAAACATGCTGTGATAAAACTAGTGAATACTGTTTAAGAATGTTTCTGTTATATCACTATAGTGATAAATAGAAAATGATTCAGTAATTTTAAATAATAGAACAGAATAGTATAGGATTAACCATTACAATTAGGCTCTTTTATAGTCTCTTCAATTAAGTCACTACAAATAGAAGACCTAAACAATTTATACATATTGATAATACGAGCTTAAATTTTAAAGTACTGTATAGCCTTTTAAAAACAAAGCATGCAAAATGAAAAAAGTAAAAGTTCCAATGGTAGCTACTGGAAATGCCATAATTCTTTGAAAATTCTCTGAGCTGGGGAACACTATTTATGATAGTATGTGAGTGCATGTACTGTATGTATGTATGGGTCCAGCAATGATATCAATCAAAATTTTCTTCAAAGTTTTTCACCAACATTATATATAACTTGTTTAAAGCATTGTGGGCATATTGAATAAATGTATTGTTCCCTGTTTTTATTTCTGATAATTCCACCTTTTTTCTGAAATAAGAAAATATTTTTGTTCTCTTCTGTAATAATTGCACCAAATAGGAATAATGAAGGAATTTTGAGAGGAATATATCATAGCAGAACTTTATCAACTCTTGAAAAAAAAAGTTGGTACTATGCAGCTCGCTAGGTGGCTCAGTGGCTAAGACGCTGAACTTGTCGATCAGAAAGGTCGGTGGTTCGAATCCTTAGTTTAGGTCTCCTGCGTGAGCAGGGGGTTGGACTAGATGACCTCCAAGATCCCTTCCAACTCTGTTACTGTTACTTCTTAGGAAAGTGAGAGAGGTAAAGATAAAAGTTTTCTCTGTCCAGTCATTCTGACTCTAGGTGAGAGTGCACATCCCTGTTTCTTAGTCATGGCCAACATCACTATATACGAAGATGCATTGAATTCTGTTACCTTCCAACCAAAGTGTGGGAATTACAGTAGAGATATAATTGAATATTTGGTCCTGTTTACATAAATGACCCAGAGATTTCTTATCCTACTAAAGATCTAGTCATCTTTACCTGACAACACATATTCTCATATAAACAGTCAACCAAGTAATTCCAAGTATTACATAGCCACCATTTGTGCCATGTGTTCCTTCTTTCTGAATGGGTCAGAAAAAATATCCTCATGTGATTTGTCATGTGTAAGTTAAATATGGTTATAACTGTGGGCAGAGAAAAAAGAAGGCAAAGCAATCTTCAGAGACAAACATCAAGGAAGATGCCTACAATAATCCCATTTTTATAGATTGCTTATATAAGAAAAAAAGGGGATAGACTATAGACATCATTGCAATTATGGTTATCAGTAGAAATAGTTCAACCTCCATTAAGAGCATTCATAAAACAATAAGATTCACATTAACCTAAAGAAATCCAAGACCATTGGGGGCTACATATGAATGCTTCAGGATTAATTAGCTACAGTATATTGATTAATTGTATTTGAAGTTTTCATGACATTCTTCATATTAATGTAAAATGTATCATACAAATGGAGTCTCTCTGTATTTCTTCAACCATATCTATGGTGCTGAAATAAACATAGTATGTATGTATGTATGTATGTATGTATGTATGTATGTATGTATGTCATCATAAAGCTAGATAGGGTAACATATATTCCCTTCACCATATTTTTACCCACAACAATCACCTTGTGATGTAAATTGACCTGCCAGACAGTGGATAACCCAAACTTTTTCATGAGCTTTTATGGGGAAAACAGTCTTGGTCCTAATTCTTTGCACCTTCTTGCCCCCAACTGAATGATTTGTTTATCCTAACAAAAACTCCTTCTTTGGAAGATGATATATTCAAGACTAAGTGGAAAACACAAAAACACAGATGCATATCATCTAGCACAAAACTGGGATAGGTTACCGTGGAGAATGGATAACTCCCAAACAATTAACATATCATTATATAATAAAAAGACTTGACAGAAACATAGATTTTATTATATTTCAGAACTGATTTCATAAACAGTTGACTTTGATAACCGATTTCTCAGCAAGATACTAGCCAAAAGGATAAACCTAATCTTATTCACCATGTTGTTATATTGTATATAAATTGCAAAGGCTTTTTAAATGTCCCATTTCTCTATTCATAATTGCCCAACTCTGAGAATGTGGAATCTCAGTAAGCCAATGAAAATAGATACCATGCGGTTCTGTATCATAAACAGACAATATGAACATCATTTCAGCTGGAATAGCTCTTCAAAGCTTTCTGGCATTTCAAAGGTCTCTTGTTAACAAAATAACCTTTGAGTTAACAAATAACCTTTAAACACTAAGATGATCTGAACTACAACCAACTTTAAGATTATCAGATTTTTTTTTCATGATTGTGCTCCTACCATCCTGAAGCTTTTACAAGTGCAGATCCAGAAGCATGAAGTGTAGATTTCAAGAAATCTAAGTTTGAAAAGAAGAATTTCTAATTCTGCTTCACACCAGCAGACTGAATGGATATCCCAGCCTCAGCAAACAGGCAACCCCTACTTGTGAAGACTCTGGTCTCTTTTTTTCCTTATATAAGCAAATCCAACAGCTCTATTCAGTGCCTGACAAATAACTTAGACTCCAATCAGGCAGGAAGAGTCTGGTACAATACATTTATATAAGCCTTGATAAGGGAATTTCAACACTTCTTCACTGGCTTCTCTTTATCATCATTGTCTACATTGCTTCATCTACTTCTCCAACCTCCACAACTGTACTCTTTGGGCACAGTAGCCTTTAAACCTAGCAGGCACTTACAGTCAGGAGCTGTGACTTACTTAGAAAAAGTAGGTGTTTTCTTTATGAGGAAAAAGGTAAAGCAATTCCTTCAAACTTTAAAAGCTGTCATCTTTTATTGTCCAGAAAGATTCCCTCAGAGATGAATTGTTATCAAGAAGGATGCCTTAGTGCATGCTCAGGGTTCAGGTACAAGTTCTAAAAGGTTTCATGATTATTATTTTGTTCTGTTTGTTTTGACTGCATTTAAACATACTCGTATTTATGTTGTTTGAAGATTCTGAAAATGTATTCTTTATTTGCTCATTTATCTTATAGAAGATGAAGAGTTTCCTTTGCCAAGCCATCATCAATTATGTAAATAGTACAAGACCCCTATTTTTTCCCTAATACTAAGATAGCATTTGATCAAATTGTACTTGCTGATAATTAAATGAACCCTCTCTGGCCATGGTAACAATAGAAGTGATGCATAGAAGCTTCTTTTGCCTACGGGAACATTTCAAAGCAATATAAAGTGCTTTACTGCTTTTTGCTTCAACTAAGAGAATCAAATTGGCTCTGTGTGATGGGCCACAAGATAAATACAAAGCTAAACCATTATGCATGGGCCAAGAAAATTAAATTTTACTGAAATGTTGTTGTGACTATTAATAGTTACTTTTACAATTTGTACAATATTTTAATCAGAAATGTTTTTTTAAAAAAACACACTAGTATTCTGAACCTAAATTTTAAAATATTCCAGGAAACCCATGTCCCATTATGCCATCACTTCAAAAATATTTCCTTACTTAAACAGAGAAATAGAAACCAAGGGTGGGGGGGGGAAAAGCAGTGGGAGCAGGAACAATTTCTCGTCTTCGTTCCAGCTTCCCCACTACGTTTCCTTGTGGAAATCTGGCAGAGAGCATCAGAAATTTCCCTTCCTTTCTCTTCCCAGCAGGCAGATAAGTGGCTGCTGCTGTGTGAGAGGGAGCAAAGGACTACGAGACTAGCTGGGAAACTATCATAGAACATTGAAAATGAAGACCATGTGAATGCAGCAGCAGCCCAGCATGTATTTGTATTGTTTAATCCATTGCGTAGTTATACATGTTAAGACTACTGGGTTTACTAGAGCTTATAAAATACAAAGAACCAGGATGCCTATCAGTTTTGTTAATATAACTCCCATGCATATTTGATATTCTGTCTAAAGTGCTTTTACAATATTAGTACAAAACAGTTTGATCTGTTTTCATAATGCTACAAATGGCTTGTGGGAATGAGCAGTAAGTAAGCTCTTTATGTACCATTTCTTTTATCTCATTCCTTCTTATTATGTTTTTCATTTAGATTTTTATTTCAGACAAATATTTGTCCCTTTCTTTTTGTCCTTCTATCTTATGTATTATCCCCAAATCTAATTCCATTAATAGTTCCTTCAGGTTTTTTAAAAAATAAAACTTTAAAAAGGACAGATGGAGTTTTTAAATGTATCTTTATGAAAATCATATATATATATAACTGTGTATCATATAATTTCCATAGCTGAATCTAATAAAGCTTCATTTTTTTAATTGCATGAGAAATACATTTTCTCGTTTTTTTAAGAATAAAACTGATAAGGGAAGTGTTATAAAGAAAATCCACAACTGACTTGCCAGTGGTATAAATCCACGTTGTTGTCCAAGAAAAATGTTGGGTTTATCAGCTTTATTCTGTACAGGAGAAAGGACAATTGAGAAATTGCTTTCCCACGTAAGTACCCTTCCCTGCTCCAAACTGAATCTTTAAACAGTTTATAATCAGGAATTCATGATATCATTTGTAAATACAATCCTATTGGTGAGTGGAAGTAAATGTGTGTCCAAGAGCCTTGGTAGTACAGTGGTCTAAAGCACCCTGTTATTAACACCAGCTGCCTGCAATTATTGCAGGTTCGAATCTCACTAGGATCAAGGTTGACTCAGCCTTCCATCCTTTCTAAGGTAGATAAATTGAGGACCCAGTTTGTGGGGGCAATAAGCTGACTTTGTATAAATATACAAAAGTATGAAGGCTATTGCTTAGCGCATTGTAAGCCACCCTGAGTCTCCGGAGAAGGGCGGCATATAAATCAATTGTTTTTTAAAAAAGTGGGTCCATTGTTGAAATAAGATGGGAATTAATTGTTTTAAAAACATCTTGTTTGAATTTGGACATGGGGGGCGGGGCAGGTATGGGAGGCAACTAGGGGAGGGAAAAGTTAGACTTGGTGATTTGGCCATGCAATTTTCAGCTCTGGTTATGAATTACTGAAATTCACTTGACTTCTAGTAAAGTATACCTTTCTTAATAAATGGAATTAAGGATCGTTCTTACTTAGAGGTTCAAGCTGATGCAGGTCTGACAAGTATATAATGACTATATCAAATTCTTTGTAACTTACATTCTTCTTGCAATATTCAAGTTTCTTCAGCCAGAGAATTGAATCCAGATTTACATGTATTGAGGGTATATTTATTTAAATAAAAAGGACTTATATTTAACTGCTTTATAGCCCAATGGAATCTTAATGTGCTGCTGGGAGAGAATTGGGATGAAGCCCAATTTACTTTATGTTGTCAGAAAGTGTAAAGATCTCCTGCTTTCAAAGCATACTAATGACCAGCAGACATTAGAGATAAAACAGCATAGACATTTGCCAGATCTGTTTTGAACAGCAGCCAGAATAAGGAAAGAAGCAATTTACACCATATTGTATCATCTCTGACACAGAGTTAGCCCAAAGCAGAGTCCTAAACTATTCCAATACACTGATATCAGTGGGATCTAAAAAATAAAAAATTATCAGCAATTTAAATTAATAGGTAATGTTACTTTCTAATACCCCTGGTCAATTTTGTACTTGTGTTCAGCCATCAGAACTACTACAATATCAATTGTTTTGCACATTTATTCCATATACTATATTCTCACATACAGTGCCTTCTAGAAATTTCATTTTTTTCAAAACGAATTGGAAAAAAAATTCTTTTTAAAAATGATTTTAAATAAGGTAAATAATGAACAGGTTTTTTGAAAAACAATCCTCAGACATAATTTGTAAATTTCAATAGAATGAACTATATTCTAGGAAGCAGTTTTGTTTTATATAGGGCAACTGTTGTGACTCCAACCCCCGAGCCTGTCTTATCAGAAGGAGAAGACTTCGAAAGTGAAGGAGAGGAGTTGGCAAGGCCTCCCTCTCCAGGACCCTCCTCTCTGGCAATGCCTCAGGTGTCCTCCGAAGGCCAAGAGATTGGCCAGGAGCCAGGCACTTCCGAGCAGCCGCAGTTAGACAGCAACAGAGATGAGTCTTGGCTGGATCCCAACAGCATTGGAAAGATAAGTGTGCACAACAGAGAAAGAGGCGTGTCAGAGATTAAGCTCCCCACACCGCACAGGAGATAAAACGGGGTATGGTGGCCATTCAGGCCTTGTGATGGACAAAACTGAAAAGCTAGCAAGTCACACTGCGTTTCTGGAACTTTGTTATATGCCCTTCTTGGATTTATTATGGACTGGACTTGACAATTCTTTGACTTTGTGGACTTATTTTGATGTATCGGACAGAGGAGAAAAACCTCCTTTTGTGAGTAAAGTCTTTGGCAGCTACTGGGTTGCTGCCAATTCTGTTACCTCAAAGGAATTCCTGACTGCTGGTTTTATTAACTCCTGGCTGACTGTTTGTGTGCGTGTGTGAGACGGGGCCAGAACAGCAACTATGAAGGTATCAAATTCTGAACTTAGAAGAAATGCAGGAAGAGGTTTTACAGATGATTCGTTCATGTATGAAGTATCCTAATTTTCTAAAATCTTGAAACCTGAGAGGAAATTCCCAGTCTTTGAATACTAAATATTTTGTGCAACTTGTGATAGTTTAAGCTTTTTGAAATTGGCAATGCATATTAAAAGCTTACAGTATATATTGGTTCTTGTGCCACTTTTTTAACTTACACATTCTTTTTTGAATCATGGTCTTTTGGGGGGCTTCTCCATAATTTATAAGAAGCAGCCATAATACTGTAGAAAATTGAAAATGTTATATATACTATTTATCCAAAATAAAATCTATATAATAAAAAGATGTCCATTGCAGGACAAGAAATACAGAAGGTGAGCACTAAAACAAGTTCAATCAGTATATTCCCATAGCTAAGACTAAATCAGTATCAGTCCAAATGTTTCATCTTGACTGGATTGGAAAACTAATAGAAAAACATATTTGCCTGTACTGAAGTTATTGAAGTTGATTTGTTTATCATATTTATAAATTAAGTATTATATAATCACATTAATTTGCTAAGCTAGCTTTATGTGCTATAGCATTAATTCATTGGAGAAAGTTGCATTAAAATATGAAAGTCAAAGGAATATATATTTTATATTAATTTTATACATTAAAAACAGATTAATACCAACATTAGAGTAAATAGATTTTTTTTGCCTCTTAAATCTGTTAAGGATTATCTAATCCATTTTATTAGTCAATTCTGAAACATATTGAACAGACTTTTGTGAATCAGGAGTAAAGAATAGTTTCACATGACAATTTTCCAAAATACTATTAAAAAAGAAAACATATATAAGTTCTATATTTGTTTTTCTGACAGAACGAGAAGAATAAGTATTTATGTAAGAGCAAAATTTCATATGACATGTGCCTATCTATAACAAAGTTTTTCAATAAATCAAGAAGAAAAGAAATGACAAGCTATGTTGCTCTAAGGCATAAAATTCCATATATATTTTTTGAATCATAAAACTACATAAAACTAATGTAGTTTTACAACAATAGGAAATATCTGCATTATTTCATTTTTTATTTTTTTATTTTTTTAAAATTTTAGCGCAAAGGTAAGGACGTGGGCAAGAAATTATATTTCTTTTTCTTGGATGCAGGGAAATTTTGTTGATAGTTGAGGTTAGGAAGAAATATTAATAATTTATTTAAACCTACTTATCTTAAAAGAAACCATAGTTTTTTAAACTATCATATAAACTGACAGATAAAAAATACAATAGTTATGAGAAGAAAGGGAAATCACTGGTGAGAATTTTTATTGTCACTGGATAAATAATTCCTGATTTCATTAACCAGGTTAGGAATCAGGATTCACAACTTGAAAGGTGCACGGTTCTTCTTTATTTATTCTAACTTAAAGAGAAAATTTAACTAAATTTAATTAATTTCATTTAATTAATTCAATTTAATTAAAGTTCAGCGGTTTGAATCCCTAGTGCCACATAACGGGGTGAGTTCCCGTTACTTCTCCCAGCTTCTGCCAACCTAGCAGTTCAAAAGCAGGTAAAAAATGCAAATAGAAAAATAGGGACCACCTTTGGTGGGAAGGTAACAGCGTTCCATGCACCTTTGGCATTTAGTCATGCCTGCCACATGACCATGGAGATATCTTTGGACAGCACTGGCTCCTCGGCTTTGAAATGGAGGTGAGCACCACCCCCTAGAGTCAGGAACGACTACCACATACATGCGAAGAGAACCTTTACTTTTACCTTTAAAGAGAAGTAATTATAAATTGTCACAAACATTCCTATTCCTATTTAAGCAGTAGGAGAAAATTAAATTTTCCCTGTTGTAGTATTTTTTATTTACTTAATAATGTTGCTTCTGAGATTCTTTTGTTGTCGTATTCCTTGAATAACCTAAACTTCAAATTCCTACTAAACATTTTTCTAGGCTATTACCCCAGTTCTCCTCAGTTTTCCTGCTCATGAAAAGTACAATTCCATTATCACCATATTTGTTCCAGAAAAGTCTTACTGTTAGGGTGTCAATTTCTGCGGACTATAGTCTCTTTTAAGTATTTTCTCTCTGTCTATTTCTCTCACAGAAATAAAAACCTGTTTTTTAAAGACCAAATCAAACGGCAAATATAATATAAACTAAAACGTATGTTTTCCTTTTTTTAAAAAAAGCAGAGTTCACTTTTTATTATGTTTAAAAGTGATTCAATGTACTTTGTAAGACAGAAGGGGTAATTGTAAATAGGGCAAAAAAAAGGAAAAAGAAAAAGGTCTAGGTGAGTAATAGAGAAATAATATATTTGAAAAGGAAAAATAAAATTTCCTGGTGGAGGTCAGTAAGGGGAATCAAATAAATCCCTCTGATTCATGCAGAGTCATGTATTAGGCACTTGAGATTTGAAAGGAAAAGATTTGAAGACTTTTCCCCTCTTTCCTGCACAGATAATTGCCTTTCATAACTAAGTTGCTATTTTGGCTTCAGAATATCAGCTTTCCAAATTAGTTGAGTTCTGAAGGTCCTCTGGAGCATAAAATCTCTGATTAAACACTTTCTAAAGTTCATCCTATGGGTAAAAGTAAAAATTCCATTACTTTAGAAAGAACAGTCATATCAGATTCATCAAGATAGTAATACTAGGAGGGACCTGAAATAAGTGGAGGCAGCTTCCTCTATAATAAATAGTCATCAAGGAACTCTATTTATTTAAAAATGGTTATGATGCTGCCCAATAATATAATGAATCCTAACATTATATGCTGCCTTAAATCCAAATAATGTTATATTAATTTCAGAGTTACTGGTACTACAAAAATAGAATTCAAAAGCACCTCCTCCTCCTCCTCCTCCTCCTCTGCCACCTCTACCCCCTCTTTGGCTCAGATATTATGATAGGTTTGCTCTGATACAGATTTTAGCTATTCATCGACTGGGAAAATAAACAGTAGGTGGGACGAGTGTGCATAACTTGTACAATATCCAATTCAATATCTTCCATGGAGCCATCTGTGTTGTGTAGTTTAGAATCTCAGTGGGCTGGAAGAAGCAACACTGTATAAAAAATGGTAGGAAATGAGTTCTACGTGTTGCTTATTGCTCATCAAATGTCTTGAGATGGGGACAGTGCAGCTTTTGTATCTACATGTGTGGTTCTAAGTAATGAGGTATTCTCATGAATCATCAATATATTTCAACTTTATGTTGGTTCCTTCATTCCTCCCTCCCCACCCATAATTATAACCCTTTTTATTTGTAAACGTTTGCTAATTTTTATGTAGCTACTCTATTATTTTCATAACCAGTTATAATCATTTATTAACTGGTTCCAAGTTTTTAACTTAGAAATTATAAACAATATATTTATTTGTCATCTTGCCTCCCTTCATCTGATCCTTCAGAATCTCTTCATCTGACCCATTCTGGTTTACTAATGGCTAGAGATACACACTAGGCCATGTCACTAGAAATATCAAACACTGACAGAACAAAGCTCTATTGTGTTGGACTATAGCTATTGGATTCTGAGGTAGAAATCATTTTCCAAGATCAAAATACAGTGTAATCTAAAGATGCATAATTACTTTTCATGAAGTTCAGCATGTTTATCACATCATAGTGTTCTAGTTTTTCTTATGGCGAAAACAAAACAAAATATAAAAAGCCAACAAGCAACCAAAAACACATGCAGACTTTTAATAAACCTGATTTTAAGCGAGTGAAGCTCAAAGATCCATCAAACAAAGTTGTAGTCTCACTATGAAGAAGTTCATTAAAGTTATTTCCCTGGATAGTGAGATGGCAACATATAAATTTAAATATGTAAAAATAAATAAAAAACAATGACAACTGAAGAAATAATTATTTCTGTGATTCTCCCCTTCTAAATATATTGTCACATATGTTACCATCATCACAGCCACCACCAGGAATGGTTAGAGAATTTTCTCTGCCTTAGGTCTGAGTTGCATACTTAAATATTCTAAAAGAAGGTGCTCCGTAGGTTTTCTGTCATCACTAATTAGGCTCTGACCCCAGTTGAGATAGCAATGGGTTTCCAGGTTTGTTAGTTTGTTGGGAGTGGCAGATTAATTCTGTCAAGACAGAACAAACAATGCCTTTACGAAAACTAAAGCACTTACCTTAGACATCAGATTTAGGATAAGACTGAACCCCAAATTTTTATTGTGGTTATTACTATTACTATGAGTAGTAGTTGTTGTAGTAGCATGTTGTCTCTCTTTTTATTCCCTCTGGAGAGTTTTCTGAATCAACTGCCAAAATATTTTTGCCAAGCACTGGTACTGAACTTTGATTTGAAATGGAACTAACACTTCTTCTTTTGCCTCAGAAAAACAAAACATATTTACCTAGTTCTATATTGAAGACGTAACTTTAAGAGTGAACAAATAATTGCAATAGGAGATAAGACTTACAGGAACTCGAAAATGGTCATGACAGCTATTTTTATAATGTACTTGAATCCACTTCTTATGAAAGGGGGGAAGTGTTATTCTTCTAGTTGTTTTACTCACAGAGAAGTATGAGGAAATCTGGTTGCTTATGGTTTAAAATGAATACTTCAAGGTCAGTGTCTGTATTCTGTTATTACTGTGTTTTTTTTAATCAAATGCTACTTATCATTCACAGCAATTCCAGGTATTGTACAAAATAAAAATACAATATAAACATATAAAGTAATATAAGGTTGAAGTAATGGATGGATTGAATGAGATTAAAATATGATGACAAGAATAAAATCAAAAATTGTTTCTTATATTTTATAGATTGTTATATTTAATTTATTGGCATTACTGAAAAGCAAGCCGTTATCAATGGAACAGTCCATTCATTTTAAAGACATAGATGTTCTTGTACTCACAGTAAGATCATTACCTGAAAAAATTCAGACAGCCATTAGATAACAGCTAAAAGTTAAAAAGAATCTATTTATGCATCCCAGTTCTGGTAGATCATTTCATGGAACTTGATTTAACAACAGATTACAGGTAAATGAAGCAAGAAAAAGTAGGAAAAAAAGATTTTAAATCTTAAATAGCCACTCTATCACACAATGCCAATTTGACAAATTCACTTGATAGTAAATCTTACAATATATTTAAGTAATTAAGAAACAAAACACAACAGAAACTGAAGCATTACAATTGAAAGAGACATTTGCTATTCCTACAAGATAAAGTAGGCAAAAAGTTCTTCAACAATTAATTAGTTTATCGCCTAAGGCTGAAAAAAGTGGAAATTTAAAATATAGCTGACAGAACCAAGTTTCAAGCTTAAAGCAAAGAAGGTGAAAAATAATGGCTTCATTCTGAAACAGTCTTTTACAAATGTGTAAAGAACTTATTATGTTCACAAAAGGGATACTGATCACTAAAAAAAATGGAGAAATGTAGATTATATTGCTAATTTGTATTACTCCTTTAACCATCTGTTCTATCTCTTAAGTCCCTTGGCCCTATAATACCATTCCATAATTTTAGACTTCACACTTAATGGGCTCTCATCTCATATATAGTAATAATTATTCCAAATTATTCCAATAGGTTAGTGGAAAGCTAACCTAATTGAGATGATAGTCTGAATTATTTTCATTCAGTTCATTACACTAAATATAGAATAACAGAGTTTGCCCAAGCATATCAGTCTCTGGAAGTATGGGGCACAACCAGAACTGATTACACCTGGATGTGAGGACTTGTAATTCTGTTGTCCCATTCTACCAATTAAAAGATCATATGACAAGAACTGTATACAGAAATACTTTAGATTTATCCCACTGGCTTGTGTCTGTAACTGTTCCAATATTTGCAGAATGAATCCTATTTAATTAAGGTCAATATAATCTTCATCTGTGTTCATATATTCTACATACATCACATAAAAATTATGTACATCTTTCTGAAGTTCAGTCTAATGTTCATTCTGTAGAATAGAATAGAATAGAATAGAATAGAATAGAATAGAATAGAATA
>WNWU01000007.1:15121656-15135263 GCA_012654045.1 Ptyas mucosa | reverse complement strand
CCTCGCCTCGCCTCGCCTCGCCTCGCCTCGCCTCGCCTCGCCTCGCCTCTCCTCGCCTCGCCTCTCCTCGCCTCGCCTCACCAGCCTAACTCTTGCCCTTGACTTTGCATTGGCATTTGCATTTGCCATGGACAAGTAGCTCCTGATGAGTGGGTGAGACTGCAAAGCTATGCACGACTGACTGATAATGGAGACTATTTCTCCATTAACTTTTTCTCTGCAAATGTCTTACTAGCAAAGACTTTGATAATGGGGAGGAAGAAAGGCACATAGGAACATCAGCAATCATATCAGTTCCTTCTGAGTTTTCTATTAACTTGTAGAGAACAGGGAATGTTAAAAAAGAAGAAGACCATGTGACTGAGACTGTCTGTGGAAGTATGCAGCAGCACTGAACAGCAGAAGTGCAGAGGTGCTAAAGCAGCAACATTTTGTCTAAATTGCATTCCCTCAGAGGAATGAGTTCTGACATTCCGTAAATTAGCCCATTTAAGGTACCTTTGTTGACAAAGTTTTGCCCTATATTGCAGCATTTCACCCAGTTGAAGGTTACAAAATATCGAACAGTATGAGAATTTTGGTAGTATATAGATGACAGTGTGCTAAAAGAGAATTATCACTCAAAGTAACTGCCTTCACATGCGCTGCTATTCTTCTTTTCCACATCAATAACTATATTCACAGTAGCCATTTAAAGTGTGCTCTAAGGATTAAAGCGTTAACAGTTTTTCTCTATCCAGTTGTGATCGTCTCAAGGGGCAGCCTGTTTTGTCTGAGACATGTTTCTGTCATCATGTAGCCAGCATGAAAATACAGAATGCAGTAATCTTCCTGCTGAAGTGGTACCTATTTAGCTACTCGCATTTACATCTTTTGAACTGTCAGGTGCTGGGCTAGGAAAGGAGCTCGCCCTGTCATGCAGTGTTTGGGTCTTGAAACCAGGCTGTCAGTTTTCCTGTTGACAGACCCAATATCTTAATTGCTGAGCCATTAAGCTCTGAAAAGAGTGTATTCTACAAACCAGTTAATCCATTTATATTACTCTTTATATTTATATTACTTTATATTACTCTTAGCTAATGAAATTATTGATGGTCCAAATACTGATAAAAAGAATCTCGTAATTATCTTAGTGGCTTATTTTCTTAAAGTGGGAAAAGAAACAGATTTCTCTAGGCAATGCATTTACAGTAATATAAAATTCTCTATATAGCAATATTTTGTATACTTATCTATGTGCCTATCTTCTCACATAACAAACCTCTTTCTTCCTGCATTTTTTCATCACTCCTAAAGCTTTTCTATTCCTTCTCTTCTGTACCGCTACTTCTACTGTTTCTTCTTTATTCATGTGAATCTAGACAGATGCAACTGCCATAGCTACAGTGTTTTGCTTTGTTTCCAGTCATAGGAGTTATGACTATGGGCTTCAGGGAATTGTGCCTGAAGCCATCAGCAATGACTTACTATGATGCTATGGCAGAGCAAAAAAGTGGATATGTCAGGTCTTTGTTCTGCCATGATATTTTGTGACTTCTCTCAAATACCAATTTGTCCTCTGCTCTTTCATCACAGAGTAAGTGCTGGAGAGTGTGGAACAGATATTATGATACCCCATTTATAATGCATAAACCAATATCAAACTCTCATTACATTTGATTCAATTTGTTCAGGTAGGTCTTATCTCATGCTTTTAATTTCTGTGGTTCACAATGTCTTATTCTGTGGTCACCGTAACCCTGCTGTACCCACAGAATGAATAAAGTGAAATACATGTATGCATTTCAACGTTGTTTCTTATACTGTCTTATTTCAAAAGCACCAAAAGTTTCACACAAATAGTTAATATTTTAATTTTAAAATTATCTAACTACTGAATTAGCAACTCTGATTTAATTGCAATCTCTTGCATGATTAATAGGTTAGTTTTCAATCCTTAATTCTATCATGCAGTCAGTTAAATATGGCCTTTTTGTTAAACTATTTTAATTTCCTGAGAGATCCAGTTCCTGTTTCATATGAATTGCATTATTTTAACACCTCATGTCATTATTTCTAATTTTCATATCTATTTGATTAATGATTTACTTGATCCATCTTATGCTCTAGAAGTCACAAGTCTTTATTTCATCAAGCAGAATTTTCCAGACGGGGAAAGCATGCTGATGTGTTATGGAACAAAGAAGCTCACTGATGAGATTTACAGAGTAAATCAGACCATAAGTAGCATATATTATGTCTGCTGAACTCTTTTGGCTGATTTAAATTATGCCACTGTGATTTAAAATATTATTTGTTGTTCTGTCAATTCCTTGCCTGTAGACACTGGAAAGAAAATGTGACTGACAATGTGGATTCAACTTATCTGGCTGTGTAACTTTATTTTCAGAAGTCTGTAGTCATCTTTTTATCAACTTGCTAGAGGCACTTGGATAAGTGGATTAAACAGACCCACTTTTGACTGAAATTCACTAAAATAAGCTATGCAGTAGTTACTTAGCTGCTTTAAAAATATTTGCATATTTGCAGAAGATCGTTCTATGATTTGGAGTAGTACAGAATAGCAGTAGTCCATGCAAGGTACTGTGTTTCCCCAAAAATAAGACCCTGTCTTATATTTTTTTGAACCCTGAAATAAGTGCTTGGCCTTATTGCCATGTGCTCAAAATGGCAATTGGGCTTATTATCAGGGAATGTCTTATTTTGGGTGAAACAGAGTAGTAAAAGCTTTGAGCTCTGCTTATAAACTACTTGGTAAATTTGTTATTAATAGAAAAGGGAGTGCTAATCTCTAGTGGGATTTTTGAAACAATTCCAGAGGACTTTAGCAACTACTATAGGAATACAATCTGCATTTTTATTCCAGAAAAGAGAAAATTAATTTATATGTTGAGGGAGAAACAATAAACTATTGCAATTCACTAGTAAAGGATAATAGTAGAATTTCTGCTTTTCCAGATCATTGAGAAATCCTTTTACTTTATCCAGAAAGAATTATAAAAGCTCTAGTAACTTTGGAAAGTTTACATACTGTTATATTGATGAGGAGGGATTTTAGAATAAATTTTAAATTTCCCTCTCTCTCTCCTATGTATGTATCAGGGGTGAAATGTAAAATTTGTTACTACCGGTTCTGTGGGCGTGGCTAGGTAGGGAGGAATAATGTGACTGGGTGGGCGTGGCCAACTTATTTTTTTATTTTAACTTTTCAAAGCATTTTTTCTTCAAATGCAAAAAAATGCTTTGAAAAGCCTCTGCAGATCAGGAACACAGCTGGGATCGTCAGGGCCTTTTCAAAGCATTTTTTAAACCACTTCTTCTGCTGAAGAGGTTGCAGAAAAAAATGCTTTAAAAGTCTCTCTGATGATCCCAGCTGAGTTGCCTGATCGTTTTAAAAAATGCTTTGAAAAGTCTCTCTGACGATCAGGCAACTCAACTGAGATCGTCAGAGAGACTTTTAAAGCATTTTTTTTCTGCAACCTCTTCTGGGAAAGAGGTGTTTTAAAAAATGCTTTGAAAAGCCTCTGACGATCCCAGCTGTGTTGCCTGATCGTCAGAGCCTTTTCAAAGCATTTTTTAAACCACCTCTTTCCCCGGAAGAGGTTGCAGAAAAAAATGCTTTGAAAAGCCTCTGAGATCCCAGCTGAGCCGCACGATCATCAGAGGTTTTTTTTTTAATTTATAAAAGCATTTTTTCGGCGGAAGAAGTTGTAGAAAAAATGCTTTTAAAAGAAAAAAAAAGCCTCTGATGATCGTGCGGCTCACCTGGGCATGGGGGGGGGGGGGGCAGGGATTTTCACTACCGATTTTCCAAACCACCCGCCACCATCGCTACCGGATCGGGCGATCCAGTCCTAACCAGGAGCATTTCACCCCTAGTATGTATGTATGTATGTATACACAAACACACACACTTTAAAAATACATGGAAATGAACAACAGATATAAATATATGTTTTTGTTCTTTCCTTTTGCTTTATGTTTTCCATTTCTTTTCTTCCTTATTACAGAATAAAATTGTAAAAGGTTTATTGTTCCAGCTCTTGTGCCGCACGTTCTGCATTTGTTTTAATTAAAATATTTTAACTACTTAAGTTAAAACAAATAGACATTTGAAACAACATCTCCAATAAAGGGACTAATATTCAGGGATATGCGCAGCTGAACTACAATTATTTCCTGAAGAAAGTTTAATTTCATCTCAACAAATATCTTTTAATTTCACTGCTTTTATTCCTAATGTGCTTTTATTTATGACTGTGAAGCTGTTACATCTTTTTATTATTGTTAGGCAAACCCATGGTAGCTGAAGGAAATGATATATGTTTGGCCTATTTCTGAATTTTTTCTTTAATAACTATAACAATAACTTTGGCGTTCTGCAGCAGCTTTGATATTATGTTTGATTCTTATGTCAGTAGCATTTTTTGTAATACATTTTGTATAAACATTGGGAGAATAATAGCTGCTCGAAAGGTTATATGACCATAATAATGAACTGTAGATATGATGAACTGCAATGTTTGCAGGGATTATCTGTGTGGACTCTGCTGTTATAATCTTATCTCTAGTGTCTCTTATGACTCTCACTGAAAGTATTTAACACTCATGGCAGAACTCTGACTTGGTTTGTGTCAGTAGAAATTTTCTCAGAGATTTAAATCAAATCTTATTCCCATGTATTTATTTATGTATTTATACATTCATACATACAATTTAGAGGTCACCTGACTATAAATAATTCCAGATTATACTTTAAATGAAAGAAACAATATAATAAAGTTATGGATCAATTGTTTCAGAAACAAAAAACATACAAACAAAATATTCCCCCATGCCTCAAGGTCTGAAACAATGATCTTTAAATGACTTTCTGAATATTATTAGCCTTGGAGCGATATAGATCTCTGTAGTTGATTTGTGACATGAATATTCATCAGAAAGGTCTTCTGATTCACGAATGGGTACTATATCAATCTGTGAAAAGGCATTCTTCCTACAACTGCCACCTGCTGTGTAGTAGATATAGGAGCTTTATGTCTAAGGCAAACTCCTTATTTTGTACTTGTATTGAATGGTAAAAAGGGATGCAGTGGCTCAGTGACTAAGACGCTGAGCTTGTCGATTGAAAGGTCGGCAGTTCAGCAGTTCAAATCCTTAGTGCTGCGTAACGAGTTGAGCTCCCGTTACTTTTCCCAGCTTCTGACAACCTAGCAGTTCGAAAGCACATAAAAAAATGCAAGTAAAAAAAATTAGGGACCACCACAGCATTCTGTGAGTCTTTGGCATTTAGTCATGCTGGCCACATGACCATGGAGATGTCTTCAGACAGGGCTGGCTCTTCGGCTTTGAAACGGAGATGAGCACTGCCCCCTAGAGTCGGGAACAACTAGCACATGTGTGAGGGAAACCTTTACCTTTACCTATTGAATAGTAAAGTGCTACTCTTCTAGAACTTGGGAAGTGGCAAGAACCAGGGACTAGAGGTATGATGGAGTGACTTTGTGAAATGAGGAGAAGAGATGCTGCCAAGCTTGTCAGACAAGAAAGGTGACTGCTCAGGGAGCTTAAGAGGCAGAGGTAGAAACTTAACAAGGACTCACCCTAACTAATTGTAAAAGCTGTACTTTTACTCTGGGGCCCTGGGGCACATAGCGAAATCATGCTGGTGACAGTCACAACAATAGTATGCAATACTTGTAAATTGACAGAACAGGAATTTAGTTCAGCTCACTTACAAATAGTGTGTCAGGTTCCGATGTTATCTCAAATAAATTTCATTCTCAAACACAAAGTCTTTGATGAGATCTTCCATTTATTGAAAAAATAACGATCTGCCCTGAACTCATTTGCAGCCGAAACTGACTCTTTGATCCCAAACCCCTCCCTTTCCGTTCCTCAAACCCCCAGTGTCTCATTGGCCATCTTCCAAATCAGTCATCCATCCCAGCTGCTTCAAATCACAGGAATGTCCCCACTCCCTCCATCACCTAGGTGATCTTATCTGCCAGAAGAAACTGGGTGAAAAGCCAAACTGCTAAATTTCAAACTGCCACTTCTAAACATTTTTCCTTTTCATGTCAGCAATGAAGCAAGAATGATTTAGAGCGCTGACATAGTGTTTCCAGGGAAATTTCACAAATCCTCCTCCCAAGAGCTCCAAATGGGGGTCATTCATATCTGAGGAGAGATCAGCTGACAAGCATCCTTCATTATTGTGATTATTGTTAATTTATATTTGAGGCAGAAGGTGGGACTTTCTGGTCTTGTAGACTCTAGGGCAACTGCTAATTTCATAGATAGATACAGACACAGCAAGGAAACTAAAATTGCTTATCCAAGCTCTAGAAAGCCTAATAATTATAGGAACTATTGATGGGAAGCCTAAAAAGCAAGAGTAGTTGTACATTACACAGTTCCTTTGCAATTAAAAAAAAATCACTTAGAATGCCTACCACTTTATGTAACTGCATCCAATTATAAGTTAGGAACAAGGAGCACTCCTATTTCCCTCCCCTAAATGCAAACCAAATCATGTACAAGTAATAAAATCTGACCATCCACCCAACTGCAGAGGATCAGAGCTGTGTTCTTGAAACATTGCTTGCTTTTAGATTGACCAGAAGAATTACTAAGCCTTTCTCAGAAGCTGTGATAGTAATGTTGCAAGGTCAGCAAAATTAGGGATATATATTCGGTAGAAATTAACAAAGCCTTTGCTGCATGTCTTTAACCTTATTATGTAAGGAGGTGCCATGATCGAATAGACTTCTCCTTTCTAGATCCATCTGTATGTTTTCTATAAATATTCTGAACCCAAATAGTCAAGTTGAGTTAGATCAAATGTACACTTTTCTAGTTTAGCAAAGTCCTATACATATATATATATATATATATATATATATATATATATATATATTTGACATGCCAGGACTACATGCAAAGACAGAGCTTCCTGTACCTTATGTCAAAGGATGTTACATATTTGTGGCCTTCATCCATTCCGATTAGTTTGTAAATACTTCTCAAGTCTACTTTTGTAAAGATATGTGCTTTTTAATAATTAGTTAATTATTATTAATAGATTTGAGATAAGGGTTTTGTTGAGCTGTTCAGGTCTTTGTAATCATTAAAGCTATGATTTGGGCTCCTTCTTTTCCCTTAAGAGTAATTGTTCCTCTTGTTTTTGGTTGACAAAAAACATGAGTGCAAATGCTAGAGAACAGGAAAGGCAAATGAATCCTTTTTTTGATGTTGCCATCCTGATACTCTGATAGCTGACTCCCAGGGAGACATAGGGTAACTGTCTTTTTGCAGGGAATTGGGGTCCTGACATAAAATTGATAATGCAATCACACACCCTTACTCTGGCTTAATATACATACTATGCATATACACACACATACACACATATAGACACACACACACACACACACACACACACACCATAATATTTTTGGGAAGGACTTAGGAAGGATCCACTCTAATTGATCAGGCAGTTAAAAGTGGCTGCGAAATTTGTACCTGGAATTAGTATGATTTTGTTAACTAGCCTTAGAATAAAGTAAGATTAGTCATGTTTCCTTCTTGTTTATTTGGCAAGACTAACATAGGAGGTCTAAAAATCCACAATTGCTCAATCTTGTCATGATTGAGCTTAACTATTATCCAACTATCTTTTCCCTCAAATCGTCCCTGAAAAAGGTAAGGTTGGAAACTAGGTAAAATTACCCAAAATGATTGGGTTGAATTATGTCTTCTTGAGGACGGGGCACACTAGTGCCTCACCCAAAGAAAAAAAATACTGCAATGTTACTGAATTGACTCAATCACAGTTCACCTCCTAGACAGCTTCAGTAACTCAGGAGGCACAGGGATCTAATAGGCAGGTGCCTAAATTCACAGTCTGAATAGCTTTGTATACTGATTAGGAATCACAGGCTCAGATTTGTTTCAGATAACTTCCAAACATTCTGCCCCAGTTTGAATCAAAATCTGAGCAGATCCGACAGAATTTTTCTATGAGACAGCTTGCATAGTCTTTGTAGTGGCCTTACATAAAATTTAGCTCACTGCATAAAGATCCAATAACCTGATAAAATGAAGGAGTGTTGAGGTCTGGCTATTAGGACTGCTCTGAAATAGAGGTTCCAGCAACCCTGATTGTCATCCACTCTCATATTCCAACTGTACATATCCCTGTACATCACAATTTCAATGTTCCTGTCAGTCTTCTCTCATTCATTCCAATGTTCTTATCCTTAGATTCCACTCTTCCAGTACTTATATTTATTACTGAATCCCTATTCACATTCCCCAATATCCACACATAATTACAAGTATGATGATCTATGGATGAGTCAGTTAAAATTGGAGTCAACAACCATGGGAAGGACAATTTTTCTGGGCTTCTTTTTTAAAAATTTTCCTTGCACCCTTTAGTCTTTCTTTCTTTTCCCTTCTCTTTAGGTTTAGTTTGTGTTAGAATTTACTATTGTAATCAAAATTCTTAATAAAAATTAAAGTTGAAAAGTCTCTGTGTCTTTGTGTGTGTGTGTGTGTGTGAGTGTGTGTGTGTGTGTGTGTGTGTGAGAGAGAGAGAGAGAGAGAGAGAGAGAGAGAGAGAAGTTTTCTTAGAAGCCATTTTGTTTAGCAACCATTTTATTTCCAATTTAGGAAACTCTGGTGGTCATTTCAGGAATTTTAAAGGATGGAATAAATTGCTTAAGCTTCTGCAAGACTTAAAACATAATTGCCCAAACACCAAGAGTACAGCTAGTTGGGGCCCACAAGCACAGCAGCTCCTAAGACAGGGGTCAGCAACCTGCAGCTCTGGAGCTGCATGTGGCTCTTTCACTCCTCTGCTGCGGCTCCCTGCCACTCAAAATATGCATCATAACTGCCAATGTGTGACACCTGCCAGCATGTGATTTATTGAGCTTTTCAACCCCCGGTAGCCAACCATAGATAAATCCAAGAAAAGAAAAGTTTCAGAAGAAAACAGAACGTTTAATTCAACTACATATGCTAGTTTTGTGGCTGCTCAAAATATAGTCAGGCACGGGAAGGATTTTGTGGCTCCTTGTGTGTTCTTTTCTGTGGGAAATGGGTCCAAATGGCTCTTTGAGTGTTTAAGGTTGCAGACTCCTGTCCTAAGATCTCCTTGCTGTCTCCTATCTCCATACTTTCAATTAAAAAAAAGAAAACCCCACACAGATAAATGTGTCTGGTTAGATGACATTAATAGACACTACAGAGATAGAAAAAAGAGGGAAGAAGGACTTATTGCTACATTCCCTCTTTTCTATGGCTGCTCCCAAGTTAGTATCATCACAGTTAAGAACAGTATCAGCAGTTCTACCACATGCTTCTGTACGTTTTATCAACATTTGAGGAAGGGTGACTGAGACAGTAAGAAGAAACCTGCTTTCCACATGATTACCTTAACAAACATTGTCAATATAAATTTTTCAGGATAGAAATGCTGGACACAATGTTTTTATGTCTTGTTGTGTTTAGATAATCACACTAACAGGCTTTTAAAAATTTCTTTATTTTCCTTTGTTCCTTTCTCCATTTTTAATGTTTTTTATTTCAGTCCAAATAAAAATCTCTCCACCTTTTTGAACATTCTGTTCTTCGATAAATCTGCTTACATGGAGGAATTGCAGCACTATAATTTGGACCAAGAGAAATATAATTTGAGTGAAGATAGAATTATGCACTGAGTTTTCCAGGGCCTGAAGGTAAAGATGACCTCTTTGTCTAGCTCATTGTCTCATCTCCCCATATATTCTTTTGCTAGAATCCCTGAACATTTTCTCCATTAAATTAAGTCTGGCTCTTCTTTAATGTCTTGACTGATGTTTTGCTTCCTTTTACTTTTTCTGTATAACTCTTAGTGATTAATGTTAATGTTTGAAACAAGAATCCTTTCTTACAAATAACATGAGTTATCTTCATTAACAGCATTGCAAAGACCTATTATCTTCCTGTTATCTAGATGTATACTGATCTATTTCTGACTATATACAATTTATAATGCTTCTCAAAATAAATCAATATACTTTCGCAATGGCCATTCCTCTCATTCATTCTGGATGCTTGTGGCAATTGAATTGGACATTTTAAAATAAACAGGTTTAAACATTTCTAAAGATTAAACATTCAGGTCAGAAAAATCTAGCCACCAGCTCTTCCGTTCAGTCTGAGTTCAGGTGCATTACTTCTAAACTGTTTAAAAGTTATATTTTCTTTTAAGTTTGATTTCAGATAAGGCCAATGCTATTGGAGACACATTTCACCAAGAAAGCATCACTGAGGACCAAGAAATCTGTGGTTGCTGTAGAGTTCAGCAATTTATAGACTTCATGGCAACCATGGGTTTTCTCCAGATTATTTCTTGCCTATTGCATGAGAGTAAGTATACATTAGAAGCAATCTTCATCGCAAAGTAATTAAATGATGATAAGAATATGAAGAAGGTGACATACAGTAATTTGAAGCTGTGATGGTACAGTGGTTAGATTGCAGTACTGTACTAAAACTCTCTGCTCACTGCCAGGAGTTTGATCCTGTTTGGCTGAAGGTTGACTCAGCCTTTCAACCTTACGAGGTCAGTAAAATGAGGACCCAGATTGTTGGGGAAATATGCAGACTCTTTAAATCACTTAAAGAGGACTGTAAAGTACTATAAAACAGTATATAGATCTAAGTGCTATTGCTGTTGCTGTAATAAATTAAAACATCTAAATAAATCCAAATGGACACTAGGATTGTTACCTGCAATCCTGGAAGTTAATTCTAAAAATAATAAATAAATAAAATAAGCTTTTAAAGTAAGCAGATTAAAAAAGTAGACAAAAACCCAAGAAAGCAATTGAACAATCATCCTGGAGCATCAGGGAACTGCCAGAGGACTGGAAAAGAGCTGATGTTTTCCTTTTTCAAAAAAGGAAAAAAAATAGATCCAGGAAACTACAGACCTATCAGCCTGTCCTCAATACCAGAGAAGATTCTGGAAAAGATAATCAAGCAACGAATCAACGAACACCTAGAAGCAAACAAAGTAATAACCCAAAGGCAACATGGCTTGGTCAAAAACAGATCAGGCCAGACTAATCTTATTGCATTCTTTGATAAAGTGACAAAATTATTGGGCCATAAGAATACTGTTTAGACCATAAGAATTACTTGGACTTCAGTAAAGCATTTGATAAAGTAGACCATAACCTACTACTAGATAAAGTAGAAAAATGTGGGTTAGACAGCATTACCACCAGATGGATTCATAACTGGCTGACAAACCGCACTCAACCTGTAGTCCTCAATAGAACTGCATCTACATAGAGGGAAATATGCAGTGGAGTACCCCAAGACCCTGTTTTAGGCCCAATATTCTTCAGCATCTTCATCAATGACTTGGACGAGGGGCTAGATTGGGAACTCATCAAAGTTGCAGATAACACCAAACTGGCAGGAATAGCCAACACTCCAGAAGATAGACTCAAGATACAGAAGGATCTTGAGAGACTTGAATATTGGGTGCTATCTAACAAAATGAAATTCAATGGTGAAAAAAGTAAGGTTCTACATTTAGGCAAGAAAAACAAAATGCACAGGTACAGTATATGTGGTACCTTGCTCAATAGTAGTAACTGTGAGAGGGATCTTGGAGTCCTAATGGACAACCAATTAAATATGAGCCAGCAGTGTGCAGCAGCTGCCAAAAAAGTCAACACAGTTCTAGGCTGCATAAACAGAGAGATAGAATCAAGATCACGTGAAATGTTAATACCACTTTATAATGCCTTGGTTAATACCACTTTATAATGTCTTGGTAAGGCCACGCTTGGAATACTGCATTCAGTTTTGGTCTCCACAATGCAAAAAAGATCCATCAAATGTCTTTTTTAATTGATTGTCAGTTAGATTGTTGTCACTAGGAGGATTGTTCCTTTTTATTGTTTTTTATATTAGATTTTTATTTTGTAAGCTGCTTGGAATCACTGGGGGTGAGTTCGGAAACCATATAAATTTTCATAAAAAAATAAAATAGCATGTTGAATTGCAAAGGTCCTTGTAGTATTCAGGAAAGTGGATTTCAACATGTCATTCTAGTTTCAATACATATTAATGAAGTATGAATTATATTGAATAATTATTTTTTTTTGCATTTCTAAGTCATGTCTATTATGTATTGGGATATACACTAGACTGCAACTGAGACATTTGTGACAATGATTCATCATAATGCATTAAACTTCATTATTAGGTATTCATGGAACAAATTTGACTGAAAGGTTTATTGTTTCTGAAATAAAAGAGTTTGTTTTTAATAGTGTGTATTTCAGAATACTGCTTTTTACTAACAAGGTATTGTGACATTGTAATTATTATTATTACAAAATCATGCTCTTTTTATACAAGTTTAAATTAAACAACACTTCCTGAATCTTTCCTCAAGGTCATTACTGATGTGTTAATTCCAATTCTCTATTCCAAGTTCTAAAGTGAATAATCAATATCCACTTTAGAAGTTCTATTTGACTAGAATCAGTATTTTTAGTACAATTTAAAGAAGTTTTTATTTAATATATTGATATTCCACAGTTTTATGCAATCAAAATCCCTCTTGAACTACATTGAATAGTTTTAAAACTTCATTGGTTATAACATCATACAGAATATTAATCACTATTAACCTAGGAACTACATTCCCCCCTCCCAATAATTTGCCTGCAAATATAAAAATTATAACTTTACAATCAAAACAGTTAAATAACTGGAAAACTAATGATAAAGCTATTATTTCCACAGAGAATCTTACACAATTATTTTGCAGCATTTAGTGTGAGATATACAACTGAACATTGACTGAAAAAACAAACTAGGCCCTGCAAAGATATTAGAAATGATAAATAATAGTTTTCTAACATTACTATTCTGGATTTTTAATGTGATGCTTTAACCACTACACAAACTGTCTCTGAAAGCCTATGCCACTGTTTATTGCTAGAACTACAAAAAGCCCTCTATTCGAGCCTGGTTTAGCTCAGCAGACTAAAAGCATAGTGATTTAAACCAGCTGTCTGCAATTACTGTAAGTTCGAATCTCACCAGGGTCAAGGTTGACTCACCCTTCCATCCTTTCTAAGGTAGGTTAAATGAGGACCCAGTTTGTGGGGGCAATAAGCCGACTTTGTATAAATATACAAAAGTATGAAGGCTATTGCTTAGTGCATTGTAAGCTGCCCTGAGTCTCCGGAGAAGGGCGGCATATAAATCAAATTAAATAAATAAATAAAGAATATATATATATATTCTTTATATATCTATCTATATATATATAGATTATATATATATATATATATATATATATATATATATATATATATATTATCCTCTATGCAGTTGTGTGAGATGAAGGTATGAGAAATCTTTTTTCCAAAACTTCAATGTCCCTGCAAGAGCATATTTAATTATGCTAATTATTCAAATTTTGGAATCAAGGTTTTATTAAATAGATATTGCCTGCCTGCCTGCCTGCCTGCCTGCCTTCCTTCCTTCCTTCCTTCCTTCCTTCCTTCCTTCCTTCCTTCCTTCCT
>WNWU01000007.1:15071665-15121646 GCA_012654045.1 Ptyas mucosa | reverse complement strand
CCTTCCTTCCTTCCTTCCTTCCTTCCTTCCTTCCTTCCTTCCTTCCTCAAACTTTTTAAACAGGAGGCCAATTCATGTTCCCTCAGACTGTTGGGGGGGGGCCAGACCGACTGGGTGGGCGTGGCTAGGTCATCATGTGACTGTGTGGGCATGACCAATTTAGCAGTCTATTTTGCCAATTTAGCAGTCCGTTAAACAATACACAGCAACCCTCTTTTCTATTCTTCTTTTTAATACTGCATGAAATTTTTGCTCAAGTTTTTTTTTATTTACCTGGCAATGTCTGAGGAAGAAAGTCATGCTTTCCATAGGTTTCATGGCTATATTTAAAGGGCCAACTAATGTCATTGGTCTTGGGAGATTCACTGGTAAGGTGACAGTGACTGGATGCAATGTTCACTGGTGCAGTAACTGTAGTTGGTAAATTGACAGGTGTGAGTGTTAACAGAAAAGTCATGGACCAAGCATGGGCTGATTATGGTAACAGGGTGGCCTAAGCTCACTGGGCTGGAGATGTTAACCGTGCTCAAAACATTGGCTGGGCTTCTCATATTCATTGCAGCAGCCACAGTGTAAAAAACTGCTCCTTTGGTACTCACCCCCCCCCCAATTGTCAGCAGCTGCACTGCTTTCTCTGGGGAAGCAGCTATGTCCCGAGCATGTCCTTACATAGCCCCTTCACTGGTCCCTTGCTTGTTCTGCCCCCCCAGGCTGACACCTCCTGCTCTGCCTCACCCGCTTCCAAGGCTTGCATCAGGGTGGCCAGGTCCATCATGCCGGTGGCACCGAAGATGGCAATTTTCTTGCAGACTGTGGAAGCTGGTCCTCTGGTTGCATGGTTTCTCTTCATACCATCACCGTTGCCTCCTCATTGCTCCAACCTAGGGCCAAAGCAAGCCCTTCCACAATATTGAACTCTAAGCCACCATCATCATCCTCTTCATCCTCATCTTCCTCATCATATTATTATTTTTACCATTCTCCTAAGTCATCGTTCTGCAGAACAAAGGATAAAATAAACTGAAATGAGATTTGTTCAGTGTTGCTTAGCTTGCTTAGTTTTGAGTTATCAATGGTATTTCACTAAAAAGTCTTTAAAAAAGCCAAACTGTACTGTGCTCTTTCTCTCACTTCTGTTCATTCTCCCAGGAATATGTGAAGAATGCATACAGAACATATTTTTCTTCTCCAGTCAAAGGTCAAATAAAGGTATGCCGCGCTAAAGGTTTTTTGTTTTTTTTTACTATTATTATTTCACTGTCTTCAACAATGATAAGAATCATATTTGTGGAAGGTTATTATAAGGAATGGAATTCTTTTACTTTGCTAGCCTTCAGTTATAAATAATCTGATCTGTCAAATTGAAGATTAGCAGATGGAAGGGTTATAGCAAGATGTTAATAAAAACAGACAACTTTGCATGTCAGAGCCTACTGGGATTCATGGGCAAGTGTATTTGTGTAAACTCAGCACTGTGCTTGTGGCCATTATCTTTTGATGCTTTGTCACAATTAAATATATTTTCTACCACAATTCAAAGAAAGCAAGGCGTATTATGTTTCTGTAACCCAAAAATAAATGTTTCTTTTTCCCATTAGCTCTTATCAAAATGTTCCAATGAAGAAAGAAATGAAATACTAAATGAAGGACCAAGAAATGTTCTATATATTTTCTATAGCTATACGTAGCATATTTTCATTCTATTCATTACCTATCATATTTTCCTTTTGAATTACCTATACTGAAAGGTGGACAGACTGTCAATCAATTCTAAACTAGACATCTATGTCTAGCTATGATAAATCAGGATGTCACCACATCTATTGAAAAAATAACTGTTTTTTAAAAAAATGAAATAGTAATCTTCACTTCTATTTTTATAACACATCAATGTTCACTTCTACTGTATAGGTTGACTGATCTGGGACCGCATCACAGATACCAAGACAGGAAATATTTATTTCAGTTGCATATATTTTATTTATAGCATTTGTACCTTGTCCTTATTTATGTATTTATTTATCTTCTGTAATGCTAATTTTTTACAGGCTGTGAAAAGCTTACAGTACAATACTTCATTCAAAAGAGCTCCTTGAATAGCTCACAGATCAATAAAAGACTTGACAGTCCTAGCCCACAGGTAGACAAATTAAGAAAGACAAGGGGGAAATGTAGACATCAGTTCTTAACATCACAAAATACCTAGGGCTATGCAGTGCTTCCAAGTCAAAGAAAAAAAAATGCTTTGGAGTTGCCAGAATCACTCATGTAGCACCATTCAGCAACTCCTTGAGCAGCTGTATCTTTTCTTGGGGGTCAAGTCCCTTCCTTCCACAGATTTGAAAATATAGTCCTGTTTTTGTTTTGTTTTTTCTTGTGCTACTGTCAAGTCTTGAGCAGCTGAGAAATGCAAGACACAATGGCTACTTGGCTTTGGGGATTTTCTTTTCCTCCTAGTAGGGTAACTGAACCTTGAAAGCCTGTTAAATCAATTTTCCTGCTGAACCTGCGTTTGGTATAATTAAGTTAGAGTTGTCCTGAGTAGCCTTGTCAGAATTTCCACCTCCCAGGCTGAGGTGCCTGCTTTGCCCTGGTTCCTGCTCAGGTTTCCCAGAGTTTGTTAGATATTCCATCACAATTATAGCCTGAGATAATAGCCAAATTGTACACCAGAGATGTGGTCTTAGAAACTTTGCATGCTTTAATAAGAAAAGATGAATATATTGCTAGTAGCCATCTGAATTATTGCAGTCCAAAACACTAATACTTCCAAACCAAACAGTAGTACAATATATGACAGGATGCATTCAATTGTCCCTCTGTAGAAAGTGGTAAGGACAGAAGAAGGAATATATGTTCTTCTCATACAACGCAGAAAATGCAACTGCTGCTGGGCCCACTTCATCAGTGTTTCACTGTTGAGTGACCAAGCTGCACTCCTTAGCTGCACACCCAGAAACTTGATACTACTAACCAACTCCATAGTTGAATCATTAATACACATTGTTGGCATTCATGGCATCTCATTATGCCAGATGTGGTGTAGCAGGCAGCATAGAGGTAGTTCCACATGACCTGGTCCCATGCTGTGCAGAGCTTTAAAGGTAAGCACCTTGAATTTCACACAGAAGATTACTAGAAGACAGTGCAAGTTATATAGCAACAGTTAACAGTGGTGGGATTCAAAATTTTTTACTACCGGTTTTGTGGGTGTGGCTTGGTGTGCGTGGCTTGGTGATACTGTAAAATCTCCATTCCCACCCCATTCCTGGGGAAGGTAACTGCAAAATTCCCATTTCTTCCTGATCAGCTGGGACTCGGGAGGTAGAGAATAGATGGGGGTGGGTAGTATTTACCAGTTCTCCGAACTACTCAGAAGTTTTGCTACTGATTCTCCAGAATTGGTCAGAACCTGCTGAATACCACCTCTGCAATGGTATTATAAAGGCATACCATAGTGCATTCAAAATTGCAAGTCCCACTGCATTGTAAACCATCTGGAGCTTCCAAATCCTCTTCAAGAACAGCATCATGTAGAGTGCATTGTAGACCATTGGGATGTGATTAAGGGCATGAATAATTATGAACTGTGCTTTATTACCTAAGAAAGGCTACAACAGGCACACAATATATATTTATGCAAAAGATCTTCTGGCCATGGGTGTCATCTGAAGTTTAGGGCTGTCTATTTCCTTTATTATTCAGAACCTCTGAACGAACACTCTCTCTCTCTCTCTCTCTCTCTCACACACACACACACTATAAGCATTGATAACTTCTTTTAAAAAGACACACAGCTTTATATTTCCACATATATCTTATCTGCCCCATTTTCTCCATTGAACTCAGCAGATAAGGCATTCAAACTGAGCCCTCTGATGATATATATATATATATATATATATAGAGAGAGAGAGAGAGAGAGAGAGAGAGAGAGAGAGAGAGAGAGAGAGAGAGGGAGAGAGGCAGGCAGGCAGGCAGGCAGACTAATTTGAATCAATTCAGAATGCCAGAATGTCATACTTTAAATATATAATTATTTGAATAACAAATTTATAGATCATGTTACATAAAGAGCTCAGAAAATAAGAATTGAATTCAAAAGTTATTATCAACAAGGTCCTGTAATGGAAGATTTGGCTTCTGTTGATTTCATTAAGCCAGTCTTAACATACAAAGCCATATTCCTATCCCCTGTTATCAATGCCTTCAAATCTGGCTCACATTTTGCATTTAATTATGTGTCCATGTGAGAATTGTGATTGCATGTTGTTGATATTTTATACAGCCAGATTGTAAGAAATCATTAATTCATGTTAGTAATGAATTAATATTTGAAAAACTAACATCAGCATGTATTTGATCAGATCTCTAGGGAATATCTTGTTTGTTTGTTTGTTTGTTGTTGGACTTGGGATGGTCTCATTCACTAACAATAAATTTAAATTTATTACCATGATTTCTGTGTGCTCTGTAAATTGTTGTGTGAACATTATAACAAGACTTTTAGAATTAAAATCCAAATGATCTAATTTGAACTTGAAAGTAACTCTTGTGCAAAGCAGTCTCTGAAAATGTATTCCATTTGATTTATGACAAGAGCACTGTTTGTATGGTCAAAAGATAAGAAACAGAATGAATAATTCCTGTATATTAAAATATAACACATTCAAGTTTAAATTATATTCTGCAACAACATATAAATATAACTCATTTTGAGAGATGGTACCTTTTAGTTACATGTTTCTTTTCCCTCAAACATTTACCATTTGTTATTTTAAATGGAGTTTACAAATCTTTAAATCAATGTTCTGATTATTCTTGCTACTGGTGTACATTATTATACTAATAATACTAATAATTATACTAATAATGTACACTACTAGTGTACATTACTACTACTACACTACTAGTATACATTATTAACAGGTAACTGACATGAAATCAATAAGTAGCACAGTTTCAAAATTTGAATAGAATTTAAAATATTTATTCCAATGTTGCTTTTCATTTGGGGGGGGATCTATATGAAAGAATCACATCTAACTTTTTCTCTCAATATAATAATTTCTTCCCCAAATAGCTGCTGTTTTTCAGTGGTATGTCCTATATTTTGAAATTACCCCAAGTTTGAAGTTAGATCATCCCGATATTTCACCATTGGTAAACTATTGAAAATAAAATTGTTATGCAACCGATTTGTAATTTATGATTTTTATGATTTTTATGATTTTTAGTGTGCCTATTTATATACAGTATTTTTATTACTGTAAATTAACAAGTGTCTAACAAGTTGGGAGCAATGACTTGCTAATGTATTACATTTTTAAAAATATTTTGTTTCTTTTATAATCAGTCAATGTATTGCTAGATGAGGTATCACCTTTGTCTCATTTTGATTTAAAGGATATAAAAATCCTTCAGGATACTATAAAGACAAACAAAATAAATGTAAGTTTTCAAGGATTCATTGAAATAAACAAAGCAGGCAAACAACTGTAATATATTTTCCTGCAATTGTTAATATCACCACCACCAAAATTTATAAAATAAAACAGAATCCAGTCTAAAAGAGACATCAGTACTGGATAGACTCCAATACTTTCACAGATCTACAGTCATGAATGGCACATTTAAAAACATAATACATTTCTGTGAATGGCATAAAAGAGCTAGAAAGAATGATCACACAGTAAGGACATTTACATAACAAAGCACAATAACAATACAAATAACATAAAAGAGATTTCTGGAGAAAATTAAATTTAAAGCTACATAAATCAGCACAAGCAGTGTAAAATGGTTTCACTCCACATAAATTTGTCAAAGTAAACAGTTGTGATTGTGTGTGTGTTTGTGTGTGTGTGTACTAAATTAAAAAAAATAACTGACAAATCAGAATATTAGCTCACTAATTCAAAGTGTTATTGACTCCCACACTTTAATTGAGAATAGGAGGATGGGAATACAGCACGATATTGGAGGAAGGTGTTTGCTTGATTCCTGTGGTGATATATGTATTTAATAGTTTTTTTCAAGCTAAATATTTGAGCAAGCTTATGTAGGTTCTTACAAGCCTAAATCAAAAAGAATGTGGATGCTACCTAGCACTTAAAATATGGCAGAAATAATTTAACATAACATATTATGTTTTTAGTCCATTGGATTAAAGTAATTGTACTGATGTCTTCAAGATTGCAATAATAATTTATCATATTATTCATATACTCTTCAGCATTATATCATATATTCTTCAAAATCTTCATCAACATCAATGATTTGTACGAGGAGATAGATGGGGAACTCATCAAATTTGCAGATGACACCAAGCTTACAGGAATAGCCAACACACTGGAAGATAGGCTTAAGATACAGAAGGATCTTGCCAGAGTTGGGCACTATCTAACAAAATGAAATTCAATGATGAAAAAAGTAAGGTTCTACATTTAAGCAGGAAAAACAAAATGTAAAGGTACAGTATATGTGGTACCTCGCTCAATAGTAGTAACTGTGAGAGGGATCTTGGAGTCTTAGTGGACAACCATTTAAATATGAGCCAGCAGTGTACAGCAGCTGCCAAAAAAGCCAACATATTTCTAGGCTGCATAAACAGAAGGATAGAATCAAGAACATTGTTGTGGCCTGCCGGCACCAGTAGAGCTGGCAGCAGAGTCGGACAGTGAGGACATTAGGGAGGTTAGGGAGGAACATGGGCCAGTCCTGGAGACTGGGGAAAGCTTGGATGAGGGCTCTGCATTGGAGGCAGAGAGGGAGCTAGACAGCAGTGAGGCAGAGAAATAGCTGGACCCTGTTCGCAGTGTGTGCATATGCAGAGCTGCCAGAAGACAAGAACAACTAAGAAAGTAGGGTCAACTTGGGAGTAAAGCCACACCTTAGAGGTGATTGGCCCCTCCCATAGGAAACAAAAGAGGAACGAATGGGGAGTGGGCTTTTGCAGGAAACAATTTGTCCATTTGGTCGTTGCAAGAGTGGAAAGATCTGTTCGTGACTCTAAGAGACTCTGTGCCAAGATTTGTCTTGCACTGTGTTTGGAAACTAGTTACCTGGCAGCTTTCCAAGTGAGATAAGGTTCGTGTTGATAAATATTCCTCTGAAAGACTGTTTTCCTGCCTTGCCTAGTCATGTAAATAAAAGGCGTTTTGCCAGGACCACACTCCATGCTTTTTAAGGAAGCCTAGGTCAAAACAAACATGTGAAGTGTTAATACCACTTTATAATGCCTTGGTAAGGCCACACTTGGAATACTGCATCCAGTTTTGGTCACCACAGTGTAAAAAAGATGCGGAGACTCTAGTAGAGTGCAGAAGAGCAACAAAGATGATTAGGGGACTGGAGGCTAAAGAATATGAAGAACGGTTGCAGGAACTGTTTGTGTCTAGTTTAATGAAAAGAAGGATTAGGAGAGACATGATAGCAGTGTTCCAATATCTCAGGGGCTTCCACAAAGAAGAGGGAATCAAGCTATTCTCCAAAGCACCTGAGGGGAGAACAAGAAGCAATGAGTGGAAACTAATCAAAGAGAGAAGCAACTTAGAACTAAGGAGAAATTTCCTGACAATTAGAACAATTAATCAGTGGAACAATTTGCCTCCAGAAGTTGGGAATGCTCCAACACTGGAAGTTTTTAAGAAGATGTTGGATAACCATTTGTCTGAAGTGGTGTAGGGTCTCCTGCCTAAGTAGGGGGGGTTGGATTAGAAGATCTCCAAGGTCTTTTCCAACTCTGTTATTCTGTTATTCTGTTTCTTTAAAAAAAAAAAAAGCTTGACTTTTGACTTCTATAAGTTTAAAAGCCTACTGATTATACTACTCTATTTGTATTGGATTCCATGGGAACTGTGGCTACTCAAGTAATAATAATAATAATAATAATAATAATAATAATAATAATAATAATAATTTTATTTCTATACTGCCCTTCTCCCGGAGGACTTAGGGCAGTGTACAGCCTATTAAAAGCACAAGACAAACATCAATTAAAATAATTTAAATTTTTAAAATAATTTCGGCTCAGTTTAAAACCCCCAAAATTTAAAACACCTGATTTAAAATTATTAGGTTGATACCCCAGCCTGGCAGAACAACAGGGTCTTGAGGGCACAGCGAAATACCCGGAGGTCGGAGATCTTACACATTTCCGGAGGCAGTTAATTCCACAGGGCTGGGGCTCCCACAGAGAAGGTCCAGCTGACATAACTTGGCCGATGGCACCCTGAGGAGACCCTCTGTGGGAGGGAACTGGCCAGTGGGAGGCTATTGGTGGCAGAAGTCGGTCTCAAAGGTACCCGGGTCCTATGTCATGGAGCACTTTAAAGGTGGTGGCCAACACCTTGAATCGCACCCGGAAGACCACTGGGAGCCAGTGCAGCTCGCGCAGGAGGGGTGTCACGTGGGTACATCGGATTGTGCCCATGACCACCCACGCAGCTGCATTCTGGACCAGTTGGAGACTCTGAGTGCTCTTCAAGGGGAGCCCCATGTAGAGAGCATTACAGTAGTCCAACCAGGAGGTGACAAGGGCATGAGTGACTGCGCAGGGCGTCCTGATCCAGAAAGGGCTGCAACTGGCGAATCAGGCGAACCTGATAAAAGGCCTCCCTGGCCACGGCCATCATATGCTCTTCTAAAGACAGCCATGCATCCAGGAGGACACCCAGATTGCGAGCCCTCTCTTTGGGGGGCAATGATTCACTCCCAATAGTCAGCGATGGCACCAGCTGACTATATCGGGATGCTGGAAGTCACAGCTACTCGGTCTTGGAAGGGTTGAGTCTGAGCCTGTTCCTCCCCATCCAGACCCGCACGGCCTCCAGGCAGCAAGACATCACATCAAGGGCATCGTTGGGGTGGTCTGGGGTGGAAATGTACAGCTGGGTATTATCAGCGTACAGATGACACTTCACCCCAAAACCACAGATGATCTCACCCAGCGACTTCACATAAATGTTGAACAGAAGGGGCGAGAGGACCGACCCTTGCAGCATTACCCATCCGAGGCACCTCGAGGACGACCTTTGTCCCCCTGCCAACACAAACAGTGAGCGGTCGGAGAGGAAGGAGGAGAACCATTGCAAAACGATGCCCCCTATTCCTAACTTCCTCAACCGCTGCAGCATAATACCATGGTCGATGGTATCTAAAGCCGCTGAGAGATCTAATAGGACTAGGACAGAGGAACAACCCCTGTTCCAAGCCCTCCAGAGATCATCCACCAACGCGACCAATGCTGTTTCTGTGCTGTACCCCTGCCTGAAACCTGACTGGTACGGGTCCAGATAGATAGCTTCATCCAGGTGCCGGGGAAGCTGTTGTGCCACCATGCTCTCAACAACCTTCACCACAAAACGAAGGTTGGAGACTGGATGGTAGTTAGCTAATTCAGTCAGGTCCAGGGAAGACTTCTTGAGGAGGGGCCTCACCACCGCCTCTTTCAAGGCAGCAGGAAAGGCATGATACATTTGTCATAGAGAATAGTCATGGAAGAATGTTAACCAATAGGAAACTCAAAATAAAAATGTACAGTATCAGGATCTGAAGCGCAAGAATCTGGGTGTAGTAGACATTAGCTAGTGAAAACTAGTCACTAATATTTAACTTGTGACTGGTATTTAAATTAGGTCTCTTTTTTGTTAATGTTTCATTATTATTTGATAGCACAAAATTGCTTGAATCATAACATTATAGATCTTGAGTTGTGCTGTAGCTGCATCAAATGATCTTTATGTATTTATTTAAAAGATTTGTATGACTTTCCATGTTAAAACAGAATTCTGGGCAGTTCACAATAATAAGAAAACTGCAAACCATAAAACCAAGCTAAAATCAAGAACTGCAAAACTAAAATCAAGAACTGCAAAATCTGGCTCTTAGTAATCTCCAGGATGCCCCAACAACTTTCCACAGTCTCCAATCATTCTGTCACAGTGTCTGGACAACAACCAGGTCTTGGTAGCTTTCCAAAAACAATTCTTCTGGATTGCAATGAAAGATATGATAACATTTCAGGGAAATGACCTGGAGTGTGCTTTCGTATACAATCTGATGGAATGAACAGATAGACTCATAGAGATGTGGCCCTCAAATTAACAGTATTTAATTCTTGTTTTTATATGCTGGCAAATTCAAATCACTTTTGCAATGTTTAAAGTACTCTTACACAGAATCTAATTCATGTTTTATTCCAATAAAGTTGATATTGTTTATATGTTTTATTCCAGCAAACTTGAACATCTTTCCAATGCTCATAATCAGTTTCTAGTTCCATGGTTTAAAGGTCTGTGGCTAAGGAGATGTACCCTGGAGGTCTGAATTATGCATTTATTTTTGTAGTCGTTTTCTCATCAAATTCCATTTATACAAGAGGAAACCCTTTAATTACAACATCCTTAATTTAGCCATGAAACCTCATAATGAAAATGATTAATTACTTTCAGCAGTCATTACACATCATCATGTCTATTTCTTTAAACAAGGAAGCAAAAAGTGTCTTATGAATATTACATTCACAAAATAATAAGTCACTTTTTAAAAAAAGAATAATATAGTTTCAAAAATATCATAAAATGAATAATGATACAATTATTCTATAATTTCTCAGATTGCTTATTGAAAACCTTGCTTTCTGATGGAAATGTCTAAAATTCTACTGTTTGAGGAATACTCTTATACAAAGGTTTGATAAGAGTAAAAAAATTGGTGCTGTTTGTGGATTATCTAGAAGAATATGTGAGTCCTCCTAAAGTTTCCAGTACATCCCCCGCCTCCTGCATTCTGGCTCCCTTCCAGCACAAGATCAAAACAATACAAACATGGCTTAGAGCAGTTTCACAGTCTAATGTGTCTCCCAGGCATGTTCTGGATCATGGTTACCCAAACTGCATAGGTTAATCATTTATTCAAGAACATCTATATTATATTTAGCAATTGCTTTATTAATATTCATTATTTATACGTAATTCAGATCTGCTACTAAATCAGAACATAAACTATGTTCATTTAATGGGCTTTTTTCCAGATAGTATCCATGTACAGTATTTGATGATGTAGTCAGAGATCTACAAAACCCCATGCAATTAAGTGTATTTAATCAGTGGTGGGTTTCTACCGGTTCGCCCGGTTCAGATGAACCAGTAGTGATGGCAGCGGGAGGTTCTGCCCAGCCACCCGGACGTCATCACAGACACTCTGTGAATGCACAGAAGGTTCTGTGCATGTGCAGAAGCACCCCACGTGCCCAATTCCAAACCAGTAGCAAAGGTAAATGGAACCCACCACTGTATTTAATGTGCCACAATACATTGTCATTATAGTATGACTAGATATGCAGTGGATCTCTAATTTTGGGAGAAACTGTCTTACACTGGCTATAATCTAACATGATCTAACTAGTTACTTTAGATTTGAATAAATCTCTTTGCTCAGATTTTTTAATTTTGTTTCACAAGGAAAAGTAATTAAATTGCTTCATACTTTTAAATAAGTAGCATTATTTTGAAATAGCATCTTATTGATTAATTTTTGTATAGGACAATTTGCTGTGGAAAATTGGATCAACTTTTCTGCTTTGCCCATGACTAAGGTACAAATTTGTATAATTCAAGATTGCAGTGAAGAATACAAGCTGTTTTGTTTTTGCTAGAGTTACCAAATCCACTTAGAAGACTGAATGAGGTAAAGGGTAGATACCAGCGATAAAATCCAGCAGGTTCTAACAGGTTCTGGAGAACCGGTAGTGGAAATTTTGAGCAGTTTGGAGAACTGGCAGAAGAAATTTTGAGTAGTTCAGAGAACCAGCAAATACTACTTCTGGCTGGCTCCATAATGGGGTGGGAATGGAGATTTTGCAGTATCCTTCCCCTGCCATGCCCATCAAGCCACACCACACCCACCAAGCCAGGCTCACAGAACCAATAGTAAAAAAAAATTGGATTTCACCGCTGGTAGATACAATATGTTTGTGATTGTGTAGACAAATCCAGTTCCCTATGTTTCATGATTTTGACTGCTTTATAAATCTTGGCATATATAGCCAAATAATTTAGGTATTATCATAAGAATTTTTGTTACTAGTTTACAATCTTCCTTCTAAAAAGGATTTCTCAACCCTTCATGCACAAAGTATGAGGGCTACTAGAGAGTAAAATAGCTAATAGGGAGGGAAGATACTCAAAACAGGAGATAAGTTAGGAATCTATTGGTTTCATTTTATAATGAAGCAACTGATTTGCATAACATAAATAAATTTCAATAATTGAAAGTAAAGTGCATTTTAGTGATTTAAAATAGACATAGGGTTCAGTGTTTAAAATACTAATCAGTACAAATCCATAAACATCAAAACAAATTTATTAAATGTACATTAATATGTAAGGTCACATGCCAAAACTTGTATTATGTCAAACACATTTTTTTTATTCTAAACATCTATAATTAATTCATAAAAATAGCTTTAGGGTTCCTTATTCTGTTCCATTTTATAAACTGTTACCAGAAAATTGTACTGTGTGCTTCTGTTTATTTAAAGTACATCACACAGTTGAATTTACAAGCAAAATAGTCGAAGGAAGCCTTTGGGGGAATATAGTAAATTAAAAATGAAAGCACAATGAGTAGAATACAGAATTTATAAGAAAAATAAAACATTTTTATAAAGGAAAATGCTTTTCAAGATATATATAAATCAAGCACAAATTCTGTAAATACTTACATGATGAACAAATAGTAATTGAATACAGAACTAAGCCATATTAATGCAAGATATGAGACAGCTTATATAACAAGTTACAGAAGAAATGTGTATTTACAGAAGAAATATATGCACTTCAGCACAGAATTCTTCTGTTCTAGAAAAAAAGATCTAAATCTCAAAGCTTTCTTTAACTATAGTGTTGATTAGTTTACTTCACAAAATAATCAGTCAGACTATGTCTGAATCCTATCCATATTGGGCCATATGAATAAATGTCATTACGAAGCGAGTTGTAATGAAGCTATTTTCTGAAACAATGTAAATGGTTGATTACATTTATTAGTAAATTGATTTAGCTATGCTTTCAAAAATGTTTTAGCATATCTGACTTTTGTAAGAATAAATGAAAAAGGGATTTTAATTTAGCATTTAGTTGAGTGATTTACATAAAATTAAGCAGAAATGTGTCTTAGTTGGTATTTGTAAACATCTTATTTTAGAATTTATTTATTTTTAAATAATATTAATAATCTGAATTTGGTATGTCTGCATGAAGCCATCCCACTTTAAATTTATCCAAATAAATTATCTGGATTTTAGGATAAGAAATAAGCAAGTTGATTCATGGTGATTTACAAATCATATTGGGCAAGACAAATATATCGATTTTAATGTTTTCTGTATTATTATTCTGCTTCATTTGCATTTTAAGAAAAACATTTAACTAAGATCATAACAAGGGGAATTAAATTTTCAATAATCAGCCATGGAAAGTAGACATCATACTCCAGTTTTAGTCCAGACTAAAACTGATGATTAAAATGTAGAAAACAGCAGTTGAAAGAATTGGAAAATACATATATTACTAGGTATTACTAGGTAATTATTAGGTGATATATAAATTAAAAGTACAAGTACTAGGATTTTAAATTTACTTTAAGACCTCACCAGTCAAAGATCTCTGCCTAGATGGATGAAAAGCTTATTTCAATTAATCCTACATTTTCATGGTTTAACAGTTAAGTTCTTCTTATCTTATTTGTGGAGAGAAAGAGGAGAGAGGGAGGGAGGGCACTACAGAGACATTTTTCCATAGCAAATTGAATTAAACACTTTCTCATTCATTCTTAAAATCATTATATCATTTTATCCTTCTGATAATATAACTTACAAGTTATTTTCAAATGGAGTGAACACCTCCATTTGTCAATATGGTTTTAGGAAGCAAACATATTGTTACATGAAAGAAGAAAGGAAGGAAGGAAGGAAGGAAGGAAGGAAGGAAGGAAGGAAGGAAGGAAGGGAGGGAGGGAGGGAGGAGGGAGGGAAAGGTAACAGTCTACACTTGGAAATAAAATCCATTGTACCAATGGATTGATTATGCCAGCAGGATAAAGAGAGTCCAATATTTAATAATCCAATGTTACTATTCCCAGAACTCTTTGAGGTATCCTTCTCAACCAGCTATATGAAAAGCTATTTCCATCTCTGCAATCATTCCAAAGAGCCTTAGGGAAGATAAAATGCAAACATTTGGAGGCAGCTGTCAGTAGGGTACTGCTATTCCTATACTACATGCCAAAAGACAAGTATTTTTTCTTCTTTTAAAAGAACAATTAAAGTCAGTTATTTTCATCTCTGTGGAAGCTCTCTCACAAAACTTTTAATGCCTCTCTTGATCCAAAACATTTGAAAGACAAGTATAGCAGATCACATTGCCACCAAAAATGTCAGTGCAGTAGCTAGAAAAACATCAGAAAAAATGAATCTCAATACTGCCCAACAGATTCTGGCCATGAAAACTTATACCAGTTGTCAAGTGTTGAAATCAGGAGCCAGAGCAATTCAAATGAATACAGATTTATTGAATGCCAACACTCTTTACAAGAATCTGAATTATAAAACAGTCAAAGCAAATTGGCAGTACATAAGAGTCAGTGGAATTCAAGGAGGCTGGAGTTACATCTTTTGTGGGTGCAAAGGGACTCAAGACTAATGACATGTTTGACTCTTCCCTTGGGCTCAACCAGGTCATCTCCTACACCAGTAAATTCAAGCACACATTGATTGAAACTCAATCAAATTCAACTGGATTTTAAAAAAAAAAAAACAGATATATGCAGGGCTATGTTGTAGATAATTTAAGAAACTTGGTAACTGCTTTCCTTTTACATTTTAAATACTGCATGTACGAATAACTCCTATGAAAAAGGTTTGCCAAAGAATTATTTCTATGTAATGCTTACTTTTATCTTCCTGTGTTTAGGTATTTGCAAACAAACTTTTCACAGGAATTAAACTTATATTCCATTATAGTCTGAATGATGAAGTGAGAGTATACAAGAAAAGAGAACACCTATTTCTACACTATACTATTTTAAGCTATAGTTCAGAATATGAAGACAGAGGAAAATGGTCTTGAATTCATAAAACATTCCATAGTCTGCCAAACAACAATCCTTGCTGTAAATTGGTTATCTTGAGTACAATTATAAATATCTATAATATTTACAAAATGGAGCTGCAAATAACAAATATAAAAAGAATTGTGGAATATTTCCTGCTCTTTGAATGGTGCAAGGAGCATGTCAAATAGGGTAAAAAAATGATAAAAAGGAACTGATTGCTATACAGTATGCATTTAGGAATATTACTAAGTGAAATAGTATGCAATGAAACTCAGAAGCTTCGTTAATTGACTTAAGGTACTTTTCTGGATGCATATGCCTTTCATAAAACACATTTCAAATTTTAAATGGATGGAAGGATAAGCCAACTGATGACAGATAGTAGCAAAATAAATAGTTAAAATGCTATGTATTATCAGATATTTATTATGTGTAGGTAAAACCATAGCCAAATACAGCATGTAGTACAACAGTCCTAACCACTTGTCATATAGATCTTCAGTAAGCTGAGTTGTCTAGAAAGAACAGAATTGTAATATGTAACAACTGTCTGATTGAGGTTCACTTCAGTAGTGGTATTCACTTACCTTCTCTACCGGTTTGCAAATGTGAGCATGTTGCGCCACCTCAGCCATGCACAGGGCCTTCTGTGTATGCGCAGAATGTCCGTGATGATGTCCAGGCAGGTGGGTGGAGCCTCCCACCGCCGCCACTACCGGTTCACCCGAATCAGGTAGAACCAGTAGAATCCCACCACTGGTTCACTTCCTGTAGCATGAAACAAACAAAAAAAATGATAGAAAAGTATGCGATATTTCCTTTCTTTTTTAGATGGCATGAAAGACTTCTCTCACTTGTTATATTCAACTAAATGTGAACGGTCATCAGATACTTAATCGTGGTTTATAGGATGGCCACCAGGGCCCACTTTTCATATACAGATATATACAGAAATCTTGTGGCAGCTCTCCAATGCATAATGGAGTCTGTCTCAATGCTGACAGACCTGCTTTTAAGGCTGGTTCCATCTAGATCAAAATAACACTGCACAATCAGGAGCAGTAAGTAATACCAACAAATTACACCTGCAAAGCTGCTTTATAGAACTGCAGTGGTGCAATTGTTAGAATGCAGCACTGCAGGCTACTTGTGCTGACTGCCTACTGCCTGCAATTTGGCAGTTTGAATCTCACCAGGCTCAAGGCTGACTCAGCCTTCCATCCCGCCAATGTCAATAAAATGAAGAGCCAGATTGTTGGGAGCAATATGCTGACTCTGTATACTGCTTAGAGAGGGCTGTAAAGCACTGTGAAGTGGTATATAAGTCTAAATGCTACTGCTAAATGCTATTATTGTGCTAGTCTTACTTTCTGTGTCCATGAATTTTTAAAATTTGAATAACTTGTCAGCTAGCTTTCTACCGTATGGATTCTGATCCATCACTATGACTGTGATATGAATCAGTTTAGCAGATATCTATGCCTGAGCCCTCTATTATAGCAATAGCAATAGCACTTAGACTTGTATACCGCTTCATAATGTTTTACATCCCTCTCTAAGAAGTTTACAGAGTCAGCATATTGCCCTCAACAATCTGGCTCCTCATTTTACCAAAATGAGGTAAAAGAATTATAAGAGAAGCTGGCAGTTATGGTAACAGAAATTCTATTGGTCTTGCCTCATAATAAAGGGGTATGAGACCAAATTTTATTTGGAAACAAATGGTCTACCAGCTATCATCAGCCCCAGATAACATGGATAACTTATATATATAACTTAGACTTATATACCACTTCACAGTGTTTTAAAGCCCTCTCTAAGCAGTTTACAGAGTCAGAATATTGCTCCAGCAATCTGGCTTCTCATTTTTCCAACTTCGGAAGGATGGAAGGCTGAGTCAACCTTGAGCCTGGTGAGATTCGAACTGCTAAATTGCAGGCAGCCAGTAGTCAGCAGAAGTAGCCAGCTGTACTGCATTCTAACCGCTGTGCCACCACAGCTCATGGATGATGCCTAAATGGATGTCTAGGCATTGCAACTTGAAAAACAAACAAACAAATACGGAGGGTTTTTTTCTTTTTCTTTTTGTAATCTTTGCTCTATGATATTTGGTGGCAGTGTAACATGAGGGCATATTGTATGTATCCTTACCCTGTCCTCAGCCTATTTTTGGTAGCTGCTTGTTGAAAAAAAAGTATCTATTCCTTGTTGAACATTTTCTTGAACTAATAATAAGTAGGGATGGGAAGGCATTTCTTTCTCTTCTTTAAATTTCCTACTTTAGTTTACAGTACAAGGAAAAATGAAAAAGCCTTGTGGAGGCATCTGGTTGCTAACTAAATCCATTCAAACTATTAGATATCCTAGCAAAGGTCAAACCAGCTGAACCATAAGTTGAAAAGCCTCATGGAGGTCACTGAATTTTGAGTGAGGGTCAATAGTCCTAAAAAGAACTTGCAACAATGGTGATGGACTGTAATTTAGAACATCAGAAAAGAAATGGCCCCATTTTGCTAGGAACCTAATGGATTGGCTTTCATCCGTAAAAATCTTTAAGCTTCTTTTTTTCTTCTTCATACAAGTATGCATCTGTGGAACTATCTCTAGTGATAGTCATAGCACAGAAAATGTAAGTGAATGCTCACATACTTTACACAAAAAAGATTATTGTTAACCCTGTGGCTTACTGTGGATCACAGGAAAATCCCATTTCAGCTGACCCATTGATTCAGCTTTTCCCCTAATGACTCTCAAAGAGAAAACAAGCAAATGGGTAAAAGGTACATTGGTGAGTATTATTTAAATCAAGCATTGTGAACCTTCCAAATTTCTTATAGTTAAATAAGTAATTTTAGAAATATCAGTAACAGTTAATAGAACATAATTATTTATTTAATGCTGGATATCATAATAGGACAAAGCACTACTGTGATATTGTTGTTCTGTTCAGTTTAACCTAGGAAGCTCAATAGTGGACACAGGCTGCTTGTTCTTACAAGAAAACTGCTGGTTATGGTCTTTTAATGTCCTCAAGAATAGTAGGTCAGTGATGGTTAACCTTTTTGGTGCCGAGTGCCCAAAGTGTGTGCATGCGAATGCACGTGCCCATGTGGGTGCGAATGCATGCACACATGTCACAACTCCCAAAATGCGATGCAAGCACCCCCCCCATACATGCGCCCAGGGGCGGGTTTCAAAACCCATTGCTACCGGTTTGCTCGTGGGCGCTCGCATGCTCACGTGTGCATGTGATGATTCTGCACATGCGCAGAAGCACATATGCAGAAACATCCGGGTGGGTGGGCAGAGCCTCCCGCTGCCACTGCTACCAGTTTGCCCAATCTGGGACAAACCAGTAGCAATCCACCACTGCATGTGTCCCACCCCCATGACCCATTTCACCAACCTGAAAGCCAAAAAAAGGACATGTGGGGCCACGTGAGGCCCCCTGTGCTCCATTTTGGGCCTGGAACGCCTCCTGCATCAACTTGCACCCCATGCATGCACCCCATCCCCCCATGCATGCACACGTGCATCCCCCACATGTGCCCCCCCGCATGCATGGCAAAGACCCGAAGACCAGCTGGCCATGTGCACATACATGGTGGAACTGGGTTGTGGTGACGGCTTGCATGCCCGCAGAGAGGGCTCTGCGTGCAACCTGCCATAGGTTCACCATCACGGCACTAGGTCAACCTTTGAAATTTATCATCGACACATTATAAAAATATTTTTTAATAAAACAGTTGTCGGTATATTTTCTTTATAATAATACCTGTGGTTATGGAACAGCCATTTAACTCTCAAATATTGTAATATTCTATGACTAAAATGAAATATTCCTCTAATCCGTTAATTAATTAAGTGTAATTATAGTTAAGATCTGCTGCCTGGAAACAGTTTGGAATAAAACCTGCTCCCCAAATTCAATAAGGCTGTGAACTTTTCAGTTATCACAATTCTATTGGGCAGTAACCTATTTACCTACTCTTGTTGCCACTTGAAAGCAATACATTTTTGTTGATTAATTTTACTTAGATAAATTCTTATAGCTTAATTAAATGTACTGCACTCAACAGTGACATGCATTTCTGACTACTCCTGAAGGACTAGAACTGCTTCTTCCAAGATATTCCAAGCATTATTTCATAACTGCAGCATAAATAATGACAAATATCAAAGCAATACAGAAATAATGGGACTATAGCTATCAGAATTATGGTCTGGGGAGAATAAATTGGGCAAGACTATTTAAGTATGTTTAGGGAAACTTTATGATTCTGTAAGTATAATTAATGTAGTTCATCCATTCATCATTCTGCCAATCAAGAGATCACTTGATTTTACTGTGGTTGGACATTTCTCTTTCTTTTATGACTATATTTTATCCTACTTCATAACATGGTAATAAGTAGACTGTTGGAAAAGTAGGTTGGGGACATTTCATCTTGGAAAAAATCTATGTATGTGGTCACTAAGAATTGAGACTGACCTTATTATCTACCACACTTTTGTCAGATAGGAGAACAGTGACAAACTAACGCCTTTTTAATTTGAGATTATTATAGGACTACTGTAAGTATTTAAAGATAAAGCACCTAAATTTAAACATCTTTAGGTGTTTAAAGATAAGCACCTAAATTTTTTAATTTAGTTGTGCCATATAATCAACTCCAAATTGTCCTGGACCGTTTGTAGTTTTTCAACAAACATAGTTTCTCATAATTCTCATATTGTGTCTCTTGATAAAATGTAATTATTCAGTATTTTTTCTGTGATTTCATTGGCATTAAAGTCTATTCAGAATATAATTGTCATACCGAAGAAACAGACCTTTTCTCTAGTTCTTAAAAAATTATTGCCTCCCAATTGATAATGAAGCTGTCAGAGTTCTCTGAAATATGTAACATTTCATGATTAAAAATTCAGATTCATATTTTGTCCACTTGAAACTTCCTGAAAAGGATAATTCAGCATATAACTCACTATTTTAAGTGTGAAAGTTAAACCATGTGGCCTGATTATTATTTTCACAATAATATGGACTATTATTCTACAATGGGATAATCAATATTTGGCAATTGGGTATTTAAGTACAAGGGGAAAATACTCCATTGCTGAAAAAGTGGCGTGCAACAGATGTGATTGTCCATAATGAAATTCACCAACCACTAGTAAAATAAATTTACTCAAGTTTAAATCCTAATTGGTATCATTTGTTCCTTACACATTAATTTCAAATAAGGTCCTACAAAGCTTTGATTGGCTATTTCAGTTTGAAGGGGATTCACTAAAGGTACCCTTTTGAATTAAATATCCTAATGAACTGCTTCAGAGAAATATGAAGATTTGAAAAACTTTCTGGCTTTGACAATTCAAGTACTTTTTCTTTCCACATAAAAACAAAGATGGTGAGCTGCGTGAAGGATTTGATGAAACTGATATTGGTAGCCAATGAATTATATCTCTTCTGCAATATTCACCAATAAGACCATTTTGGAAAAATATTTATTTATTTATTTACATATGGCATACAAGGCCAGGAAGGCTACAATGTTATACATATGGTAGAGGTCCTGCTAGCTAACAGCCGTTAGTCCATTTGTTGTACTAGTGCACCACAAGTGAGCGAAGTAGCTTCCTATAGGCTGGCCTGTACCGTTCTCAAAGGAAGTAGGCTCATCCGCAACTTTTCCTCCACAGCTTCTCCTCCAATCACATCCAGCATATCCAGATTTTAGCTCCTTGCACAGAATGCAGCCAGCATTTTCCCACCATTGAAATGGCAGTACCTATCTATCTACTCTATCTCCTCAGAAACAATGCTTCTGAACTGCTAGGTGGGCAGCAGCTAGGGATAAGAGACAAGAGTTCACTCCATCCCATGGTGCTGGACTCAAATTACTGGCAATTGCTCAGCACATCCAGCATAGTTAAGCCCCTACTTTGGGAAATATAGTTCAGTGGTGGGATTCAGCTGGTTCTCATCAATTTGGACAAACCGGTTAACTTTTTAAGCAGTTCAGCAAACCTGCTGCTGAAGGTATTCAGACAGAATGGTTTAGGTTTTCATGATGGCTGTGACTGTCATTGATCTTCAGTGTGCATTCCTCCATTTACAATCTAATGATTGGTATTTAGGGCAGTTTTTTGAAAGCAGACAAACTTTTTGTATTTTTCTACAGCTAATCCTTGACTTACAACAGTTCATTTGGTGACCATTCAAAGTTGCAATGGCACTGAAAAAAGTGACTTATGACCATTTTTCACACTTATGATGGTTGCAGCATCCCCACGGTGATGAAAGGCCAGGCGAAGTGTAGGTCGATATGAATGATGCTGAGTTGGCCATGCCCACCCAATCACATGACCACCCAGGCACGCCTACCCAGCCAGTCTTTAGGGCAAAGAACCTGTTGTTAACTTATTTGAATCCCATCACTGATATAGTTGTTCTATATCCATCATCCATTACAATTTATTTAGATAGGCTCAAGTAGGGACAAAGAAGGAAAAGGAAAAAAAGAAGCTAACATTTATTTTCCTGTTGTTGATTTTTTTAAATTCTGTTTTCCTTCAATTATCTCCATTTTATCCTTACTTTCTTTTACACTTTCTTTTAATATTGTATGATCTTTTTATTTTAAAAAGATCATACAATATTAATAAGAATTACGACTGTTTTAGCAAAACCTATAAAAGCTATTTGCTTTCTCCACCAAACAATTGGATTTGCTCTTCCAAATTTGGAAGCAGCTCTGGTTCCTATCAAAGAATGAGATGAATTTGTATGGCAGATTGGTGGGTAGAGATTTTATAGTTCTTTGATTTGAATTCAGAAAAATCAAGGGTCTAGAATTTTGAGTGGGAATCATATAAACCTTATACCTAAATTATTGTTTATGCATCATATAAAAATAAGATAGTGTATCTCATACTATCATTCCAATGTTGATGCAAATGATATACGCAGGATATTCTAATAGTTGGTCAAAATTGGAGTTTATGCCAATAGATGAAAATTTGGTTACCCATCTACTTAAGAAATATTAATTATCTATTTGTATCAAATCCATTTAATATTTAGGTATGTGTATATTGAAATGCATGTCTTCCATATCTATCTTCCTTTATGGCGACATTGCTTTCATTCTTTTATTATTATTATTATTATTTCAGGTTGGGCTTTGGTAGAGTATTCAAGGCTCTATCAACATTTGCCATGGCAAAAGACCCTTGAAATTAATTACACTAAAACAAACGTGATCATATTCACCACAAAACAAACCAAGTGCCATTCTAATTGGAAAATCAATGATATATAAATTTCAACTATTTATATATCTATTTTCAATCTTCCACCATTTGCAAACAATGAACCTGAGAAGCTACTACTATATAGTTGCCCAAATGACTTTCAATGCTATAATTAGATTGTAGAGCTATAAGAATAATGACTTTATCACTGCATCATTAAAATTATTTCTATCCAAAGTGTAGTGTCTTCTAGTGTGCCTACAAAGATAAAACAGCATTAGAAGCAATCCAATCAAAATTGCTTCATGTTCCTCAATCTAAACTGAATGGCTTTCTTGGCTGGAAATGGATTGGACTTCTGATGAGGTCCACACTAGTATATGTCACTTGAAATATTGGCTGAAGCGCATTATCTGAAATGAATCCTTTACCCTGTCTATCCTTGCTGACATGTTTATTTCCTCTTGAGAAAAAGGTGCAGCATTTCAGCCTTTTTCTGGAGCAGAGAAAACTTTGTTAAACAGAGGTCAACAGATGGTCCTTGGACCTATAGAATGATAGGTTCCAAACTTCAAACTATTGTTATCATGGCAGATCTTTGTCATTCCTAATATTATACCAATATCTTCCCTATCAACATAATCTTTTTTTTCCCATCAAGTTTTTTATTTTAAAACATATAAAAATTCCATTTTCAATTAAACAGTGTGTTGTCTGGGTACAAATAGTTTTAGGAAATAGTAATCAAAATATTTACAACTGTTCATTACATTAATATTGATTATAATAATAATAATGATGATGATGTTTACTTACCGTATTTTTCAGAGTATAAGATGCACCTTTCTCCCCCCTAAAATGGGGTGAAAATTTAGGTGCATCTTATACACTGAATGTAGCCCTGCCCACCCAATGGCCCCCATCCTTTGGCCCTTGTCTCCCAGCAATTTACCTCCTTGCAGCAAGCAGCAAGAAGAAACAGCTCGTTTCAGCTTCAGCACAGCCTAATTAACGCAAGTTGATTGGATCAGCCTCCTGACTCTCAGTTATTTTGTTCTCTGCTGTTTTGTGTGGGCCTCTGCTGCTTGCTGCAAGGACGTAAATTGCTGGGAGGCAGATGCAGATTTCTTTTTCTTGTTTTCCTCACCAAAAAAAGGTAGGTGTGTCTTATAGTCCGGAGCATCTTATACTCCAAAAAATATAGTAACCATTTGAACATACCTCCCTTATATCATTGATCTTTTCCTTATATTTTCCTGTTTCTAATGCCTGTTTTTATCAGCTAACCATTGATAAAATAAATCCCAGGTCAAAAAGTATTCAGTTTCTTTCTTTTCCTTAATTGTAAGTGTTAGCCTGTCCATTTCTGCACATTCTGATATTTTAAAATCACATTTTCATCTGTTGGGATCTCTTCACTTTTCCATTGTTGCGCAAATACAATTCTAGCTGCAGTCAGTACATGTAGAATCAGATATGCATTTCCTTTATTATACTTATCCAGTAAAATTCCCAACAAGAATATTTCTGGTTTTAAAACCTTACTCTTGAAGGTGTTGTTGACATCCCAAATTCAGAGCCTATCTGGCTCAAGGAAACAGCCAATAGTGGGTGGTAAAAATAAGATAATGAATTAAAGTTATTGTTCATTTGAATGTTTAAAATCAAATATCTACTTACTTAGAAATATCTACATTCCTTATATGGATGAAAATTGTTTTTCAAGGAAGTAGAAAACCTACTAATATTAAATATTTCTCAGGCAAAGAAATCCAGATTAAACATTATGATGTTGAACAAGGTAAAGCTAGAGTTTTGTTCAATTAATTTGACTTATTTCCTAGTAAACACATACTCAGTATTAAGCACTGTTAAGTTCAATGAGATTTCCAGGCGAGAGGATATAAGACAGCATTATAAAAGAGCTATCATTCATTTCACTTTTATTGCATAAGTTTTAATAGTTTGGAAATGAAATTCAAAGTGAAAAACAGTTTCTATGGTTTTTCATAAAACAAGAGTAAAATGTGCTGGTATTAAAGCTGGGTAAGTTTTTAAACACATTTTGAAGATTTGATTTTTTTTTCTGATATATTGCTCAAATTAATAGAAAGAGGAAAAGAAACTATTGAAAATTGTTATAGCATGGGATCATTGAAAACAAAACAAAATCATTCAATTGCTATCTCTGGCTGGCATTCAGATATGAAATAATTACAGATATGTTTCTGTCATTTTTTATTTATTTTTACAGGGACCACATAGTTATTGGCAAACTTTTTTGGTGTATATAGTTTACGAAAAGTGTATCCAATGCATTTTATTGAGATTTCCATCAATATAAATAGATTTGAGATCATAATTGTGGGCACATAGGTTTCAGCTTCCATTTCCTTCTGCATTCACTTTTATAAAATAACCTCATATATTGTACAGCAAAATAACAGTACAATCATATTTTCATTGAGCGTTAAAACTAGTTTCTTAGTTTCTCAGTGACAGATGGCAGTACTTATCAACTTTTTCAGTGCATTCATATAAAATGAATATTCTTGTAATATCAAAACTAAATGAACACTGGAAAGTCATTTTTAAAAAGTCATAACAATTTTATTATAATTATTTTATTTCATGATTTGTGTTGAGTATGAAATAGTTTAAATTCTGGCTGTTTAAAGTCCTGGTGTTAAAATAAACCAAGCAAAAATCAATATATTTTCAGGTTACAGTGGGAAGTCTTCCTTTTTCTTTTGGTTCACAGTATTATTTTTTTAAAAATCCAATTGCAAAGTCGGCACCGGAAGGCAGATATACTTACTACTCAGCAATCAAGTAACATCTAAATAATTATTCAATTTGTTCTGTGTGATTTCAGTGTGATTTCCTAATATTATCGCAGTATAAGTTATTTATCTTTGCTAAATGGAAGTTCCTTTTGATGCTTTTTTTAAAAAATTGCCAGTAAGAGTTATACATTTATTAAGCACTATATACTGTCAGATAAATGGATAATCTATGACCATAGGTTACAACAATGCTTAGAATTAAGAGCAGTCTGCACACATACACACACACAAATATTGTCAGATCTGAAGCTAATGAAAGTGTTCCAACAAAATAATAATAATAAAAATATTAACCAGCAAATTCAGTTAGGCAAACTCTGCAAAGGAAAATTTAGAAGAAGCAGATTAAAATTACATAGAATTTTTGAGTAAAATACAAGAAGCTCTTTTTTGTATGTTAAATATTTTGGAAGCATATTCTTTATATTCAATAGGAATTGTGCATGCAACTGGCTTTGGAACCAGTTACATCTGGTAAGATCTAATTAAATGCAGAGATTATAAGCAGGGTCAGGCAGTCTAACAAGTGGCATGGCCCTAAATAATGTAGGTCTTTGTAGGTGTAGAGAGTAAGGAAGATGACTTTGACAGAAATATGCTAGAAGCAAAAGCAGACAAAACATTGTTTTAAATCCAGACCTATGAGATAATATTTGCAATATTTGCTTAAGCAGATGTCTTCTCAATTCATTCAACTATAAGAAGGGTAAAGAGGTACAAAACAAACAATATCCTTCTATTATAGCCGATAACAATAAAAGTATTTTTAGAGTTCCTGTGAAGTTGATTTTCTGGCCTACCTACTAAAGATCACCGGCAGCTTAATTGGAACCTGAAAAACAATGAAAGCCCACACAGCTTGCAAAACAGAGACATGAGTATTCAGATATATGCCAAAACATACTCATGCTACTGGTTCTGGACCAACTGCAGCCTTTAATTGCTTTACAAGTGCAACCCCAGGTAGAACGCATTGCAATAATCCAACTGGAAAGTGAACAAGAGTAGAACTGCCCATTTCAGGAAGAAATAGTATGCATAGTATGAAGCTGTGCAAAAGTCCTGGGCTACTCATTGAGCAGAAACTGTAAATTTAGAAAGAATTTCCCTGACTCGGAGAATGGCGTATCAGATGTTCAAAAATAAAACTGGGGAGATTAAAATTTAAAGCCTTAGGTTGAGTCAAAGCCTGTTCTTCCTTATCCAGATTCCACATTCTCTTGGCATAAGGGAAAAAAAAAACCTTGAGAGCATGGTGGCACAGTGGTTAAAGTACAGTACTGCAGGCTACTTCTGCTGACTGCTGGCTGCCTGCAATTTGGCAGTTTGAATTTCACTAGGCTCAAGGTTGACTCAGCCTTCCATCCTTCTGAGGTCGGCAAAATGAGGACCCAGGTTGTTGGGGGCAGTATGCTGACTCTGCAAATCACTTAGAGGGGGCAGTAAAGCACTGTGTGGTATATATAAGTCTAAGTGCTATTGTTATTGATTGTGACACCCTATTTCACTGGAGAAAGGAGACAGATGGGATTGTTTCTTGCTCCTTTCTTATTTAACTTTTATTACTGTAGTGACCATGAAGTCACAAAGTTCTTCACCTCACTAGATGGAATATTTCAATGTTAATGTATGCCAATGACATAGCTCTTGTTTCCTATGCCAGGATTGGCCTTAGAGGATTATCAGCCAAACTAGCTGATTATTATGAAAGAGAAAAATTGAGGATAAAAGATAGTAAAACATGTAGTAATTACTAAAATACTAATAATACTCAAGGTTGACTTTGGCTTCCAGCCTTCCTAGATTGGTAAAATTGTTGGGGCAATATGCAAATAATAACTACATTGAAAACCATCCAGAGAGTGCTGTAAAGGCTCCAACTGGTCCAGAATGCAGCTGCGCGGGTGGTTATGGGAGCGACGTGGTGCTCCCATGTGACCCCCCTCCTGTGCGAGCTGCACTGGCTCCCGGTGGTCTTCCGGGTGCGCTTCAATGTTTTGGTTACCATCTTTAGAGCGCTCCATGGCTTAGGACCAGGGTATCTACGAGACCGCCTTTTGCCACCAGTAGCCTCTCACAGACCAGTATGCTCCCATAGAGAGGGGCTTCTCAGGGTGCTGTCGGCCAAACAGTGTCGACTGGTGGCCCCCAGGGGGAGAGCCTTCTCTGTGAGGGCACCCACCATCTGGAACAAGCTCCCCCCAAAGATACGGAACATCCCGGATCTGCGCGCTTTCTGCCGGGCCCTTAAAACACTATTTTTCCAGCAGGCTGGCCTGGCCTAAGCTCTTTTAAATTGGGTTTTATAATTGTGGTTTTAAAATGTTTTTTTGGCGCATAGTATGTAATATATTTTAAAATGTTTAAAATGTTTGTATTACATGTATCTTATTTTGGCTGTTTACCGCCCTGAGTCCTTCGGGAGTAGGGCGGTATATAGATTTAATAAATAATAATAATAATAATAATAATAATAATAATAATAATAATAATAATGACGATGATGATGATGATGATGATGATGGGTGGTAGATAACCCTAAATGTTATTGCTATGATACTAAAATACCAAAACAGATGTGGAATATGTGGAAAACATATTTAACTGCTATTAGTGGTTATAATACAGTATTGCAGGCTAATTCTGCCAGCTGCCAGCAGTTTGATTCTCACTGGCTCAAGCTTGACTCAGCCTTCCATCCTTCCAAGATCAGTAAAATGAGAATCCAGATATGCTGACTTTGTAAACCACTTAGAGAGGGCTGTAAAGCACTATGAAGTTGTATATAAGTCTAAGTACTATTGCTATTAGTCTGATTCCCCCACCCTTTTCTAAAGGAGGGCAATTGCAGCCCTGCACTTTATTTTTTTCCAAGGCAAAATGATAGTCCAGATACTATATGATGCTGAGATCTGAGGTGGATGGGTGGGGGGAGATTATTGCTAAATTGGATGTCCAAAAGAACGTCATAGGAAGATTTTGGGCTTCCCCGAGGACACCCCTGTGCTTATCTAAAGATGAAAGTAAGGCTACCTTCCATCATTGGCAGAAGATACCTTGCATTATTGTGCTTTATAGGAAACTGTAAAGCCTTTGAGAATCCTGCCCTGCCAAGCTTTATTATAGTGTTGGCAATCAATGGATCCTTCTGAAGAATACTTGATTTTTCATCATTAAATTCAATAATGTATCTTGGTGTTGCTATTAGATATTCTGAAGTTTTAGCTTTTTAAAGCTCTTGTTATAACACATTTGACCAAAAAAAAAATTCACAGAAATAATGTCTCAATATTTTATTTATTTATTTATTTATGCAAAAAGTTAAATTAAAAAAAGCTCTGTGAAGTTTCACTATCTTTATTCTCTTTTTATTTTTTTAATAGGCTACTGATGCATATTAGAATTTAATTACACCAATTAGTACTGCCACATCAGACATATGATGTGCCTTCAATTAAGAAGTATCTAATGGATATTAGTACAATTTAGCTTTGTAATTAAAGTTCCAAGAACAGCACAAATTAGCATTATGATTACAAAACATTATAACACTCAGAACATTAAAATTGCATATTTTTAGAATGACGTTATAAGCTAATGCTTCTTTTGAAAAAGGAAGAATGGGTATCTTGATTGTATATTATATACCTGGTGTCTGGACAAAAAAGATGAAATTAGTATTCTGTTTTTAAATCCTGAAAGCTCTTGAAAATTGCTTTGTATCCTGGTATAATTGATATGTTTATAGATATGAAACTCAGTGTAAAATACTGCATGACACTGCACAATGTAGTCTTAGCTAATAGCACAGAGTGTACACAGACTGCCTGATCTGATTTAAGGGCATGAAATAGAATTTTACAAATAGTTCACCCATTCAGAAATGGGTATAGCTAAGAGTAGTCTAATGAAGTTTGACTGATCTAGATATGGAACAAGAATAAGGTGGGAATGAGGTTAATAATTTTATATTTCAATTTTGAGACCATGCAATTCCACAACAACTCTTGCAGCCCAAAAATGTCATCTTTAATAGTTCCATTGTCTATTATTAGAAAAATCAATACAAATACTTATCTTATTTTTAATGATGAAATTTAATGGAGAACTAAAGTTTTAAGAAAAGATGAAGCATAACTAATCGGTGCAGAAAAAAATCTATGTATTTCTGTCCATTTTTATGTCAGTGGTTTTATTGTTTTAGAATTGAATATAATGATGTACAATAGTTATTGTAGTGAATGTGCAGGCTACAAACCATCTCTATGGTCACTGATGGCCTGTTATTATTCAAATTTTAATTCACATTCAAGATAGAAAGATGTTGTTTGCCATATGGAAGGGACAAGTGGGCATGTAAGTAGGCCTGTAAGCACATGGGCACTATCAAGTTCCTCAAATACCTTCTTTTCTGGATAATGAAAAGCTTTGTTCTTTTAAAAACTGGAATCAAAATTCCAGGAAATCAAAGTTGAAGTGCTTGACCTGACCAAACAAGTAAAGGGTATCACCTCCCAACAGTTCGAATAAACTGCTAGAATTACCCTAATCCACCTAAGAGACTTCTAGTCAAGGCTATTGTGTTCCCAGTTGCAATGTATGGCTGTGAAAGTTGGACCATAAGAAAGACTGAGTGCCAAAGAATTGAGGCCTTTGAACTATGGTGCTGGAGAAGACTCCCGCAAGTCCCTTGGACTACAAGGCAGTCAAACCAGTCAGTCCTAGAAGAGATCAACCCTGACTGCTCTTTAGAAGGCCAGATCCTGAAGATGAAATTCAAATACTTTGGCCACCTAATGAGAAGGAATGACTCACTGAAGAAGAGCCTAATGCTGGAAAAGATTGAGGGCAAAAGAAGAAGGGGATGCCTGACAATGAGGTGGCTGGATAGAGTCACCAAAGCAGTAGGCGTGAGCTTAAATTGACTCCAGAGGATGGTAGAGGACAGGAAGGCCTGGAGGAACATTGTCTATGGAGTCGTGATGGGTCAGACATGACTTCGCAACTAACAACAACAACAATCTGTTGTCATTTCTTTTTTTTCATTAGTCATTAATGTTGTCTTTTTTGTACATCATTCAGAGAGACTCAAGCAGAACATTTTTGTATCAACAGGTATTGTGATCTGATTTATTAGATAGACTAGTAACTGAATGTAGGAGTCTTTTCTCTACATAATATATACTGTATAAAGTTATTATTTTCTTTTTTGAATGATGTCTTGAGTGTTTCCATTGGCACAAAATCATTACTGTTTTATTGTAATACTTGGCCTTTTATAATGGGTTTAAAGCATTCTCAAATTTCTGAGAATTCTCAGTCCACTTAATTTTTCAGGCCTGAGCCACAGAAAGTTATAAAATAAACATATTCAAAATATCTTATTTCTCTGTGGTATTTACAGCTCTCTCTAAGCAGTTTACATAGTCAGCATATTTCCTCCAACAATCTGGGTCCTCATTTTACTGACCTCAGAAGGATGGAAGGCTGAGTAAACCTTGAGCCTGGTGAGATATGAACTGCCAAATTGCAGGCAGCCAGCAGTCAACAGAAGTAGCCTGCAGTACTGCATTCTAACCACTGTGCCATCTCAGCACCTAATACCACTTTATTCCACGCTAGCAAAGCCACACTTGGAATACTGTGTCCAATTCTGGTCACCATGATACAGAAAAAGATGCTGATACTCTGGAAAGTGTACAGAGAAGAGCAACCAAGATTATAAGGCTAAATTGGAAGCTAAATTGTATGATGAGTGGTTGAGGGAGATAAGTATATCTAGCCTATTGAACAGAAATATTAGAGGTGACATGATAGCTGTCTTCCAGTACTTGAGAGGCTCTCACAGAGAAGAGAAAATCAAATTATTCTCTAAAGTACCAGAGGGCAGGACAAGAAGTAATGGGTGGAAGCATATTATAGAGAGACCTAACGTTGTATTAAGGAGACATTTCCTAGTGAGAACAATTAATCAATGGAATAGCTTGCTTCCCAAGCTCCATCACTGGAAGAATAGATTAGAAACCATTTGACTGGGATGGTATAAGATCTTCTGCCTTGAGAAGAGGATTAGACTAGAAGATCTCCAAGGTCTCTTCCATACCTATGATTCTATGTTCTATGAAATCTAATTTGGCAGCAGAGTCCTATAAATCTTGCTAATTATAGTGGGCCAATACCATCTTGTGGTCTGTTATGAACATTGCATGTCTTGTTGTAAAGATCTATTTAAAGATAAACCTTTTTATTTCTCTTTTTAAACAAATAAAGAAATAAATAAAGGTTTTTTTAAAAATAAGAAAAAATTGTTATTTTCCAAAAGGGAATTAAAAGTTGAAGCCTTCAGTCACACTCTTAAATACCAAAGGGCCAGGGAATTCTATTATACTCTGTGTATTTATTATTATTGTTCTTTTTCCTTTTTTATTTTCATATTTAACTTTTTGTGTGCCATAAAGCAGTATAATTGGGGGAAAATGGCAAGTGATGTAGGTCTCTATAATATCCAATGATATTCATCACATGACCAAGACAAGTAGTTTGGGAGAGCGACTTTGAACTTCCAGGCTTTCACTCTGAGGACCCAGTTGTACTACAGTCTTTAAGATATAGATGTTTTCAATACCCATATTAAATTTCAGATACACTTGTTGAGGTTTTGTTTAAAGAAGTTGTAGACTAGAAACAATAATATGATGATTATTACTGTTGAAATATTAGAACAAAGGTCTTTTTATTAATCAATGAATTATGTTGCCAGCTAAACCAGCTTCCCCCAAAAAAGATAGAAAATACAAATGAAAAAAAAAACTGAAAATCTGGAAATATTCCACCTGTCGATGTAGGTAAGATTAAATTAATGGATCAACATGATTGTCTCAGTATAGGCAGTATCTAAGTTTTACTCAAGGGCCATTAAATAAGAAGCAATAGCTGTGGATATCAGCATCCATATTTTTGCTCCAACCAAAATTTCTGCCTCAAATAGTAACAGGTTCTGATCTTTTACAATATTGTATATTCTGTGATTTTTCATTATTGTCTTATTCGTTTCATATTTAGGGGTGATTGATTATCAAGTGGTAGGACCAGTATGGTATGTAATTTTTAATTACCTTTCAGGATTCCAAGACAAAGGAAGGTGAGAAGCTGAACAGAATCCAAAAACATCTGTATTTAAGCAGTATGCTCAAATTTACTTTCATTATAATTTCTTTTTTTTTATTTAATTAAAAATAGACAAACAAAAACATACATACATACATACAATACACAACCTAAACAAACTATACATTTAAATCAAGTCTTACAACTTGAGCCTTAAGAAAAAAGAAAGTTACTTCGGTATTCTATATTTATATATACATATATACATACATACATCATTCATTATATAACGATTTTTAACGATAATTTCTTGATTTTTGTTTCCTTAATTGGTATTCCTTTTCTATCCTACTAATTATTTTTTATTTTGTTTTCCTTTTCTCTAACCAGTCGTACCATCGTTGGCAAATCAGGTAGTACTCTGTGTCTTCCTTTTCTTTTATTTCTTTGTAAGCCTGTCCATCTCTGCACATTCCATTACTTTTTGTATTATTTTATCCTCCAATGGCGTATCTTCTAATGTCCACATTTGTGCAAATGTGATTCTTGCTGCTGTCAGGATATGGATTATCAAATATTGTACTTCTTTTTCATAGTGGTTTGTTAATATTCCCAATAGGTATGTTTCTGGTTTCAATGGCACTGTCTGAGTAGTAATTTCTTCTAATTGTTTTTGGTTCATTTTCCAAAATTTTATTTTCATTATAATTTCATAACCGTTGGATGCAGTTAAAATGTAAGGGCTAGTGTGAAGTCACCTACCAATTTTGCATTGCATGGAGAACCTGAATCAAACTCATTTCAATCCATGTATAATGCTACATTATTGCTTTCTTTTTGCCCCTCTTTCTGACTAAGGTTGTTGTTTTGTGTGTAGTCTCCCACTTCCAATACAATACAGATAACCACAGTTGGTTATATCTGGGTTACAATAGACTTGGTAATGAAATCTAGTAATACAAAGCTTTGTTGCTTACAGTTCAAAGTTAAACTGCTTATCTTAATTACAGTTGATACACACTTTTTCATCTGGGATCTGACATTATAAGCACATTAAATTAACATGATGGCCTGCAATTTATCACAATTATTAAAGGAGAAAAATCCAAGAATCAGTTAATCATTAATCATGGTAAAACAAATAAATGGAGTGTGCAACCTCTTCAATATCCCATAGGAATATTAATTTTAATTCTAATGAGATCACAACATAGGATAAATGATTATTTATAAAATAAAGTGGAACATAGACTGGTATATGATATCTTTGCCATTATGTAGAGCAGAGCAAAATATAAATTGTAGCTGTTCTCATAGCATCAGAGCATACTTTTAATTCTATCAAAGATGCAAACGCAAGTCTTTGAATCTATATAAAAAAATAAAGCAATAATGTTCTTTATTATTCTATAATTATTTTTAGAGATTGTATGTGTTATACATGCATATGTACTGTAAATGTTAATTCCCATTACGGTCCCCTTTTGATGTGCGGTGTTATTACAATAATGCAATGAATAAATTTGAAAGTTAATCGTTGATTGATTTTTAAAAGGCTTTTCAATATTTTAAATGTTGCAGATACATTTTAAAAAAGAAAAAGAAAAAATAGGGAGCATAAATTCTGAGAACCATGAAGGACATATCAGTGAAATTTATTCACAACTCTGTGCTGATTGGATACCCAGGCCCTGGAGAAGAGATGCATGAGGATATCCTTAGAAAGCAGAAGTGCCCACTTTTCAAACATAAATAATCAGAAGATGATTGCTACCATACAACAACATGTGAAGATCAGAAACAGAGATAAGCCATGGTATCTCCTCCACCCTACAAATAGGCTACATCTGTTTAATAAGCTGCAGTAACATGGCACAATATTTTCTTTCGTCTTCTGTTACACCATGGAATACATCCTTTCTCTCAAACTCTAAAGAGGCTCATCCAAGCAAAACATTACTAACCAAGGTTTTACCTTTAAATAATCAATCCTAGATCTATGTTTATTAAGTTTTTGATGTCCAGAAGCCAACTGCACTGCATGTCAGGTTACATTGTACTTTTTTTAAAAAAAAGTTTTATTAGATTTTTATTTTTAAATATAAATCAGTATCAATACATGAACAGTGTAGCCTCTGGGTATAATTCATTTTGATATTAATAGCAATAATAACAACAACAATATTTGTTACATTAATCAATATATAATCCTAGTATTATATAATCCTAGTATTAAAAACATATTTGTTTTAAAGTAGCTATTCAATATGTCAATGTTCCATTTAAATGCCAATGATATTATTAAGCATACATAGTAATGCCATCTTTCAACCTCTAATCTTTTCATCTAGTTATTACTTATATTCTATTATATAAAAATTATATCTGCTAATATTCCCCCTATTTCTTATGTCTACCTTTATTCTAGTTTCTAGTCAGGCCACCATTACTAATCCTAGTGTTAATACATATGTTTATATCAAGACATAGTCCTTCATTATTTGGTTATTCAAAGTCTCAGTATGCCATTCTAGTACCAATCATCCTATTATTTAATCATACCTAATAATAGCATCTTTCAACCTCCAATCTTTCCATCTAACTATTGCTTTATATAAAGGTGTGTATTCTTATTTTTACCTCTATTCTGATTTTTAATTGGCTATCATTATATTAGAAAAAAGAAAAAAAGAAAATTCCTTTCTATCCATCATCTCTTGCCCATTTTAATACTGCAATTCTTATTTGTTTTTTGGCTTGCCTCCCATACTCCTCTCTTGGATCTTTGTCTCTATCAGCATCCGTGTCTTCACCATTCAGTCAGAGTATTTCTCCTATCTCTATCCTCCTAAGCTGCCAGGTCTCCAGGGTGTCCATCCACATCCCATCTCCCTTTCAAAAGTATATTCCAGGTTATCCAATTCCATTTTTAAATCTCTTAAGTTACTTTCCTCTTGGTTTATTTCATCAGTCATTATTATCTTTATCGTCTTCTCCTTCTCATCTTCTTGCTTTAATTGCTGGTTTGTTTGTTCTATCTTTTCCTCCATTCTTTCTGCTGTCTTCTCTCTTTCCTGGACTCTTTGATCTTCATTTATTATCAATTGTAGGATATTTTCTATTTTCCCACTTATGCCTTGAAATAGGTTCTTTATCTCTCTGTGATTCTTTGTCATAGTGTCCCTAATGCTTTGAAACAGCAACGCCATTTCTTTTGAAATTTCACCTATTTCCCCCTGGTGGAACATCTTGTCTTATTTTAGTAAGTTCAGCTCTTACTCAATGGTCTAAAAACAATATATTCAAGTCCAATGTTGCTCCTCAGAAAATTCAATAGTCATAGTTCTTTACATCTCAGGATTATTAATCAGTTCCATTTAAATAGTCCAGGCAGCTTTCCACAAATCAAAGTCACTTTACTTTATTTAAGAGTCTTCTTTATTCTCACAATAAAGTCTCTAGTAGTCATAAAGTAAATAGTTATAGAACAGTAAATATCACCACAGTCCTCCAGATGAATGTTGTTTATTCCCAGGCTTGTAGGGGTATGGTATATTTTTCATTCACCAGTAGATGGTGCCCTCAGCATAGGTTTCAGTGATGTTTCAAGTCTGATAAATTGATTAATCTAATTTTTGTTCAATTTATGGAAACAAAGTCAGCTATTCAAGATAGTTCCAGCATTTTATAATGCCTTTCCAAAACCTACCCAGTTTGAAACTCCAATTCTCTATGTTTTAAAAGGTGTTTAGCTTTTTTCCCCTTAGTTCCTTTCTTTCAGGTCTAGGATTTTTCTCTTTATGGTTGTTCACTGCTTTAAGAAATAATTCTCCAAGAGTGTCTTTTCCTAGATTTTCCTCTTTCTTTTTCTTTTAAGGTTAGGGTCTCAATAAAAAAGGAATCGTCTCACCCAGGTCTAGTCACTGTTCATCTACACTGGTCCTGCACATTTCTTGTTGCCCTGATTGTTCCAGCTTCGTGGCAACCATGATGGCTGCCTCTTCTCCTTGTCAAGGATGAGAGGAAAGAAACCCTGGGCCAAGAGAATTGCATCTCTCTGTGACATGCAGGGTGCCTCTCTCTTTTTTTTCCCATACAGGGTGGCTTTGGCTCCTTTTGGAGCCCCCCAACCAGGAGAAATCAGCACTGGAGCACAGAGATCTGCTCCTCGCATCTGATCTTGCTGCGATGTCAGCCAGAAAACCTATTGTACATTTTTAATGTGATGGTGTGCCAATTATTCATCAAGCTGGTCTGTAATGTTGGTACCTCAATTACTAGTTTGAGCTAATTTTGAGAGCTTGATCCCTAGCTAGTCTTATTTGGCAGGAAGGAATTGTTTTGTCCAGAAAGAATTATTACAGCTAACATGTTTTATTAAAAGCAATAATCATCTGTGAACTTATGCTTTTCAATGACATTGTTGATTGGAAAGAGTCCTATTAAAAGATTTTTGGCTACTATAGACAAATATAACTCTTCTACATATTCACCTCAAAAAATGCATAGATAAATTATGCAATATAAAATCTCTAACTTATATATAACTATCTTAAGCTTTAATAAAGATAAAGCAGAGTTTATATCAACAGGACTGGATATAAATATCCAAGCCAACATCCAAGCAGTATATGCATTATATGGAAAATGGAGGAAGCTTTTCATATTTATATACAAATGTAATCAAGTTTCATTATATTTGTTATGACATATTAACACATCAGTAACATGTATAAATGGCATATTCTCCTTCTTTCCTGGGATATAAGATCAAGATTCATTTCTCCTATTTCCAGAGATTCCCCGGTTCACCTGATATGTTTAGCCTTTATTTCCTACTCCAGGACACAGACCCCAACATAACCTTAAAGGTGGCAAAAATTTTTGCTGCAGTCGTGGCTGGGAAAAAACGGGAGAAGAGACGGGTAAGCCCTACGGCAGAGGATTTCTAGTATTGATAGTACAGACTGTATTTGAGGCAGTAGATGGTACACTGTCACATGATCTATCTATATTTGTAAAACATACTCCCTTTCTATGTGTATTTAATTTGGTCTTCGACCGCAATGAAAGCTTACTTACTTACCTACTTACTTCTTTCCTTCTTTCTTTCTTTCTTTCCTTCCTTCCTTCCTTCCTTCCTTCCTTCCTTCCTTCCTTCCTTCATCATTCACTTCTTTCCTTCTTTCCTGAAAAAAAAAGGAACTGCATGCATTTTGGTGAGATGTCCTTATGGTCTTGTTTAAAAAAGAAAGAAAGAATACTTTTGCTTTTCTACGCATATTAACACTGCAATGGTTAGCCAATTATTTAATCTTGTTTTAGTATTTTGAATAAGTGTTTGTATTATCAAAATGACTTTTACTACTTATGTGAGCTTTTCCATGAGAAACCCAAGGGAATCAGTTTACAAGAGAGATAATAGAAATAGAATAAAAAATGAAGCTGTCATTTTACTGGTTATTTTCAGCTGACATATTTATGGAAAGCTAGTCGAAAATACAGTTGCTTGGCTGACATATCATAAACCAAGCTCATTTGTATTTTCTGAATTAGGTACTTTGTCCTAGAATACTTGGGACTGACATTTTCAATATTAATTCTTCCAGTGACCCTTTCTGCTGAGCTTGTTCAATCATCATGCCAAATTTTCATGATGCAATACTGAAAAAAAATACCTGTGGAATTATTGTGAAATAAAAGAACATATGAAATTTATAGTGCGGCATCTTAAAATAGCTTTAACACACCTTCACATTTCAAAGCAACAATACCAGCCCCTAAATAAAAAGTCCATCTTGAAAAAATATCTAAAATGAAAACCCTGCTTTCATGGCTCCCTCCAAAATTGTGCAACTCTTTTGCACCTTAAGTTCATCTTGTATTTGACTAATAGAGCTATGTAGTACTTCACATTTTGCCATATGCAGCAACTGTGTGTTCCTAGGAAAAGATTCTGCTGCCTTAATTGTTGTCCCAGAAAACTGGTTCCGCCAGGTATGCAACACCCAATAAACCAGACACCAAGATAGACATTTGCAAAGCTTTATTTTGCTCAGAAGAAAGAATGCAGGGGAATTAGTCTCAACAGTCTTGTGTAAAGGCCACTCCTAAAATAGTATAGTTTTATAGATACTTCTCCATAAACCCACCTTAAGCCAATCTCTCTTAGGTTACCCTATGACCTTATAATGTTTGTTAATATTGCTTAGCTTGCATTTGCAACGTCTAGCAGTCATCAGCACATTTGCGCCTAATTTCTAGTAACAACTGGCTATACTATACTATAGTTAGTACATTAACACTCCCAAGTTCCTCTTTCTCAAACCATTGCCTTTGACATATCTGTAAAATCTATCTATCTATATCTATCTATCTATCTATCTATCTATCTATCTATCTATCTATCTATGTTAGCATGATAATCTGTTCCCTGTTCTTGTGATCCTCAGGTTTCCTGTGCACACAACTGTCTGATTCCACTCTGAGCAAATATATTTGGAGAATTTTACTAGCTAAGCTGTTTCCATTCCTTCTCATGCACTAGGTAATGTCTGAAAATAATAATCCTCTATAGAGACAACAACTTTAAGGGAGAGGGTCTTTTGCCTTTTCATTCATAATATGTCACAGACATATGCTTCTATGTACTTTGAAGCATCTTGGATATTGAATATGTTAGGGAATGGCTATTGCCTAACTGGTTGGGTTGGCAATATATATAAACCTGCATATTTGCAGTCAAAATGTAAAGTATAGCTTTAAGACTGTAATGCTGTATTGCATCATACTGTATTCTGATTGGCTAGCTCTGTAGCCAATGTATTTAAAAGGAAGTTTGAATAATGGCTTTTTTTTTCTTATTACATTATTATTACTACCTCTGCTCCTCTCTGCCTGTTCTCTCTGCATGATCACTGCTTGATCATTGCTACTTGTTGTTTTCTACTGTTTTACTGATTGTTTTATTGCTGTACTTGTTCCTGTTTGCAACTCCAAAAAGAACTGTTTTATTGCATATGACTACAGCAACTGGTAAGAAGACTTTGTTCTTGGAATATCCCTGGATTGACAATTTAACTATCTTTATCTGTGTATGACCTCGATTGTTTATTGGACTTTGCTTTGCTTTTTCCTAAAAGTAAAAGAATATCACAACTCGATGTGTCTGTGGATTGACAGTGCTTATTCACAATCACCCTCAGCCGTTCTCATGCACACAACCTTGTTAATCAAGGGTTACTCTGCACATATTCCTTAACAGAATATGAAGCACTGCATATAAGCAACATAAAGAAGCAAGAAAATGTACAAGACCCGATTCCTGTAATCAACCTATTTTCATTTTCGGGTATACAATGGACTTGAGTAATGACTATAGATTACACAGATGTATAAGGGATGGCATGAATCTCTTCCACACTGCAACTGTCACAGATATAGCAACAAGTATTTTTACTAGGTATCACTGGACAATAACATTCACTAATTCTGTAACAAATCAGCTGAGTAAACAGACTGCTTAATCTGTATTTAAATGCATTCAGTAATGTGTGTTTAAATTAATTCAGTAAAGACTTACTGAAATCATAATGGAAAATGTTAGAAAGACTAGAACCAGGGGTGAAATCCAGCAGGTTCTGACAGGTTCTGGAGAACCGGTAGCGGAGATTTTGAGTAGTTTGGAGAACTGGCAAATACCACCTCTGGCTGAGTGGGGTGGGAATGGAGATTTTGCAGTAGCCTTCCCCTGCCACACCACCAAGCCACGCCCACAGAACCAGTAGTAAAAAAAATTGAATTTCATCACTGACTAAAACAAGTATAAACTGCCAAATATGACAGTTTATGTCTGGGTTAGTTAAACTTAGTTGAAAAGCTTGAACAATTAACCAATAAACTGCAATTCTTATGTCGATGAAGAAATTTTTTTGAAATGGCTTCTTTGTGGAAGAGCACACTGATATGTACGTTCCAGCTTTTTAAAAAAAGGTTATTGTCTTTTTTTTTAAGGATTATGTAACAATAAGGTATACATTCATATAAAATCCATATCTTTATTCAAGAAAAAGACCTCACTGAAAATGAAGAGTGGTATTATGCTGTTTTTTTCAGGTGTGAAAAAAAAAGGTAAAGAAGAGCCATTTTATCTTTTTTGGATTCAAAATGTGATTTGACAGGTTTTTGGCACATTAAAATTCATTTGTATTTTTGACTTTATCCGCAACTTAAAACTCATATAAAATAAGAAGAAATGAGCATCAGGGTAATTTCAGATCTCAACATGCTTGCATTTCTAGTAACAGTAAGACAGTAAGATATCTGTCAGTCTTATGAGAATTTCGGAAGAAGGTGTTCACTGTATATTTTTAATGAGAAGAAGTGTTTATCGTATACTTGATACAGTTACATTTTAATACAGTTTCCCTTACAATATCTATGTAAAGTACATTGCATTGCATTACAGTTAGGATCCAAGAACTGGTTTATATTATTAAATTATTAAATGACTTGCAAATTACTCTCTAATTGCAAATTACTCACTAATCCATAAACTGAATTTAAAATATTTAATAAGGCAATTGAACAGGAGTTATCTGATGTAATTAAAATGTATGTGACCAGATTTTCGCTTGCAGCTACTGAAGGTGACACAATTTTGTCTTCCTTAAGTTTGGTACTCATTCCATGGTTGCAGGAAAAAATCATCCATGCCATTTCTTGATTTACTTAAATGTCTATTTGTCCAAATAAGAATTTTAAGCTATATTCTCAATATGAATTACTTGTGTTCAAAGTGATAGGAAATGTAGACTGTTTTGGAAAACTGTACATACATTTTCAAGTCGGACTAATATTGTACAATTATTTTCTATCAAATCATGTGGTTTCAGAAATCCTACATCTTTTTTTCTATATAGAATATTTATATCTTATTCCATATTCTGGCATATTGAACCATACCTAGGCCAAACTAGATGAGCTTAGTTTGGCCTTTTAAGTATCTCATGAAAACATGTGCCATAACTGCACTTGGGCATATTTATTTATTTGTTTGTTTGTAGCCCAGATGATTCTAGGCAGCTCATAGTGTTAAAAAGAATAAAACCATGAACATGTTAAAGAATAATAATAATAATAATAATAATAATAATAATAATAATGATGATGATGATGATGATGATGGGAGACATCTGGCCCACAATATGCCTACACCACTATTGGGGGTGTCATTGATATTGCAATACCAGGTGATGCACAAATTGAAAAAAAACAACTAGAAAAAATAACACAATCTGCAAATTGAAGTTGAGTGATTGTGAAGGAAGAAGTCAATGATTGTACCAATAGTGATAGAATTGCCCTTGGAGCAATACCCAAAGGGTTGCCTAAATACATGGAAATTTTGAATTTGTCAGACCTGAATATTCTGACTTTACAAAAAACCATCTTATTTGGAACTGCCTATATACTCAGATGCTACGTTAACAGGTCTTAGGTTTTTTATTAGAACTTGACCTGTTAAGTTTTACCAGTCCCACTCTGTGAATCAAACAACTATTAATAATATCAATACTAATACTATTAGAACAACTGTGGAAAAGGCAAGCAAGCGTAGTACCAATAGTAAAGGTGCCTTGGGTGTAATCCCTAAACAAATGGAGCACCACTTGAATATTGGCATTGACAAATTCGCCGTCATCTCCTCTACTAAATAAGGTATATCATATTTTTCGGAGTGTAAGATACACTATTTTCCCCCCTAAAAGGAGGTGAAAATTTGGGTGTGTCTTATACACTGAATGTAGTCCCGCCTGCCCACTGCCCCCCCCTTTGGCCTCTACCTCCCAGCAATTTACCTCCTTGCAGCAAGCAGCAAGAAGAAACAGCCCATTTTAGCTTCAGCACAGCCTAATTAGCACAAGTTGATTGTTGAGTGAATTGGCCTCCCGACTCTCAGCTCTTTCAGGCTGGAGGGATTATCATTGCCTATGGCTGCGCAGGCCTCTGCTGCTTGCTGCAAGGAGGTAAATTGCTTGGAGCAGATTTTTTTTTCTTGTGCTAATCAAGCTATGCTGAAAATGAAAATGAAAGTAAAGCAGGCTGTTTACTGTTTGCTGCAACGAGGCAAAATCTCTGAGAGGCAGAGTCAGATTTCTTTTTCTTGTTTTCCTCATCAAAAAAGGTAGGTGCGTCTTGTAGTGCCGAGCATCTTATACTCCGAAAAATATGGTACATTTGGCTAGTGAGTGTTTTTTTCATAGGTGATGATTAAAGTATATGTGTGTTACAATTGTGTCTTATAATAAGAGATTGTAATAACTTAATCTTATAAAATCAACCCCATTACTCATAAAATGCACAATAATGTCAACAATAATAGATATATGATGAGTGAGCTCCCTCTCAATGCTGTGGTGAGGCTGAATGTTTTGATACATCCAAGTAAAATGTTTTTCTAAAGCAGAGCTAGTTAGTGTTGCTTCATGCTCCTTACTAATTACTATGGATAGATATAACCACATATCTTCTTTGAGGAAAATAGTCTGAGACACCCTGAATTTCAGTGGTGTTTAAAAGGATGCTAAATTTATTTTCCCCCCTTTATTTGATTTTTATAGCAACCCAAAGTACTTGCCCACCCCTGCAAGTAATTCTTGGCATTATGCATTGTAAGATTTAAAAACAATCAAAAGAATGCAAAATACCTGCAAGACAAAAGCAAACTTTATGTATCCCCACAAATAAGATGCATGTACTTGAAAAAGAAAAGAAAATCATTGATTTTAGCCTTCACAGTTTCTACGGTAATAAAAAGTATAGCATGTACTTAACCAACATCCAGTATTACTTATTTCACTTAAATTCTGCTAAATCCCTCTCATGAGAAAAGAAACCACAAGAAGCAATTTCTAAAGCTGCTGTTATGCCCCTGATTACTTTAACTTTACAGGCTTTCAACCTTCTTAAATATCCTATGTATTGTTTGTTTCAAATGTACTGGATGTAATATAAAGATAAGGTTAAATAATAGCTCTGTTTTCCTGATGTAAAGTCATTTTTTATGTTTTACTCACATGACTGTGTCATATAGAATCCGTACTTTAAAACAGATTAAACTAATGAGTAGTAGTTCCCCATAGCTTCAGAATTTAGGCCATACATTTAGACTATATATACATCATACTAAGACATAATGAAGGCTTTTTTTTTCTATTTAAGTATTTAGTTCAAAAATTGCAGCTGATCCAAACAGCTGCATCCCTGGAAAAACCGCTTGTAGTGGTAATCCAGAGTCACATAGTAAGGGATGGTAAATGGCCGTCCTTGCTTGCTTTACTGCTTGTTTGCCTGCTTATATAGGTGTGAATAAGCTCCATCTCAATGCTGTGGTGAGGCTGAATGTTTTGACACATCCAAGTAAAGTGACTTGCTGAAGCAGAGCTAGTGTTGCTTCATGCATCCTTACTACTTACTATGGAGAGAAAGATATTTGTTCGATTCTTTCTTGGTACCTTCATAAATTCATAAACCAAATGGAAAGGACTTTAGACTTTAAAATAACACGAGCAGGAATACTGAAAGATTCATCTTTCAATGCAGAAGACTTTCAGCACTTAGCTTTAAAAGCTTTTTCTCAGAAAAAAAAATCACTATATTTTCCCTCAGTTTTTTTTTTCAGAGAGGCTCATCTTTATAAATTCATGTAAAATATGCAGAACATGGCAGATAAGCTTCTCCATACTGGGAAAATCTTGAAAATATATTTGAGAATGACAGAGAAAAATAGTTGGGGTATCAAAATGTTGATAACTGAGAACATATTCACAAATATCCTAACGTATTATTCTTTCAGTAAGCATAACACCCTGAAATTGGAACATCATGAGCTTAACATTTTAAAAGAACATTTTAGTTCTTTTTTCTTACTTTTTTTAATGCATTCATATAGAAGAAAATAATCTATACATCTACCAATTTTTAATTATAGAAGCTATTTAAAACATTATTCCAAATTATTGTGAAATTAAAGGATGATATATATGGTGGTAGAAAACAAAGCTGGTCAGATTTATGGACAATTACTATTTTGCCACCCAAATGAATAAACCAGAAATGCCATCAATTTGTCATTAGAGATAATATGATTTAAAATCAGTAAAAATGATCCTGTAGAACCACAAGTGTCTTTTATTTTAATATCCAGGACATTGTACATATAATATTATTGAGTTTGTCAATATATTAGACCACTGAGTAAGATAAGGATTAGATGATGTAACTTAAAATGAGACAGCTAGAAAACTTTATAAAGCTTAACCAAAAAAGAGAATTTAAAACTAAAATATGTTCAGAGAAATAATATCAAGACAGAAGGGGATTTTTGTGTATTATTGAAAAATGTAAAGAAAAAAATATCCTTTCGCTATTCTAATTCAATTTCGCTAAAACACAATAATGTAGTTATTTGCTAATGGTTATGGTTGGTGGGGAAACACTCTTAGCTGAGAGAATTCTGAATGAAGTCATCATGAAATCCTTGAATACCAATGTATCCTACTAGTTTGACAGTTTGAAATAATTTTGTAACTTTTTTTCATGACAAACATTTTATTTTTTGCAATTATTTGGCACTACTGTAAATGGTATAATATGCTCTTCTGTATACTGGAAATTAAACCTGCACAGTGCATATTAATGTTGTTGTTTCCAAAACAATTTAACATTTCAAACTGAAGTAAGGATAAGTTTTTAGAAAGAAACTGAGCAAAAGCAAAAAATCCAGATCTACTCTTACACAAGTATTGTAAATTTATATATTGATAACTGTATTTTGCTCTGTAAAAAGTGCCTAATCTTTTTTTTAATGAACATAAATTGACCAGAACTACCATCAAAATTACTTTACAGCAGCATATATTTGATTCACTCCGAGCAGTAATATCTCCTATGAACTGTCCATCATGTACAAATAATTGTCTTCTACTTAACTTCATTAAAATAAAAATAAAGGTGTAAATGCTTAATCTTTTTCATTTATTAAGGTACAGATAAGTTCTATAATAAAAGTAGGTAAAACACAGTCACTTTGCTATTATAAAATAAAAGCCTGAATAATGCTTTAGATAAATGAAACATCCTAAATCAAATATTATTTTGTTTTTGTTTTTTATGATCTCTGAACAATGCTGCATAAACCTTTTTGGAGAACGAATACAATTAGCCTTCAAGTAGCTTATCAAGAAATACCCTCTAAAATAAGAATAAATTGTATATTTACTTGTAGACTTGTAGACAAGAAGATAAATTCACATTTCAGTAATATGTTTGTGGTCAATTAATTTATTAATCAGTAGATTCAATATTTCCTTAGTTTGCTAGGTTTCTTGCCAACACTCAGGCAAATGACATGATTAATAGAATTTTCTTTTTTATTAGATGTTCTAGCTTTTGCTATGCTGTTATACATGTTTACTTTTTTAATTGAATGTACTACAGTAAAATATTGTTTTAATTGCTTCAAAATATTTCTTAAATTATCACCTGTCAAATGTAAAATTGGTTGATTGGGGGATTCCATATGATCATATGATAGAGAGCTAAAATGAAATACACAGATATCGAAATACTAACTCATCTTTATTGTCATTTTTCCACTGCACATTTCATTATAGCTAGGTAGCTGGGAACAGAAAATCAATAAGAGTTTGTTAAATCATGTTCATGTCTTTAGTAACAAAAGAGTGGAAAGGAAGAAATGCAAGTGAAAAACTAGTGGATGATTTTACTTGGACTTCAAAAAAATCTGTGAAAGAATCATTAATGTTATACAGATCAAATGAAGCTTATAACACAAAGAGCAATGTGACTTGAGAGACAGTTTGGTCTATTTCAATAGCAGAAAAATAGCAACTTAATTATCTAAAATATAATAATTATTTCCAAAAGTAGAACTGGAATGATAGTAGGCACAAAAGTATTCTCAGAATAGCTTAATGGTCAACATCAATAAAAAAAATAGAAATTTAGGACACAATAGTAGTTTTAATAGTAGGGATCAAAAACTATAAGTGTTATGTCACATTTTATTTTCCAACGGCAACTAAATATTACAGAATATACTATTTCTAAATTCAAAATAATTAAAATAAGCAATAGAAAAATGTTTAGAAAGTAAGACTCTTCCCCTCAAGTAAATCTTTATCTGAGCATTTGCAACCTTGAATCCTCTACACCAGTGGTTCTCAACCTTCCTAATGCCGCGACCCTTTAATACAGTTCCTCATGTTGTGGTGACCCCCAACCATAAAATTATTTTTGTTGCTACTTCATAACTGTAATTTTTTACTACCGGTTCTGTGGGCGTGGCTTATTTTATGGGCATGGCTTGGAGGTCATGTGACCAGGTGGGCATGACTATGTATATAGGGACTACTCAGAGGGCTGAAAAAAGTCATTTCTGACTGGTCCTCACACTTATGACCATCCTCACATTTATGCCGGTGCAGCATTCTTAACAACCATGTCACTCATTTCATAACTGCTTCTCTTCACCATGGTGATAAGATAGGGCAAAAACATAAAATGTGAGGACAGTTGTAAGTTCGAGGACTGGTCAAAAGTGCAAGGACCAGTCAAAAATAACTTTTTCAGCCCTCTGATAAGTCCATGTGCACAAAAGGACTACCCAGAGGGCTGAAAAAAGTGATTTCTGACAGGTCCTCGCACTTTTGACCGGTCTTCGCACTTATGACTGGTCATCATTTATGCCCCTTGTAGCATTCTTAACAACCATGTCACTCATTTCACAACTGCTTCTCTTCACCATGGTGACAAGATAGGGCAAAAACGTAAAATGTGAGGACAGTCATAAGTTCAAGGACTGGTCAAAAGTGCGAGGACCAGTCAAAAATAACTTTTTCAGCCCTCTGAGTAGTCCATATGCATAAAAGGATACAGCAATAGAGAGGGATGAAGAAAGGAAAGGGAAATTAGAGTAGGAGTGAGGGTAAAAGAGGGAGGAAGAGAGGAGGAGAAGGAGAAAGGAAGAGGAAATAGGGAGGAGAAGAAGAAGGGGGGGGAGAGAAAGTAAGAAGGAAAGAAAATATATTCCTCCAAACCACAACTTAACCATTTCTGCTTTCAACACAATATACAATTAATAGTATCTCAATTATTACAATTTCCTAGTTATTTAGAGCTTTTTTTCTTTTGTGTTTTAAAATCTTGAACTCTCTTTTTGTTCTAAATTTCCCATTGTTTGCAGTTTTGCACCTACCTTTTTTGGTGAGGAAAAAGAAAAAGAAATCTCTCTGCCTCATTTTGTCACGTTGCAAGCAAAGACCCTGCTTTACTTTCAGTTTCCTTTTTCAGCATAGCTAGGGGGAAAAAAATCTGCTCCAGCACTCTGTAGCTAGCAACAGAGCTGAGCAAATCAGCTGAGAGTCGGGAGGCCGATCTAATAAACTTGTGCTGAAAGGGGCTGTTTTTTCTATTTTTGCAGGCACCAGTCTACTCATTTGTTTTCTTTTAACACTGATCAGCTGTAGGGTGGCCCTTTGAAGGCCCGGGGCAAGAGTTTTTTTCCCCTTAGCCATCAGCTGGGACTCAGGAGGCAGCAATAGATTGGGAGTGGGCGGGATAAGCGAACGGCGAATGGCGATCCGGCAGAGGGTGAGGGTGAGTGAAGGCATGGGGAGAGGGCTTTGGCGACTCCTGTGAAATGGCCCTTCGACCCCCAAAGGGGTCGTGAGCCCCAGGTTGAGAACCGCTGCTCTACACAATAAAATTGTTCACCTTCTAGAATTCTAATTCAATTTTTCATTAAATACAGGTTGAATGATGAACAAATCTGCAATCATAATATATAGAGATTAATTCTTACCTTTGGGAGAAATATGATATAAATGTTATAGTTTTTTAGCATATTTTTTTATGACTACATGGAGAAGTCCAGATTGTTTTCCTGGCAACAGTATGGAAGTGGTTTGTCACTGTCTTTTTCCACAATGTTCTTTTTTTTCAATTTTGCAATCTAATGTGCAGCTCTGAGATTTATTGCTGGTCTTCTATTTAAGTACTAACTAGCATCCTTTTTTCAATACCTAAGCCAGGAACACCTAAATTAAAGTATAATTCTCTTTTTATGCTGAATATCAAAATTTTGTCTATTTATTCAGATACTGAGAAGTATCTACTCTTTTCATGTATTCAAATTACGTTTATATTTTTACCTGTTACCTTATATATGCTTGACAAATAAATAAATAAAATAAAATAAATGAATAAAATGCATAGGGATATTGTTGTAAATGATCCCTATGCATTTGACAGGCATTCTTCTCAGTATCTGAATCTGTACTATTTCTAAATTCAAAATAATTAAAATAAGCAATAGAAAAATGTTTAGAAAGTAAGACTTTTCCCTCCAAGTAAATCTTTTTCTGAACATTTGCAACCTTGAATCCTCTAGTTTGCCAAACTGGTATCTTTCTTCTGGATAACAAGGCCTGGCTCAGTTTGAATTGTTCAGTCTCCAAGGTTAATTTCAATGTGGAGTTGTAAATAGATTAATGCATAAGTGTTCAAATAAAGAAAACATTTATGGAAACATCACCATATGGACCGTATTTAAGCAGATGATGTGATTAGCATAATGTCCAACGAACTGCAGCAGCAAAGGGTTTTGGAACAGGAGGCAACTTTCTGGACTTCGCCCTGGCATCTTGTACCACCAAAAAAAAAATAAAAATTGGCAGCCTCTTAGTATGTGACCAGCATTTTATCACCTAACATGATGAAAATTGCCATCTGTAATGCTGAAGAGGTGTCCTTTCACAGCAAAATGGTTTTTCTGTCTAGAGAAAGTTGAATTAAAGATTTTAAAAAAGAAAATGGAAAATTACTAATGAAGTCTGAAGTGGTAATTTTGCATAACAAGCTGCTTAAAGAGAGAAATAAGAGGGCTTATAACATTTCAAGTGTGATCCAGATGTGTCTGTGAATAATCTTAAACTATTTCAGAACCAAATTTATTAAAATTGAGTTTTAAATCCTATCTCTAAGTTTAGTTTGATATTCCTCTCTCTCTTGCTTTTGGGGTTTTTTTCTTTTTCTTTTTGCCATTTAACATTTTGCAAAGCTTCCATTAAATGGGTAAAAGGAAAAAACTTTGTGAATTGCTGTTATTTTTAGTTATAGCCACATCAACTTGCTAAATTACATAGAATTGCATGAAGCATTGTCTTGGCATTTGATAAGTCAAAAGCTGTTGATGTGGACAATGAGATGCACTTGCAAATGTTAAAGGATAGTAAAATTATAGAGAAATAACTTATTTCTAAATATGTAATTGAGTGAAAAAAATCCCAGAAACTAATCTTTTAGAGCTTTCTGCAATCTGAAGATTATATCATCTCAAGAGGTTAGTTTTCCTCTTTACATTTCTCATCTTCATAGATCTTTTTAAATTGCATTCTATACCTTGACATAATTATTTTGAAGTAACATTTAATTCATATTACTCATAATAATGGCTAAACATTTTACTTTTTTCTCAATCTGAAAACCAGTTTTCAATCAATTCCTCCCTAGTTTTCGTTAATATTTCCTTTCCTTTCCTTTCCTTTCCTTTCCTTTCCTTTCCTTTCCTT
>WNWU01000007.1:15053564-15071655 GCA_012654045.1 Ptyas mucosa | reverse complement strand
TTTCCTTTCCTTTCCTTTCCTTTCCTTTCCTTTCCTTTCCTTTCCTTTCCTGCTGTGGTAGTAGTACTTAGATACAGCTGTCCAATATCCATATATGTCCTGAAAATGAACAAATGGAGGACAGGACATATAATATCAATATATGGCCACAGGAAAATATAAGTGATATTTTTAAAAAACATCTTTAATAAATACTACCATTTTACGAGTCATTGGGTCATTCTTTGGCAGTACTTGCTTACTTACCTAAAAAGATAAACAAAATGGCCATGGGTGTGCAAAAAAGTGGTAGTAATGGATTGACCACTGGTTGGCTTCCCCATTGCCTTTGTTGTTAGAAGATGGCAAGGAACATCAGAAATCATGTTTACATGACCATAGCTGACCATGGTAGACATTGCTGGCTACTGAATACAATTAGTCTAAAGATCCTTGACATTTCAATTCCATAGGAGTAATGGGTTCCAGATTTTGGACATATTTTTTTTTAATGAATGCATCTGCGTACCTTGATTCAAAAACTGTTACCCTATGATGCACTATTTCACCTAACTGAAGGTTACAGAGAATTCTGGGAGTTTTAGTAGCATATAGATATCAAGAATGTATGGATACATTATATAATTTAGTGAAATAGTAAACTACAGAATAAACTACCAAAATTATCCTGCTTATGTATCTGTTCTTTTCTCCAATTAGCCCAAACATTGAGTTATACTGAATCAAGGTACTTCAAATCTGCTAACTTAAAGAATGTGTAAAATACCCAGGCCCCATTATCCCTATGGAATTGAAATATCCATGATGTCCATATCACTGTTATTCATAAACATTTGTCTACTAAAGCATTTCTTCAGTCACATAGTCATGATTTCTGACGCTTCCTGCCAGGTTCCAACAAGAGAAATCAATGGGAACCATATTAGGGTCAAAATTAGTTTAAGCCCGAAGATCATTTCCGGTTCCGGATGGCAGCAGACGCTGCCTGGGTATGCTCTTGCCCCAGCGTCTGAATCCCCCCGCCTGGAGGCCCCTCGGGGCCGGGTGCCCTGGTTTTGGGGTATCCGCCGTTAAGGGCGACTCGCCAGGGGTCCCCTGCTTCAATTCCAGGGGCTGGGCGGCCAATGCTGGTGCGCTCGAGGCTCCAGCGAGTGTGGGCGGCACACAGCGGCCATTCCCAAGGCCGCTCCGTGCCTATGTGCCTGTAGGACCCGGTGTATATCGAAATTAAGGCAGCAGGTAAAGAGGCGATCGGAAGAGGAAGGGATGCAGGCCGGAGAATAAGTAGAAAAGGAGAGACCTTGATTGGTGAAGCGACAAGGCGTCCTGCGAGTGAGGGGGGGTGAAGTTCCCCCCCCCTTGTAGCTGGGAAGGGCGCCGTGGTTGATAAAAAAGAGGAGGAAAAAAGAAGGAGACCACTTACCTCGCTGATTTTTTGTGGAGAATGATGGAGGCGGAATTCGGGAAGGGAGGCTGGAGGCCCCTCTCTTTGTTGGAGAGTCATGGCGGGGACCTGATTTCCTGCTTCTTTGTACACAATTGATGACATCACCCACCTCTGGTTTCCTGTTTGACCTACTCTACAAGCCGGACTCGTTGCTCCTGTGAGCGCCCTCTGGTGGATCGTGAGGAAACAGTGCTGATTTTTAAGAGAACCTTCTCCTTTCTGGATGCTTGTGCCTACCTGAGGACCTCTCATTCTTTATTATTGCAAGATGGCTAAAGGACAAAGACCAAAAAATTTTGGAGAAATTGGCAAAGTTGGATGAGAAGCTTGTCAAACTTGATAAACTTGATGACCTGCAAAAAGGGCAATTGGAAATAAAATCTGAAATTGTAGTTATGAAAAAAGATTTAATTGCTGTTCAACAGGTGGCAGAGGAGAATAAAAAAAAGGTGGGAGGTTTGGAGGGGGAGGTACGGGCAATCCAGTAGAGGGAAGAAATGAGAGGAAATGTAATTTTAACTTCGCAGCTGGATAGAATGTCTTATTTTCTCAGGTTTCAAAATGTGGAAGAGGTGAACCAGGAAGATCTGTGAGAAGCGATGGTTAAATTGTTGGGCAAATTTACTGAAAGAGGTTTGGACTTTATGAGATGGGATATGGATTTAGTTTATAGAGTAAACTCGCAATATGCAATTTTACATAGTGTCCCAAGAGAGGTCCACATTAAATTTGTGAGAAGGGAAACGAGAGATGAAATACTGAGAATTCAAAGATCGGGGGCGCTGATATACAGGGGCAAGGAGGTCACCATTCTGAAGCAGATCCCTAGACAGGTACGAGAATTAAGAAGAAATTATTATTTTTTATCAAATAAATTGTACCTTAAGGGAATTGGCTTCAGGTGGTTGATGCTGGAAGGTTTGATGATTTTCTGGGAGGGCAGTAGGAAGAAAATTAATAGTGTGGCAGAGGCTCAGGCCTATCTGGAGCAACATAAGACCCTCCTAGAGGGTGAAGATACAGGAACCGAGGAAGGGGAGGTACCAGATGATCAAGGAACGGGGGCGGGCGAGGCCGTGGAGGTCCAGGAGGAGTGGGGTGCTAAGGCCAGAACCTTGAGATCTAGAACCAAGAAATGACGAAGTGGGAGGAATCTATTACTTTGTGCCTTTTATGATATCTCTTATTTTTGTAAACTTTAATATTACTCTGGATACTGAACTGATATTTTTGTATAAATCCGGTTGTTAAATTTGAAATTTTAATAAGGGAAGATCTGCTGTATGTGAAAAAAAGAAAATATATATTATCTTTGTAAAAGGATAATGAAAATTCCACATATTGTAAGCGATAATATTATTTTTAACCAATAAAAACTTTTTATAAAAAAAAATTAGTTTAAGCCCCTGGTACATTATACTACAGCAATTTTTGAATCAAGGTATCTCAAATCTACTAAGAAAGAATGTGTAAAAATCTTGAACCCATTACTCTTTTGGAATTGAAATTTCAAGGATCTTCAGACCAGTTATAGCCACAAACCTGTAAATGGTTTATGGTCATTGCAGCATTACCAGTGTCATATGCTACAGTTACTTTTCTGAGGTGATGATGGTACCATCCACCATTAGAGTAAAAAAATATCACCTGCCTAGGAGGATATCATGGTCAACCGATGATACTAATGCCATTGGGAAATAGCAAGGAAGATGACAGAACAAAAAGCAGATGAGGCCATGACAGCAGGACTCCTGCATGATTCCAGAAATAAACAGTCAAGAAAAAATATATGAGGCAAAGAGAGACACAGGAGGAGGATATCCATATCTCCAAAATGACAACAGACACAGAAAAACAAGAGAGAAAGGAAATACATACATCCAGGATCAGAGATAAAGAACAAATAGCAAAAGTTTATGAAGAAATTGAGAATGATATAGCTGTAGGTCTCCAGAATGACAACAAAAGGCATAGAATGAGGACAGAAGAGACAGAGGAGGACAGGAACATTTGATTCAAGAATATATGGCAAACAGTAGTTTAAGTATGACCCAAAGGGTAATAAGTTGTCTATTTAACCTTCTGCTGTAATGAGAAGGAAAGACTCACTGGAGAAGAGCCTAATGCTGGGAAAGATTGAAGGCAAAAGAAAAAAGGAATGACAGAGAATGAGGTGGCTGGATGGAGTCACTGAAGCAGTAGGCATGAGCTTAAATGGAGTCCAGAGGATGGTAGAGGACAGGAAGGCCTAGAGGAATGTTGTCCATGGGGTTGGGATGGGTCGGACATGACTTCGCAACTAACAACAGCAACAATCTGTTGTCATTTCTTTCCTTTCATTAGTCATTACTATTGTCTTTTTATACATCATTCAGAGAGCCTCAAGCAGAACATTTTTGTATCATCAGGTATTGTGAACTGATTTATTAGATAGACTAGTAACTGAATGTAGGAGTCTTTTCTCTACATAATACATACTGTATAAAGTTATTATTTTCTTTTTTGAATGATGTTTTGAGTGTTTGCATTGGCATAAAATCATTATTGTTTTATTGTAATATTTGGCCTTTTATAATGGGTTTAAAGCGTTCTCAAATTTCTGAGAATTCTCAGTCCACTTAATTTTTCAGGCCTGAGCCACGGGAAAGTTATAAAATAAACATATTCAAAGTATCTTATTTCTCTGTGGTATTTTTTAGAAAATTCAACGCCATAACTTTTTAAACTCCAGGGGGCTAGTGAGTTTCCATGCTGTTTTTCTACTAAATAATGGCAGGTAATCTACTATTGCAAATATTAGCTTAGTAGCAAATACAGATTCAACTACAGTATTTGAGAACATCAAAATAATTTAATATTGACGTGTATATCAAATTTAATACATATTTTGGTAGTAAAACTATAAAAGAAGGAAATAAATTATAGTTCTACTATTTTTAATATGCTGTCTTTTTAAAAAAATTATGTTGATTTTTACAATTTCATGCAGTACTCCATAGACTGACCTTTTCATTCTGCTACTTGTTGCCTAAATAGTGGACCTTATTTTAATATTACACATTGAATACATATCTTTAGAATATGTACATGCAAACATAGTAGACATCAAAGTAAAATAAAATAACACTTGAGAAAGACTATAAAAAAGCTACTGAAACTTTAACAGGAAAAGCTCAACCAGAGTCTTTTATCTAATGCAACACAGTACAGAAACTAAAATAGATGAAGAAGTTGGATAAGTTCTGCAGTGAAACTGAATATCAAAAAACTTCTAACTAGCAATAAAAATAAAGATGATATGTGTGTTTGTGTGTCTGAGGATTGCCAATAATGGGCAGGGGAAATATCATTGAAATTCAATACAAATTGTGAATTAATTTCAAAATCACATATTGGGAAATAAGGAACCAGCAGAGGCATGATTTGAAGGTGGATCTCTCTTTCAAATAACTGCTATATTTTTTATTTAGTAATGATAATTATTACTGGAACTTGAGTATTCTTAGAGTGGATTGGTTTCATATCTTAAAGCAGGAGTGTCAAACTGGCAGCCCATGGGCCAGATGCGCCACATGAAGGCCACACCCACCCCAGCTCCGTGAAGAGAAAAATGTCACAAAACGTCAGATGACAACAACGTGACTCTGTGATATATAGGCAAGCATGCACACAATTAATATTTCTCATTTTAATTTAGAGTTTCAAATCGATTTCTTCGAATAGTCAAAGCTCAGGCTTGCTATACAAACTTAATAATCAGATTGTTCAGGCTGCAGGAAACAGAACCAAGTTCTTTAGCAGATATTTGGTCTGTGTCCCAGCAAGTTTTCTCATCATACAATTCAATTGATGATTGGAAGTTTTTGGATGGTGTTGATTTATTGGTTGCTAGGTAAGGTGTTGTCTGTATTTTGATTGGTCTAACTCATCTGCTTGCTGTATGTAGCCTTCTGTCAAATCCTGTTGCATTTTCTTTGTTGAAGTAGTAAATTGTCATCCTTTCATCAGCTGAAATATAGACACTTGCTGCTCTGATCTGTTGACTTTTTGTTCACTTGCTTACAAGTTTGCAAATTTGCCAAATTATTTTCAGGAAGGAACAGAAACAGCCACAAATATTACAATGTCAAACTGTTCATTTTCATTTTCATTTCATAAAGTATCCCTAGTAAACGTCTCAGGTAAGCCAAATAGAAACTTCCTCCTTAGAAAAATCAATTATTAGGATCATAATTTTCTTGGCAAACTTCTTTTAACTTTGCTCGCTAAGGTTATCCTTTGGAACATGGTTGTCATATTATTCCATCTTGGCGTTCTTAGTAGGAAATCATCATAGGCAACCAGCACTTTTAATACATTTCTTTGCAGCTGGCAATTATTGAAGTTATAATATTTTTACTTCTCAGGACACCCAAGCTTTCTCTTTACTTTCCCCTTTACTCTCTATTAAACTACACTGGCAAATTCCAAAGTAAATCACTGTACTGTTTGTGAAACGACTTTGCACCCACTGGTCAGCCTATGACACCAGTTTTCTCCTTCTAGAATAAAATAAAAAACAAATTTTGTGACTTATTTTAATGTATAATTTCAGTCTAGGGAGGAAGGTTTATACATTTCTGCATTATTTCTAAACTGATAGGCATCTTGCATCAATAACAATATAGGCACACATAGTAAAGGCAAGGGAGAAGAGAAGCAAGCCTAGTCAGTGGGCAGAATGGGCAGCTATTTTGGGTGGATAATCAGGATAGCATAAAACAGCAACCTACATATTTTTTTTAGATATTTAGTTCATTGTCATGTTATTCTACTTTTAATAATGAAAAAGAATATTGAGTGACATGTTTTGTCTCATGAGCTATAGGTAGAATGCAGCCTGATTTTAGCTACAGTCTTTGTTTTAAATTCCTAACTATTATTTAAATAAACTAGTATTCTGGTATTACAATATAGTTAAGTTATTCTAGATGCAGGACATCAAGAAAATTGTAATATCTGCCCAGGTTTCCTCTGATTAAAAACCATTTGATGCATAATCTCCTTCATAGATATCAATTTTTGTATTTTACCCTTAGAAATTACAGCACCTGATATATAACTCTTTATGATCTTGTATCCCGAAACAAAGGGCAAGCTAGCTGGGTAAAAAGAATAATATTCATTCTTGAGGTAACTTGGTGTTAAGCTAATGTCACTAAAAGCCATGCTGGGAGCTTCGATCACAAAAGATGGAAGAACGCTGGACAGAGCTGCTGAAATAACTTTTGCCTTTTGTTGCTGCATGTACCAGCAAGCAGTACGCTTCGCAAAGATCATTTGTACCACAATACTATTTCACAAGTTGAGATGGTTCACAGCAGGAAAACATTTCCTCATATTACTTTTCATCAAAGGGGGCTTAGATTTTTTTGCCCATCTGAATAGCATCATTAGATTACTAATTTACACTTTGGTAAAAAGGGTCAAAGTATTCTTCTTTTTATTATGTGATGTTAGAATTGTAAAGGAACATTTTAATAAGTGCTGTAATTCATATCTGATCTTCCATCACCCAGTGCTTTTTGAATTAGATAGCTTGTGAATTAAAAAGGAAAAGAAAAACATAAAAATCCAGCATATGGGATATTTCTAGGTGTTAAGTCTTTCCAATATTAAATAAATTACATTTTCCCTAATCCTAATGTAATAATTGTTCTGCTTCATATAAAAATTATATAGAATTTTGGTTTAAAGCTGCACTCCTATACAAACTTATCCGTAGCAAATTATATAGGCACCTATGTAATGTATGACAGAATATAGTTTGTACAATTGTCATGGTAGCAGTCTTAAACTGGAGTTAACCCATTTACTATCCCAGGGTAACCCTCAATATTCTGATGCCATGATATTAACAATAACAGAGTTGGAAGGTACCTTGGAGGTCATTTAGTCCAACCCCCTGCTCACTCAGGAGACCTGTACACAGGATACTCAATTAGAAAACCGCACATTAAGTTGAATGAAACTTTCCTAATATTAGGAAAACCAGATTTATGAAGAAAAGTCCTATAACACTATGAACTCACAAAGCATATTTTACAAATAAAAAGATAGCCATAAAAACCCTTTTCAGCTCAGACATTTAATAAACTAAGGGCAGTTCCCTGCTCCAAGTTTTTCACAAGAAGGCAACATTGGCAGACTTCTTTTGGATAGCAATGTTCATACCATTGCAATATTAAATAGAAATACTCAGGTTTATTCCTGGTGGAATCTGTGGCAGCTTTAAATTACATTCATGACTGCATAAAATTCACTCTGTATTGCCTACAGGATTTATCAGACCCCATAGGTAACTTGAAGTCTGTGTGAGGCCAACAGGTTTCCTCATTTTGGTGGGTAATAAACAGCTACCACCTCTTATTCTTCTTCTGCCTTATAAATATTTTCCCAAGAAACACAACTGGTTAAAAAAACACCTATTCACTTAGAAAATATAAATACAACCTCTATATGGCTATATTTATAGACTCTATCTTCCCATGTATTTCAGATGTCTCCATATTATGAATTATCTGTGTGATTGTGAATAATTCTACCATCTTGTAAATAAATCTATTTACTAGCTGCTCTCTGTGCAGTACAGTTTGATCAATACAGTCTGTTAAGAATCACCTCACAGTCACCTTTGATTCATTCTGTTAAATGGATCATATAAAATTACTACCTGTAGTTGCCTTTCAAAAGAGTGATTAAGGCAATCCAGTTCAACTGCTGAACCAACCTTTTAAATTATTCTCAAAGTCTTGGAAGCTTTCCCAAGTGAAGCTATGGCTATAAATACTGATTAAGTATTAATGTGACCTTTTCTAGGGGTACTGTGTAATGCTGTGCTATCCCAGAGAATCTGATAGGGGGAAAAAAACATTTTTCCTATCCTTTTAAAAAGATCTTTTGTTGATATTTCATCTCTGACTTACAACTGTTGAGTATATGATTTATTTTGTAAGTGTTCTAATATCTAGATGAAATGTTTTACAGATCTTGCCACATTGCTGTTCAAGACTGTAAACATTGTATGTGTACATCACACACTCAAACGCATGCTCATAAGTAAACCTTGACTTTAAGACAATTTCTCAAATCCATCAGCTATATCAATAGAAAGTGATTGAGGTAGACTGATCTGCTTCCTTCATAAATGCTACAGGTGACTGATGCAGAAAGAAAACTGTTATTTAAGGTCTTTAGGAACATCACAATCAAAGGGAACCTGTATCTTTTCTTTGGCATTCCTTTCACACCCCAAGGGTAATTTGAAAGACCAATATAAATTATGATTTCAGAGATTTTAATAGCTTCTGCTGCACAGACTATATTGGTCTTCATATTGATCTTATTTTCCTATTTCCTGGATTTTTGAAGTCGAAATTCTGAATGTATTTATTTATTTATTTATTCATTCATTCATTCATTCATTCATTCATTCGTTCAACTTGTATGCCGCCTTTCTTCGAAGACTCAAGGTGGCTTACAATGCATTTAAAAACCATATATAAAAACATTAAAAATTAAAACATTAAAAACAATTAAAACCCATTCACACAATTCATGGCCAGATCTCGCCCAATCGTAACAGCGAGATCAACGGCCCCAGGCCTGCCGGAAAAGCCAGGTCTTCACTGCTTTTCGGAAGGCTAATAGGGTGGGTCCAATAGGGTCCGGATCTCAGGAGGTAACTGGATAACCTTAAGTCTTTCAGACCTTACAATTTTTCTTTCTCCTTAAATCTGTTTCCCCCCTCATAACAACAGTATTTTATTGGACGTTGTTTTACATTTATCTTACTCCTATAAATACATACAAGAGGTTCTTGAAGTCAATTGAGATTGAGAACTTAGTCTTTTGATAATAAAAGTTCTTCTTAACCATCCAGCTTGAGGCGTAAGAAAATTATCTATTAGAGCCAATGTTGCTAAGTGCTGAGCAGTTCTGTGGACTTTCCCTCTTTCACTTTACTTGCAATTTAAAGGAAAATCAGTACTATGATATTGTAAGGAGTGCCCTTAAGCTATTTCTGACTACCACATTTGAAATCTGATATTTTTTCCCCTATTGTATACCATTTAAAGTATGTAACTGTAAATTTATAAAGCAATGCAATGAATTTTCTGTTTCTTCTAAAGAAAATGTTATCCCTTCTGGAAATACCCAACACAATCAAGAGAAGTCACAATCAAGAGAAGAAAAGATACATTTGGGATCTTGGGCACTCTTATCATATTGTACCATTGAGAAGCATATATTGTTTTAACTGTTATATGTTCATGACACAATATCACTTTATTCCAACATTTTCTTTATTTTATAGGGGGCGAAATGAAGCCATGAGAGATGTCCAAATGAAGTATGAGCAAACCAGCTAAGACAGGGATGTCAAACTGGCTGTCCATGGGATGGATGCGTCACACACAGGCCACGCCCAAACCAGTTCCATGAATGGGAAAAACGTTGCAATACATCACGTGACGGCAACATGACACCATGAGTTTGACACCCATGAACTAAGAGAAGCCTCTGCTGAGTCCAGAGTTAGTTTCCCATTTCTTCTCTCATGCCAGGATTGATAGATACTTTCCTTGATAGCTGTTAAAATGCTGGACAACAGCTGCAGAGACAGAGGAAAATGGGAAAACCAATCATTTTGCCTAAAATTTAGAATTTCGCCTGCATTGGCTGTGCTGATTCAGCTATGTGTGGAAGCATGAATTAAGCTTTGCTGGATTAAAAATAAGTACATAATTTCTCTCTATATTGTTCCCATATTTTTATTTGCTAGGTTTATAGCATTCCTTTCCATAAAGTGATCAAGGTGGCAAACACAGCATGTCTTCCATTTCATGAATATACACATAAATATACACATATATCAGTAATTTTGTGATGGGGTTGGGTGTGAAAGAGTGACTGCCCAAAGCTGTTTCCATATATAAGGCTGAACAAAAACTGGCTTTCTTGATCTACTACAATACTATGATTAATATACTATCCTGACTATATAAAGTCCAATATCTTGACAAAATCTGAACAGATATTCATCAATTTTTAATGAAATGTAGTATTTACTTAATGACTACTTGTTCATATGAATACACACACATATGTGTATATTCACTCATATATGTTGTGTACAGAGTTTTGTATTACAAACTTATATAATTATGGGATATTTCATATCCTTTCTCTAGACAAAATTCACAATTATCTATTGAGTTTTAAACTAATAAACACTTGGTTAACATTTTTCAATTCATTAAGAGAAACTTAAATAGTGAATAATACATCCCACTAATAATATGTAGAATTTCAAAAGACTGGATTCAATTGGAATGTAGTTTGGAGATCATCTTTGGGTAATAATTTATTCTGTATGTACTTATTACTTTTAAGTAATAAATTATAATTAATTTATTTAAAGCATTACTAACCCTTTTCCCCTAAATAATTCATCCATGCAAAAATTGTTCCCTATTGAAAATATCTTATATATTGTTTCAGAAAGAAAATATATTTAGATTTTGATATATTTCCCTTCAAAAGCAGAGTGTTTTATAATTGTAAGGACAACCTGGGCATCTGCCTTTGTCTATAATTTGTTCTGAAGTTTCATGAGCATGTGGTTGATTCCATTAAAACAAGAAATCTGACTAAAACAGCTTTTGGTTAGATCCAACAAAGTTTTGTATTTTCTATTCTAAAACTCCGGTGTATTGTTTCATTAAAAAAAAAAAAACACACCAAAAAAATAAGAGGCTTGAAATGCTTTTAGTTGGCTAGCAATCAGTTGACTTACATGAAAAAGCAAAGCATATCTAATTTGAAATATGTGAACATTTTGAAATTAAAATTCTTTGGATAGGTATCTAAAATTATCTCTTTGTTCCAGCAGTTGTGAAGGTATAGTTTTATAACTGAAAGAATTTCAGTAGGCAGAACATGGTACCATACTTCTGAGGGAAAAATAAAATATGTACCGTATATACTCGAGTATAAGCTGAGTTTTTCAGCACATTTTTCATGCTGAAAAAAGTCTCCCTCGGCTTATAATGGAGTGACGAAAAAAATGCCTTTTTTCCTGCAACCATTTTGGCTCCCAGGGTTGCAGGGAGGCTTGCTAAAGCCAAAATGGGGCATGGAGGGGTACGGCTCCCCTCCCCTGTGCCCCTTTTTGGCTCCCAGGGGTTGCAGGAAGGCTTGCTAGGGACATGAGGGGGGTGCCTAGCAAGACTCTCTGAAGCCCCATGGAAGCAAAAATGGCCTGCAGGGGTGGGATGGGGCTTCAAGGGAGAAAGAAACAAAGAAATCCTCACTGTTTAGGGAGATCCCATGTGCACTGAGCTTGAGTTGAGAGCTTCTTGTAATTGAGAGCTTCTTGTAATTGGCTGCTAGCTATCCTTGCTCAGGCTAAGCCAGGAGTGGGTAAATGTGGCCTTTACAACCTGTGGACTTCAACTCCTAGAATTCTCCCAGCTTGGCTGTCTCAGGAATTCTGGGAGTGAAGTCCACAGGTTGTAAAAGAGCCACATTTGCCCACCCCTGGGCTAAGCTAATCAGTAGTGGAGCTCTAAGAATGCCAGATGAGAAGGAGAAAGGGAGAGAGAAAGAAAGAGAGAGAGAGAGAGAGAAGAAAGAAAGAGACAAAGAAAGAAAGAAAAAGAAAAAGAAAAAGGAGGGGGAGAGAGAGACAGAGAATGCAGGTATCTCTTAACAGAGGCTTGAACTTGCCTGAAATTAGATCAAGCCAGTGACTGGATTGGCGTGGCTAGCTGGTCATGTGATATATGTGTATAGGGACTACTCAGAGGGCTGAAAAAAGTCATTTCTGACAGGTCCTGGCACTTTTGACTGGTCCTCACACTTATGACCATCCTCACATTTATGCCCAGGCAGCATTCTTAACAACCATGTCACTCATTTCACAACTGCTTCTCTTCACCATGGTGACAAGATAGGGCAAAAAATGTAAAATGTGAGGACAGTCGAAAGTTTGTCAAAAGGACTGGTCAAAAGTGCGAGGACCAGTCAAAAATAACTTTTTCAGCCCTCTGAGTAGTCCATATGCACAAAAGGACTATCCAGAGGGCTGAAAAAAGTGATTTCTGACAGGTCCTCACACTTTTGACCGGTCTTCGCACTTATGATTTGTCATCATTTATGCCCATTGTAGCATTCTTAACAACCGTGTCACTCATTTCACAACTGCTTCTCTTCACCATGGTGACAAGATAGGGCAAAAATGTAAAATGTGAGGACAGTCGTAAGTTCAAGGACTGGTCAAAAGTGCAAGGACCAGTCAAAAATATTTTTTTCAGCCCTCTGAGTAGTCCATATGCACAAAAGGACTTCCCAGAGGGCTGAAAAAAGTGATTTCTGACAGGTCTTTGCACTTTTGACCGGTGCAAAAATCCAATTAGTGCCATGTAAATTCTGGAATCCCCAAAGACCTTTCCCATTGTATTTATTAAACAAATTTATATAGCTACCCAACTCATATACAGTACTTTTAAAGTTATTGTTGATACCATATTGTTTTTGTTGATCCTCTTTTCCACTTACAGAGCTAGTTTACTGTTTTTCTTTGAAATCAATATTCAAAAACATTTAATCTACTGATGCCTCAATTAATGTAATTTTATTGGTATCTATTTTTATTTTGAAATTTACCAGTAGCTGCTGCATTTCCCACCCCCGGTTTATACTCGAGTCAATAAGTTTTCCCAGTTTTTTGTGGTAAAATTGGGTGCTGTGGCTTATATTCGGGTCGACTTATACTCGAGTATATACGGTAATAGATGAATGTGAACAAAATGTTCATGAAAGAAGGGTTTTTTTTTTCTTTTCTCCTGGTATTAGGGGAATATCAGGTGAATGTGTGGCAGTGAAAATATGGCTGATTTTAATGTGGTGTTTATACTTTTAATACAGCTGCAGGCCTGCAGGTACAATGAATTAATAGGACCACTTAAGCAATACATTTATTTGTGAACCTTTCTAAAAATGAAGGGTTCATTTTTACAAGCTATTATCCAACACACATATAAAGGGGAAGGGGGGAGGGAGGGAGGGAAGGAGGGTGAGAGGGAGAGAAGATAATTATGGCCTTAGTGTTTAACAGGAATGAATTTTCAAATTGCATTGTGCCATGCTTTCAGATATTTGAAGAAAGGTTATAAACTTTATGAATTGTGTTTCTTTGGGGGAAATCAAGCAGAAGACAAAAGAAATTGGTTATAGATTAATACTTGCATTAATATAACAAAAGTCTTTTTCCAACAAACAAATGGATCATTTATATTGTAATCAATGGCCCAAATCTTGCAGAAGAACTTGCTGATTGTTGCTTGCATTTGTTTTCAGATACTGTAGCTTTTATGTGTGCCTTAATATGTCTAAGAATAATATGTCTAAGAATATTTAACCTGCTCCCATTAAAATTTAGAGTTTAGAATAGAATTAATTTTCCCCCCAAAAAAGTTGCCTTATTAATACTAATGTGATGTGAGTCCTACTGAATAATGAAGTAAACATTGTTATAGCAAAGTCATATTCATTAATAGATTAAAACACTTTAGTGTTTACAAGAAGACAGGGTGCCAACTCAGGATCACAGGTTTTCAAACCAATAGAACAGGGATAAAGAAAAAAAATCAGCACTTCCAGGAATACATCACTTGTGGTTTAGATTGGGGCCTGTGGGGACATGAGAGGACATAAATGATAAAATGTAGTATTAAAATCCCATGATTTATATATTTATTCCCAACATGTGGATACAAGTATAGTATATTGTGGTTTCTATGACACATTTTTTAATCACTATGGTTAGTAGCATACATCTATGCACAGTTGCCTCCTTCTGCATATCAAAGGAAGGCTCTAATGAATTTAGTATGGCTGTTTAAAGTCAATTTATATAACCTTCTAGAAATTTTATATATATCACCACAAGTGATGTATTGTGTGTGTATGTGTGTGTGTGTGTATGTGTGTATGTATGTGTATGTATCCTTCTGTATCCCAATGTTAGCTGTAGGCCAATGTTAAAGTCTTACATCAAGGAAGAAGATATCTGATTTCCATAAATGGATGTTGATATGTGTTGTTTGTCATATTTAAATTAACTTTCCATAAAAAAGTTTTAAAAACTTGTAAAGAATATTATCAAAGTATTTAGAGTTATTTGATTTATAACATATTTTTCTAAGTCACCTTACTGTATTTCTTTTCATTTTTTAAATTATTATTACCTTGACGCCAGTGGTGAAATCCAATTTTTTTTACCACCGGTTCTGTGGGCGTGACTTGTTCGGCATGGCTTGGTGAGTGTGGCAGGGGAAGAATACTGCAAAATCTCCATTCCCACTCCTCTCTAGGAGAAGGATACTGCAAAATCTCCATTCTCCATTAATGTCAGAAGTAATTTTAATTCATTGTATGTCTATTGTTGGTCGATGACCATAATAAAGTTTTATTCTTCATTCTTCCATTCCTACTCCACTCTGGGGCCAGCCAGAGGTGGTATTTGCTGATTCTCTGAACTACTCAAAATTTTTGCTACCAGTTCTCCGAACTGCTCAAAATTTCCTCTACCATTTCTCCAGAACCTGTCAGAACCTGCTGGATTTCACCCCTGCTTGACGCCATCATCACTGCTTGACATACTAAGGCTATAAAAATACTTTAACCCAAATTATTCCTCCTGTATAGCAATAGCAATATCACTTCAACTTACATGCAGCTTCACAGTGCTTTACAGCCGTCGCTAAGTAGTTTACAGCATCAGCATACTCCCCTCAACAATCTGGATCCTCATTTCACTGGAAGGATGGAAGAGTGGAAGGCTGAGTCAACCAAGAGCTGGTGAGAATTGAACTGCCGAACTTCAGGCAGCCGGCAGTTAGCAGAAGTATCTTGCAGTACTGCATTCTAACCACTGCACCACCATGGCTCTTAACAGAAGAAATACTCATATTTTTAAACAATTTTTTAAATTGTTCCTAATGTTTATATTGCGTGTTTTTACTTGGCTGTGCGCTGCCCTGAGTCCCCAGGGAGAAGGGCGGTATAAAAATCCAAAAATAAATAAATAAATATTTTTTCCTAAGAATTAATGGGAATTTTATGAGTTCCTAACTTCTGATACTGATTAAAAATATTTTTCCTTGATTTTATCTCTGCATACCTTAATACTAGAAAAATGTGATCAAAAATTAATAAGCTAGAGATATGATGAAGGAAAACAGTAATAACTATAGGTTAAGGGAAGCAATATAACATATCTCAAAACTGCCCTCACAGAAAACAGGCAATCTTGGGCATAAAAATCAGGAGCAAGATAAATAACTGCTATAGATTTCTGGCAATGAAAATAATTATAGGTCTGTCTTGAGAGTTAAAAGAGAAATGAAAAACTGATGTGGCTGGACAAAATCTGCTGTATCAAATCTTATGATGCTATTGTTATCAAATTCACTCATATTCTTTGAATCCATGTCCAAGTGCTTAACGCATTGTAAGCCGCCCTGAGTCTCTGGAAGGGAGGCATATAAATCAAACTTTTTTTTTAAAAAAGTGCTTTTGTTTATTTAATTGACTGTTTCAAATACATACAAAACAGCACTGATATTTTTAAAAGGAAACACTATCACCCCGCATGTTCAATAATTCAACGAGATGTGTAAGGTAACCTAGAAGTTCTCTCTAAGGGACAGAGTTATTTTATATTATTTATAATACATTTTCCTAAGTGTACCTATTCTGGTACTCTTGAGTAATAGGGTAATAACAAATTAGTTGCATTTTCTTAATAAGCCTTTATTATACACCAGAGAAAGAATGGTGTGTGCTCTATCTTAGTGTACTATTCATGTAGGATAAATCTATCAGTAGCTATGTATACTAATCTATCCAATTCATTTTCAGACAAAGCAAGTCTGATATAGTGCCCTGAATACCATAACATCATAACTTACTTCCATACTGTTTTGTTCTCATAGACAGCTATGCAATCCCTTCTTTTCATTTAGAGAATGCATATGTGGAAAGCAAAGGCTATAACTCATTTTCCTTAACAATAGTGCATCCTGTTGCCAATGGATTTAGCATTAGAGTGAAAGTTTCTTTTCATTAAATAGCTGCAATGTGTTTAGTGGAGTTTACCCTTGAATCCCCCCCCCCAAATGCTGCAGGCCTAATAGCATCTTTATAGCTTTGAAATTTTTATTCTATTCAGCTTCTACTATTGGTTTGGTTTGTTTTTTTGTTTTTTGTTTTGGTAACCACACTTTATCTGATTTTATTTTCTCTTATCTTATCATCCAGCTACCAGCCCTGGATGACATCTTCGAATCTCGCTGTTTGAGAAAGTTGCATAACATTCTCAGAGACTCTTCCCATCCTGCTTACAATCTTTTTGGACTTTTGCCCTCTGGCAGAAGATACAGAACAATTAAAACTCGGACCACATGTTTTCTGAATAGTTTTTATCCCAGAGCTATAATTGCACTCAATAATGAACTAAAGGCCACCATCAGTGAGCTGTTGGACAGTATTACTTGGTCTGTTGTGTGGATGTTTGGGTGGTTTAGGGGAGGGGAATTTGTGGTGGGTGGGTGGGGGTGTTTGGGGATTGTTATGTGTGTTGGACCTGGTCTTTGGGTGTTAAGTGAATTTTGTTGTATGGGTATACTGTGTATACATGTACAATGACAATAAAAAGTTATTATTATTTTTTTTTTATGATTTTAAACTCCCAATCTGCAATTTGAAAGCACCTGGCACTACAGCAGTGGTGGGATTCAAATCTTTTTACTACCGGTTCTGTGGGCGTGCCTTGGTGGGCGTGGCATGGCTTGGTAGGTGTGGCAGAGGAAGGATACTGTAAAATCTCCATTCCCACCCCACTCTAGGGGAATGATACTGTAAAATCTCCATTCCCTCCCCACTCCAGGGGAAGGTTACTGCAAAATCCCCATTTCCTCCCGATTAGCTGGGGCTCAGGAGACAGAGAATAGATGGGAGCAGGGCCAGTCAGAGGTGATATTTACCGATTCTTCAAACTACTCAAAATTTTCGCTACTGGTCAGAACTGGTCAGAACCTGCTGAAACCCACCTCTGCACTAAGGTAAGAGAGATGTAGAATTAGCCTTGGAATTGGCTGAGGTAGAAAAATAACTGTAGATTAATGAGTTCTTCCCCTGAAATTTCTACTGGGGTCTTAATTATCTGGCATCCAGGGAAGAGATTCAACGTGTTCTACCAACAATCAGAAGAAATGCCAAACTCTCCTTGTCCTAATGAAGATGACAGATTTCTGTGGAATGATGATTTCCAAGAAAATATTGCCTCTGGTGAGTGCACTGTTCATTCTGAAGTATTTGTGCTTATACTTCTAATGATGTTACAGCTGATAAACTAAATAATTTTGAGCTTTTTTGGCAACACTGTTTTGCAACATTTTACTTCTTAACTGCTCATATTGTAATAGCTTTGTTTGCACAATTAACAACTAAATCTCTTTAAAAAACCAAAAAAACCTGATGATCTGAAGAAAACAACATAACTTACGTAGGTAAAACCTGGCTAGATAGAAAAGCATA
>WNWU01000007.1:15042007-15053554 GCA_012654045.1 Ptyas mucosa | reverse complement strand
AACAACATAACTTACGTAGGTAAAACCTGGCTAGATAGAAAAGCATATATATATATATATATACATACACATACACATACACATACACATACACATACACATACACATATACACAGTATGTGTGTGTGTGTGCGTGCATGTATATATACACACACACACATGTAGTCTTACACACACACACACACACACACGCACACACACACACTTACTTATTTCAGAGGATAAAAATCTAGAAACCATAGGTGGATAATATCTTTATTAGCTCAATCAAAATTCATAAAATAATGTGTAACTCTTGTTATTGAAAATGCTTAAAATCCATTTAGTACAAATAAAGCTACTAGTAACCTTGGGGAAAAAAATCAGGAAAAGATATCCTTTTTATAGTGCATCCCTGCTGATAAAAAATAATTTGCTAAAGTGCAGTGTTTGCAAGTTAAGAGAGTATGGATTTGTCTCATTCAAATGCATTGTGTATTTTGCTACCTTTCATATGTCACAAAGGACGCATTTTCTCAACACTTTTACTTTTTGAACATTTGGCATCTTCATAGATAATATCTCCTAGCAGGAAACTTGGTTTGAGGCATTAGTACATTAACTTTATCTGTGCTGGAAAGTATTGCATAGTAAAAAAAACCCATGAAAATAAAGAATGCATTTTTATATTTTTATTTTTATCAGAAAGAATTCCATTCAATTTTATTTTATTTTATTTCTTAAAATATTTAGACAAAAAGAGTTGTTTCCTCTAAGTATCATTCAGGAACTTTAAAATTGGTTTATAATTATTATACAATCATATTATACAAACAATCCAATTGAAGTATACATTTGAGATTTAGTAATTGTATTTCCTAATGATCGTAAAAGCATGTATAGTTTTCCATTTCACTATCATGCTCTATATCTTGTTTCACCACTGCTTCATTAATTGAAAAGTTATACAGGTAGTTCTCAACTTATGATTGTAATGGAGTCTGCCCATTATGGTTGTAAATTGTGATGGTCATAAAGCAAGTCATCACATGACTGACCCAATTTTAAAACCCATTTTTTGTGGTGGTGTTTAAGCAAACATGAAATGAACTCCTGATTGTTAAGCAAACCCATTGTTTGCTATGGGGTTTGTTTGCTGAAAACCCAAAATAAACACCAATTTTTTTGGGGGGGGGGGCGGAATTCATAAATTGTACTAATGTGACCACGGGATGCTGCAAACGGCATTCATGTGGGACTATTGCCAAGTGCCAGAAATATGGTCATGTGACTGTATAGGCCACCAGTGGAACTTTGGAACTAGATTGTAAGTACCTTTTGGGAGGGTCTATTGTAAATTTGCTAAGCCACCAATCATAAGTCAAGAACTACTACCAATATAAGAACACCTACCTTTATGGAAAGAAGCAAAATCAGTCTTTGGATATAGAAACCTTGGCATGTAGAATTTGTAAAGGTGCTACAAATTGTAAAGATGCTGGAAACTTAACATTTCACTTTAGATTACACAACTTTTTACACACATAACAAGATGTTAATGTGAATGTATTGTTATTCCTATCACTAGTTAATAAAGCCATATAAATAAATAGATTTAAACTGGAGGCATCACTCTCAAGCTAGGTTGAAACGAAGTGAGTAGAAAGGTAAAGATAATTCTTTGGCTTGTTATAATCCTAATTCAAATTCAACTTCCCTTATAATACAGATTTCAGTCCTACTGAAGGAAACAATTCTACTGAGAGAATGCTACACTATTTTGTGTATTTGTCAACCATCCCTTATAAGTAAAGCATGACAGATTTTAAAATAGCTTGATAGCAACCTTTTTACATGTATATTGAATGCTTCTGTACCAGAGATAAATTCCTTGTATACCAAATCATACTTGGCCATATAAATTTCAATTCAATTCAATTCCATTCAAACGTCCCTCTCTCCCCGCCCTCTCCAGCAATTTTTGGGACCTGATTCTATAACACAAGCCTTGCATCAGAGGTCATCTTCATCTAGGGGTGAAAATGTTTCAAACCTTGGTATGAAGCTACCAGGTATGATCTACAGGACTAAGGTACATAGTGCCTAAATTGTTGACTTGGTCTGTCTTGGACTGTCTGCTACTATGTTTAAGTCAGAAGAATGGAGTTGTTTGTTCTGAGTATAGAGTCTCAGTTTATATATCAACCATCTCAAGCTGTCATAGAACAGTTTTTATGATAATATTGATTATTTTTGTTATGGCTTCTATAACAATTTTTTTCCTATAGAAGCTCTGAGGAAATTCATCATCCAAATACTGCTAAGAAAAGGCAGTAATTAATAAATTTATATATCTGAATGTAGAAATATACAGTTGAAATTATATAAAATAATAAAATGCTAATTTTCTTTTGGGTGCTGTCTTGGTAAGGAAAAACATTGGTAAAGAACATAGAATCTACATTCTAAATACTTTTGTTGCTCTTTTTCCATACAAACGTCACACTCTGTGCTGCAAAACATTGATTTATTACTCTGATGGATTGTAGCACACTCATTTATAACTTATAGGCAAGGTTTCTGTTTTGACATATATTTTTTGAATGTATTTATGTTGTGCTATTTTATTTTTGCCCTCAGCAAGAAAGTTATTGGCAGGAGTTCATTACACCCATGTGGAGAGGGGGACAGCATTGTGAAATTATAATAATTCTTACAACCAAGGGTCAAAAACCTGCAGTGACATAGCCAATTCCTCTGATCTTTTGGAATTTAAAGTTAAGTAACATTGTATAAATATTCTGAAAAGAAAAAAAAATACTATTGTGAGAAAATCTTTTTTAGGATACTGTTACAACTGTATTTTTGAAAATACAAGAAGTACAGCATATGAGTTTGATCAGGTCAATAGTTTGCTTAGGTCAACATTATAAGTATTCCCCAGTACCACAGATCTAATGTGCATCTACTTAATGTTTAGTGGAGACTATGCATGAACAAATAAAATACATTGTGAATATTTGCTTAATGTAGAAACCAGTGTTGGTGCACAAAGAAATTACAGATAATTGTTTACAAAACTAGTGATGCAAGAAACTATGTTGATTTTGGTTTTCAAGATGAAATCTTTATATTTGTTTTGCTAGTAAACTTGTCCTAAATATAGTAACTATTTTCTCAAAACGTGTGAGAGATTGATGTAGAAGGATAATAGGATAATGAGTAGTATATTGTTGTAGAGGTCTTATGAAATTAGATCAAGTGCACAGTATATGGAACGATTGACCAAAAATAAATCAGACATGGTTTATAAACAACTAGACTGCAATTTTTATTGGAAATATATAATTAACAAAATTTTATATGAAATAATTAGCTAGATTTTTATAGAAATAAATCAAGAGCTCATTTTTGCTAACATAAGCCCTTGGTTGATAATAATTATATAAACAGATTGATTCATGGACCATTCCATACATGCCAAGAATGTTGGTACATATAATCAGTAAAGGTCAGTTTAATAGGCCTTTAAAATACATTAAGAAAATGGATATATTTTCTACTTGATATACATAGAAAGAACATTAGCTTGAATTAGAATATAAATCATGAGAAACTAAATGAAAGTTAAAGAATTTTTATCAATTTTATGTAGGAGAAGAGCAGACAGAAATGAGGAGCAAAGTTAAGCATGTTATCAAGTTAGAGTTATTGTGTTCCCATAAGCCAAACACATGACATATTGTGATTCCCTGCCTTCGTTAAAATGAGGGTGGGTGTGGCCAGTGCGTGCCGCATCTGGCCCGCAGGCCACAAGTTTGACATCACTGCCATAAACACTATAAGTCCAACCCTCCTGAATTCCATTAAGCCTTATCTGGCGCCAATTAATGTTGAACTTTAGTTGGTCAGATTCTGGAATATAGGTTTGAATAAGTCTTCTATGCTGCAACCTTACAAATGGTTCTAATTCTTCACACCTCACATTTTTATACATTCTGGTTTTTAATTTCCTTCAGAAAACAAATGTTACTGCATTTTGGCTTCAATTTCTTAGTTGTGTTGGATGATTTTTTAATCAAGTTACATAGTAAATATCATCACAATTCACAATTCATTTAGTTTACCATGCCTTAATCATAAAAGTTTTATGAACTTCTCAGAAGGAGTCCTTCTCCTCAGAAGGAGCCTGGGTGGCATAGGAGGCTAATGCCTCCTACTAAGGCAGCATTTAACATCCAGCTGCCTGCAATTACTGCGAGTTCTAATCTCACCAGGCTCAAGGTTGACTCAGCCTTCCATCCTTTCTAAGGTGGGTAAAATGAGGACCTGGTTTGTGGGGGCAATAAACTGACTTTGTATAAATATACAAAAGTATGAAGGCTATTGCTTAATGCATTGTAAGCCGCCCTGAGTCTCCGGAGAAGGGCAGCATATAAATAATAATAAAACAAAATAGTCAAATCATATAAATGTTTCCAATATATTTGCATATTTAAATAATCAGAGAACTAAATCTAATTAGATTTGGCCTACATGCTTTCTTACTATAAATTCTTGTCTTAACAACTCTTTGCACTTGCTAAAAATTGTTATGTTTTTCTGAAAAAAATATAAAATCATAAAATGTTAACTGTTCTTAGCTATCGAGTTAAACTCAGTGCACATATCCACTAAAAGACCCCTGGCAGGTGGCCACCAAGCCAGTCTGAAAATTTCCAAAGAGGAAGATGTGTTACTGAATTCTAATGAACTGTGAAACATTTTTCTTTAAGAAGATAGCCCAGTAAAAAGTCCTTCCTCATAATGTAAGGGTAAAGGGTTCGGGATTAAGGAGCAAGCATTTTTGTTTGTTTATTTAGCTTTGGAGGTTTACTTAGTTCCCTCCTCACTATCATGTCATTAGGATGTTAAAACAACTAGGTGTTTTATCTTAAGGATTTATTAATATTCCTTATAGTTTGGAATGAGGCATGTCCCTAAAAATATTGTAAATAATTGCTGTATTTCTCAGAAGTAATGGAATCTGAACCTGAAATAAGGGGAGGTGTTAAAAGGCTGGCTAATTTGAAACTGCTAAACCTGCAGTATTTAACTAATAATTTCTCTAGTAGTGAGTGCCTTAGTTTGCTGAGATTACTATAAATAGGCAAACAGCAATAAAACTACCTTTCTGATTAACTATGGTGTTTCCCCGAAACTAAGACCTCTCCGGATAATAAGCCCAATCGAGCTTTTCAGCGCATGCGATAAAATAAGCCTCCCCACCAAAATAAGCCCCCCCCCAACTACTTACACACATGCACAGCTGGTCCCACCATTTCCTCTGGTTGCTTGCCACACAAACAACACACTGTGAGGAGGCGAGGCCAGGGGGGGAGGGGGGACATGCCCTCCCCTCCCTGTTCTTCACACTGGCTGAGCGGCTCAACACATCCCATGCCACCCCAATAGCAACAGCAGCCTGGCTTCTCCATTCCCTGCTGTCTCTCTATCGAGAGGGGTGGCAAGTGGGATGGGGGAGAAGCAAGACGTGTGGAGTGAGACATGGCTTCCCTTGCCATCTCTTCTTTCCCCCCCTCACTGGGCATGGCAGGGCTCCTGTCCCTTGCTTAGCCACCCGTCCCCTTTAGGGATGCAATTTGGGGGTGGCAGGTAGGGTGGGATGCAAATCTTACCTTTCAAGCTCCATTGCTTTCTTCACCGTTGTGTCCTGGGAATCATGCTGTAAAAGAAAACCTTCTCGCGAGTTCAATCAAACTTCTCGAACTCACGAGAAGTTTTCTTTTACAGCGTATTTCCCTGGACACAACAGCAAGGAAAGCAATGGAGCTTGAAAGGTAAAACCTCCATCCCGCGTCTCACCCACCCCACCTGCCACCCCCAAATTGCATCCCTAAAGGGGGTAGGTGGCTAAGCAAGAGGCAGGAGCCCTGCCATGCCCGGCGAGGGGGGGGGGGAGAAGAAACAGAAAGGGGAGCCACATCTCGCTCCACGCATCTTGCTTCTCCCACATCCCACCTGCCACCCCTCTTGATAAAGAGATGATGGGAAAGAAAAGCAGCTGTTGCCATTGGGATGGGATGGGATGTGTTGGGCTGCTCGCCCAGTGTGAAGAACAGGGAGGGAGGCTATGGCAGATGGGACATCCAGGCCCACGCTCACCACCTCCTGCACCCCCAAAATAATAAGACCCCCTGATAATAAGGCCAAGCCCTTATTTGATGGCGTCAAAAGAAAATAAGACCATGTCTTATTTTCGGGGAAACATGGTACCTTTGTCATTCTAGTTCCTTGCACCTGACACAGATCTCATTTCCTTTTACTAATCTGGCATTGTGTTCAGTGAATTGGGAAATATCACATTTAGTTCCAGATGTATGACTTAATTTAAACCAAATTTGGATGTAGAGGTGTAAAATACGGGCAAAACGAATCCTTTACTACAAGTAAAGGATACTACATACTACAAGATGATATACTGTATTTTAATATGAACATCCTATAATTTATGCATTTAAAATGAATAGTTTATTATTATGTGTGTGCTTGTATCACCCAGGGACAAGGAGAATGCTGCCAAAAGATTATATGTACCACTAAGTATCATTGACCAATAGTACCATCTTCCACTGGTACAAAGGTTTGGATTTGTATTTTTATGATAGCCATTGTTTTGGGAAAGTGAGCAGCATTAATACCCCCTAAGCTTTAGTACCCTAGATTAGCGCCTATTTGGCTTTACTCTAAAGCCAGACCAGGATTGGGTTACTATTTAATATGTTTTGAAAGTCCTGGGTTCCTTTCTCCATTTCTAAATCATTGACAGTGTATTATCAGTGTATTATCAATAGATGATATTCAAAATACAATTCATCAGCCATTTTAGTGTTACATCAGTGAGCCAGCCAAATACATCATCCAGCCTTTCCAGGAAAGGAAAAGTGGATGTGAGATGCTAATTATTTGCCTGTGCAGCTCACTGATACATAGTTAACAGTCAAAGTCCTAACTGAGATATGAAACACAGATGGTCCAAGTAGGCATAAGTGCTGTAGGCCTCAATCTGCCTAAAGCCAAGAGTTCAAAGGGTGAAAAATACTTCAAGTAGATGTCCTATTGAGGTATCCCAAATATTTTTTTAAAAAATATTATCTGTGCATGCAGACATCATAGGGACTATTCTCACAACAGAATGTCAACAATCCCTAGCTGGTAATATACAAAACATGATCTTCCTGCCAGATAAGGTAAGATAGGTCAAAACAATTAGTTTACTTGGTTTATTATCATTTATTACAAGCTGCTGGGTTCTCATTTGTATACATGCAATACGATATGCAGTTGTTTTACCCAATACATAGAACCAAATTGTTCATAATGTGATACTTTTATCTGTTTTATTTTTATCTGCCTTAACATAATGGATGAACATTATGTTTGGCTTAGCATTATATGTAATCCATGCCACTATTTATTTAGTTAAAACTAATTTCATTAGTTAAAGCTGCAGAATTAATGTAATGTGAATATAGTCTTGTTAAAAAGAGCAGTGCAAAGGGATGGGATTTTGCTGCTATAGCTAGACCATTCTTTTTCTGTATCTACTGTTACTAAATATTCTATCTATTATTATTTATATCCTATCATTTATCTGAGACTAACAGTTGGCATACATGGTAAGTTCACTGTATTTCATCCAGAAAACAACAATTCTGTGAGCTCATAGTCTAAGAACTCTATGATTGAGTGTGATCTTGAATATGGATGCTTCCAGTACAGGTCTAGTACTTTAATCATTGTAGTACTATTATGGTGTTTCCAGGGGACAATATAGAATACAGAAGAAAATAAATTTTGATTTCTTTTCTCCCTTATTGAAGGACTGATTTACTACATTTCTTCATTTCAAAAAAGTGACGATATTTGTTTCTAGTTTTTTTATACTGTTCTCTTATTTATATCTATGCCTTATTTCTAGATATTATCTCTATTTACATGTTTTATTTCTAACCTACTGCTTATTTTGATGGTCAATTTTTGCTGTTGATGGCTCTGCTGTTACTGTGTTATTATTGCATTGTAGTTAGGAGCAAACTTGATTCTTTTGAGAAAACAGCATTAATCTTTTCTGGTGTATTTTCATAGGCTGGTAACCAGTGCTGTGAGCCTTTGTTTAGCAATCTCCAAAGTTTCACATGGAATTAAACTCTTGTATTTTTTTTTCCAGTAGATATATTTAATCTCCATACCATTCTATAGTTCTGCCAATTGATGTGCTTTTCTCCAAGTTGCCTTGATCTTAGCATCCAACCTCATTTTTTGATGGGTAGTGATGATGGCGGTGTGTACTGTTCTTCTTCTTAATCATATCTGAAATGGTATAGAGCTGTGATGGCGAACCTATGGCACGGGTGCCACAGGTGGCACATGGAGCCATATCTGTGGGCACACGAGCGTTGCCCTACCTCAATCCAGCATGCATGTGCACACTGGCCAGCTGATATTTGGGCCTCCTGGGCCCACTGGAACTCGGGAAACAGGCTGTTTCCAAACTTCTGGGGGGCCTCCAGGGAGATGGAGAAGGCTGTTTTTACCTTCTTTTACCTTTTACCTTTTACCTTCCCTAGAAAGGGTCTGGAGCCTGGGGAGGGAAAAAATGGGCCTACCGGACCCACCGGGCCATCACATGCCAAAAGTGGAGGGAGAGCGGGGGGGTCACGTGTGCATGCATGGGGGGACGGGGCACATTGAATTATGAGTGTGGGCATGCACACGCACAATCCCCCCCACTACCCCCGCTTTTGGCACGCGATGGCAAAAAGGTTAGCCATCACTGGTATAGAGTTTCCTGCCTAAGCAGGGTGTTGGACTACAAGACCTCCAAGGTCCCTTCCAACTCTGTTATTTTATTCTATTCTGTATAGCGAAGAATCTCCAGGATTACAGTGGATGTAGCATATACCAGTTCACTGAGTTACAGTAGAGATTGTCATGAAGACTCTATTGGCCTCTTTTAGCATGCTACCAGATGATACTTCTCCACTGAGTCTTTGTAATTAATCTCAAGGATGGAGTGTTGCTGTTATCTATGATCTTATACTTCATGTCAGTTGCTATGCTCTGTAATAGAGGGACTGGTAGTGACATTCCAGCTTCAGTATTGGATGCACATCCAGTTCTTCTTCTAGGTCTTCTTGAATTCAGGGTGTGTAGTTTGTCTATCTCAAGTTGTGAAAACAATTTCCTTTTCACTATATTGAACTACTGGGTACCTAGCTGTTTCTTGACTAGAGTGGATGAAGGTCTTCTGTCCATCCATAGTTTCCTCATATGCTCCATATATTTCCTCTCATTAGGTGTACTGTTATAATACCATTCCATCAGTTCCAGGTTCTCTTGTCACATCTACATGTGGTTTGTTCCACCAGCCCACTTATCATTCAATCGTACTGGTTCCCCAATATAGCACAGATATTGTTTATCCAGGCAATATCCAAGCCAGCATGACTATCATTGTTCTTGTTACTGTCATATCTGAGACGGGCTGGTACAAAGTTTGGGGTCTTTGACCAAGGACCCCTAGGGTAAAATAGGTACCAGCTGGAATTCAAACCCTGGTCTGCATATTAAAGAAAGTTCATTCTTGTGGGTTAAGGATCTGATTTACTTGTAGGAAAACAAAAAAAAAGTTATTTTGTCATTAATTTAACTTCGCCTTTTCAGAAAATTATAAAAGGAATATATAAAAGGGAATTCTTTTTTTTTCCAAACACCACAGCATGTTTTAGGAAGAATCTTCAATAGTGCTGCACTGAGCCTAATCACTATCTTATTTTATGGCCTAACATTGGCATAATGGGAAGATTTTTAAATCCTGGAGTTCAAAGGCTAACACTTCTCTAGACTGTTCAGACAATATAAGGAGTTAAAATAGAAAGACAGGCCTACAAAGCTTCATGTGCTCTTCATTCTTACAATTTTCCAATAACAGAATTGACAACATGTTGAAATCTGCCTAATGATTTCTCCCAAAAAAATAATAATCTTTTGTGAAATAGGCTTCTGCTTTTTTCCCTAACCTCACTGTGCTTGAGAATTTCTTCTGAATTTCTATTTATGGTGTCTTTTAGCTCATTATTGCTGGCAATAAAGTGGTACTATCTGTCCTGTTTTTTTATTATATTTCTATTCCATTCTGAGACCACTCTAGCTGCATACAATGTCCAATCAGAAAATATCCCCATGGGAGATATACCTTCATTATGTTTTGAAGTATGGAGAGCAAGGGAGACTGAGAGCAACATAGAGATAATTATAATGAACACTAGAATATTCATGCCTAATTCTATTGCATCATAATTAAATAATAAAAAGAAAATATGTTCAATTTAATTTTAATTCTTTTCAACTTTAAAAAAAATAAAAACATCTTTCATCAGTTGAATGATATTAGAAAGATTAGGTATAAAAATATGCATAAAATGTCTACACGGTACTAATGTGAACAGAGCTTGTTACACCAAGCTTGTGATCAAATACATTTGTCACACAGCTACCCAACCAGCAATTGTCATGAAGAATTCACTACTTCACCATTCAGTTTGTTGCAAGTGTTTAAAGATAAACCTTTAAAATATAATTATTTAATGTAACATGACTCCTAACCCCAAATTCTAAATTAAGCTTAATTATTTCAATATGATTCAGACAGTAGGCTGTGCTGTGATTCGTGTATGGTGACTCAGATGCAGTTAGCTGTGATTAGAGATTAATCAGATGGATGTGTCTGATGCTGTGCATCACTCAAACATTTAATGTTCAAGTATCATTCTTCCACTAATGCATTGTGTGGAGTTCAGGCAAGGTCAGAGGAAACCAATGATTCAAAAGCTCTGAAAAAAACATCCACAGATGATTGAGAGCTGAAGGCCGACAGAGAGTTTCAAAGCAAATATGACCCAGAACCTGAGCCCCACAATTGCTTGGGGAATTTACTTTTGTAATTGATATTAAGGGAAATATGGCTTAATTGAGAAGGCTATTTCAAACACGATTCTTTTTTACTAGATTAAACATTGACTTTCTGGGTAACCTCCAACCTGTTGCTTCTCTCTGTGCTTTATTTTCATAGGCCTCACTAACATTATGATGCTGATTAAACAAGCTGAGTGTTTTGAGCTTTTGGAGGGTTACTTTATTCTGATAATCACATGAAGGACCATTTTCTAATATTGCAAAAATCAGCAAGGTTATGCATTTCTTCCTAAAGTACAAGGCAATTTTGTAGCAGTGAAAGCTTTTGCTTTAAAAAAAACAACAACAAATGTATTAACTTATTTTGTTATTATATATATATATATTTCTTTTTCCTTTTTTATAGGCTTTATGTGCAATTTCTTTCTAGCCAGGTTCTACATATGTAAGCTAAGATGTTCCTCAGCCCTGGTTCTGTGAAATCTCATTCACAACTTCTGGGCTTTTTACTTTCTAGCAGACTGCAACTCTGTGTTGGCTCACCGACGAAGTCTAATAAGACAGAAATGGATCTATCTGAGTCTCCCACAG
>WNWU01000007.1:14996385-15023570 GCA_012654045.1 Ptyas mucosa | reverse complement strand
ACAGATGTATTTGTAATATAAAATATTTAAATAAATGAGTATAGACTGATACAGCATCTAAAATTATTTCTTCAGTAAAAATAGACAAATAATGGTAAATGAATGAAATGATAATTATATGTGGAAAATAGTGCAGTTTCTTTGTCAATCTGAATAATATGTATGTAAGAAAAACTGAACGAGAAACACAAATGTTATAAATATAGCTATAAATTATCAATTCAAAACTTTATACCTAGACACTGTCACTTTGATTTTTGTCCTCAGTAAAAGTTAATGCTTTTATTCACAGAATGTGCCACATTAGCTTTTGCCACAACATACTCACAGCAATCAATCATATTGGGAACTGTTGCACTGGAGTGGAACATTTTTTTTCATGCAATTTTCTGCTTTAATGAAGAATCTCACATTACAAGCTGGCTTATAGGTTTTGAAGCTTTATGGTAATACCATGAAATTTATTAAATATGATATAAAGATATGTATTTCTCCTTCCTTCTCTCATTTTAAATAAAAGCAATTTACTGACAACTTGTAATTGGGTAGCCTATGTTATGATTCACATTTACTTTAGCTGGTTGGCTTAATAACCTCATTATATCTCCACCCACCACCCACCACCAAAAATTGCAAGTTATTTTCAAAAGGATATGGCTATAGTGAAAAAAAGACATTCAGCAATAAATTCCATTTAACTATGAAATTACATAGCTTTCAAGATATCTTGTTTTCCTGATACATTGTTTTTTTTTCTTGTTTTTGTTTTGTTTTAATCAGTGTAATTGTATATATCCATGTAAGTGGTTTATTTCTAACATATAGGTGTGAAAATCATGGCTTGATGACTTGATTAGTGTTTTACAAGTTCAAAAACCTGGATAATAAATAAAAGTCTTATAATATTTTCTATAAAATTACAGAGATGTGTAACTTACTGGTAAATTCAGTACTGACTTTCTAAATCATACAGTAGGTTCCACAAATGATTGGATACTACTCTAATCTCTCATAATCCAGATTAGTGTCATCTGTTATAAACACAAAACAAGAAATATCTATCCCTAGGACTATTTCATTCAGCCAGTAAACATACATGAATAACAGTTACAGTTATCTTTAAAAAATATCTATAAGTACTTGAATAAATTATTCCCTGATTGGTGACTCAGAAATGCCTGTTCCCCAAACTGTCATGCAAAAGTCTGCTGCATATGCACAACAGAGTTCAAGATCCTTCATGATTACTTTTCATATGTATAAATGTAATTCATGTGAAATACTTTTTGGCAACACGTCTCTTTCCATTTCCAGTTAGAAAAGATCTTACTTCACATGTAACTGTCTTTTTATTACTGTCTTCAAGAAAACAAATGAACTAGAAGGAAAGCTCCATAGGAGTTTCTTTTCATTAGTTGGAACCAATGTTTAAAAAATAAATCACTGATGATGTTATGTAGTTTGGGTAATGAAATGTCTGCAAGAAAACAACCAAGCTCAGAGAGCACCAAGGATCCCTCATTTCAACCTTGAGCTACAAATATTCTCCTTTGTTGATAGAGAGAATATGGAAAGGGAAAGACAAACTGACTCCTTTGGTGGTAGGAGCACTCAGGGCTATTACTCCTAAAATGGAAGAATGGCTCCAACAGATCCTAGGAACAATATCAGTGCTGTTTGATCATAAGAATGTAGTTAAGATATTGTTTAGAACCCTCAAACTCTCAGGTCTCTGATAGATGACCAGACATTGAGGAAGTTACATACCACCCATAGGGATAAAAATCTATAAAACAAAGATGGGTATTATATTTATTAGATGCACTCAAAAATGTATAAAATGATATGTTAATCTTGTTACTGAAAATACTCAGAATTCCATTTAGTACAACTAAAGCTGCTAATTTTTTTTTGGGGGGGGGAATCAACTCATGGAGGTGAGAAAGTAATTTTTACATACCATTCAGAGACATTGTTTAAATTTTCTAAAGCAAGTCATTCTGTCAATTTTCTGCTACCATTGCATCAAATTTCACACAAATTTAGGGATATTGAGGTAATCTGATCTTTGCCAAGGTCCACAGCATCAATTTTGTAATATCTGAACTGATTGATGAGCCCATATGTTTCACGTGCCCTTTTTAAAAACTGATACAGAAGATTGAATCAATTTTCCAAATTACATTCAGTTCCATATTCATAACCGGTGCAATGGTCAAACTAGGTAAAACAAATTGAATTAACAATTTGAATGGGTTGTAATCAATTAGCATACCTGTAAAAGACAAATTGTCATCCTTCAGGTTTCAGTGTAGGGTATTTCAGATGTCCAATGAACCAGCATAGTTATTTAGTTCCTCTAGAGGAGAAGGGTATGTAGGCACTTTTTTACCATCTAGATCAGGGGTGTCAAACTCGTGTCATCACGGCCCCATCACGTGACGTATCATGACTTTTCCCCCCTTTGCTAAACTGAGTGTGGCCAGCAGGCGGCGAGTTTGACAGCCCTGATCTGTAATTCAGAGATCAGGCAGGTCTTCAACAGTTTTTCAGATGTCTTAGTTATCAAACAATGAGCAGCAAACTTTCAAGAGTAATAATTAACAAATTAAAAAAATAACAAGAAACAAAAAGTTTTATCCTAAAGCATATACTAAAACAGAAACTATAGTAATCTTACAATTCACAGATGAATTAAAACTTTTGGGATATTTTCCGTTTTATCTTTTTCCACAAAAAATACTAGTGTAAAAATGAGTTTAACACAAAAGAATTTTTAACGAGGAAGTTTGAAAATGTATTTAATAATCAAAACAAATTATACTGTCAATTTACACCTGTGTTCTACAGCCTTAGCGTCAAAATTTAAAAATTTATGTAGCCTTCTTGTTTCCTTTGGCAACAGATAAACTAATTTAGACCAAACTCAGAAGAACTTGTTTTTCAAAAGATATGTGTAAATTGGACATCCTCCTACCCAATACCCTCCTAGCAAATTACTGCCTTCTAACATCTGATAAAATGCTTTAGGGAAGCACAGTTTGAAAATAAATAAATTAATATATATCAAAAGCAGCTCTGCTGCATTTTTTCCCAATTCCAACCTTAGAATTGAACTGACTTTCAAGGAGAATGTTTGAATTTTTAATACAAATGCAAATGTCCAAATTAGTCCAGCTGGAGAAAGAGATGTTTATGAGTCTTTAGATACTGCTACATTTCACCATATGCAGTAGACAGCCAATTAAGCAAACTTCTCCGTGTGGGTATCACTGGGCTTCCATAATGTACATTTTGAAAAGACAAGTTCCAAGTTGCAGTTATATTGCCTTCATCCCACAACTCTTTTATGATCAAAGTTCCCATCAGGGTGATTTGCCTAAGCAGTAGAGAAAAGGACTACTTTGTCACAAAATAGTTTCTACTAAACAGATGTAAAATGTCATTTTAACTTTTCTCTCCATATATACGTACAAACTATATAATAATTATAGGAGACTAGTATTTTATCAAAGGAGTTCTGTGTCTGATTTCATGAAAAACGCAGATACTAGGCATTATTCCATATAGATCAATTAAATGCAAACAATGCATTGAAAAAATGGTAACATTCTAATAAAGAAGAACATTGTAGCTCAGGGTTGAAATGAGGGGTCCTTGGTGTTCTCTCAGCTTAGTTGTTTTCTTGCAGACATTTCATTACCCAAACTAGGTAACATCATCAGTGGAGTGGGACTTGCTGTCAGTTTATATTCTAGTGGCATGCCCTGCCAGTGTTGGTGAAGGTGATCTTAGAGGTTTTTCAGTTGGGCTGTTTATTCTGTTTGGCAGTTATTGATTGGTATTTGTTTACTTGGTTATTATTTGTCTGATTTTAATCTTGGAGTTAATGTATGCTCATCTGGGTGCTGATTGCTGGTGGACAGATGTTATGGTCTTTTGTTCCCTTTTTGGCTTGTTCATTGTCTCTTTTGCATAGTCTATAGATACTGTTTATGTCTATGTGTCTATGGCTAATTTGTTTGAGTGCCAGGCTTCTAGAAATTCCACAGCATTTTTACACTTGGCTTGGTCAAGGATGGTCACATTTCCCAATTGAAAGTATGCATAAGTCTGTCCATAGGTTGTGAAATTAAAACAGTTTTTTTCATGTCTTCTGACTGCTAGTTGGTATTCATGGATGAGTTTTGCCAGTCTTCTGTCTGTTTGTCCTATGTAATGGTTGTTGAGATCATTATCGCAACAACCCGGAGGCTCCAGCTGGTCCAGAATGCGGCTGCGCGGGTGGTTATGGGAGCGACGTGATGCTCCCATGAGACTCCCCTCCTGTGCGAGCTGCACTGGCTCCCGGTGGTCTTCCGGGTGCGCTTCAAGGTTTTGGTTCTTGGCTTAGGACTGGGGTACTTACAAGACCGCCTTCTGCCACCAATAGCCTCTCACTGACCAGTACGCTCCCATAGAGACGGGCTTCTCAGGGTACCATCAGCCAAACAGTGTCAACTGGCGGCCCCCAGGGGAAGAGCCTTCTCTGTGGGGGCCCCCGCCATCTGGAACAAGCTCCCCCCAGAGATACGGAGGATCCCGGATCTGTGCACTTTCTGCCGTACCCTCAAAACATTCTTATTTCAGCAGGCCAGCCTAGCCTAACTTCCCCTTTATATTGCTTTTAAATTTGTTTTATAAATTGGGGTATTTTAAATTTGTCTGGGGCCAAAGCATTTAATGTATTTTAATTGGTTTTTAACATTTGTATTACATGTATTTTATCTTTTAGCTGTTCACCACCCTGAGTCCTTCGGGAATAGGGCGGTATATAAATTTAATAAAACTAAACTAAACTTATACTGTATGTTGTAAATGACTCCTGTTTATTTCTTCTAGGGCTGTACCTCTTTGGTAATTTGGCCTTTTCAAAGAGGGACAGTGGCAGATGCGAAGTTAGCAGACACCCCACCCCCCCAGGGACTAATCCAAGTTTCTGGATCAGATCAGCCTTTAAGAAAGAAGGTTAGTAACTCCGCTTTGCTCCATATTAGTTAGAATTTCCAATTATTTTGAATTGGATTTTACAAAGCTGAAAAGAAATTCCATTGCTTTATAAATGGATTGAAGGGAAACTCATTCAGTGACTGGTAGATTTTCTGTTTCAAAGTGGGTTTTTTATTATTATGATTATTATTCTTAAAGAAGCAACAAAAAGTAAGATTTTTATTATTATATTAATCACTTTTTAAAGTGATTAACAGGATGAGATTTGGCCAAATGATGAATCTATGAAAGGCTACATTTACAGGCCAGATTATGGTCTATTCATAATAATCAATGGTTTAGAGTACATATGTGCAATCTTCAGATCTTTCTTTATTCCAGAAAAAGAATTTTGAAAGATCAGATCTTATAACTAACTGGGGGTTTTGGCTGTAACATTTGCACGACAGGGGGTAGATATGGATGTTAGTTCAATTTGCCTCACTGGAAATTTTATGTGGGCTTGTGAAGTAGTAGAGCTTTTTAACTCTTTGCTGGAACCAAAAGTTGCCACTGAAGAGAATAAGCTCCTTTAAAGATAATCAAGATGGATTTTAAGGTTGACTTAAAATTACAACTTATGGAAGAGATAGAAATTCTGGATTTATAAATGGAATTGGAAGATTATTTAAATTTAAAAAGACTTACAAATACTGTATCAAAAGACAGTGACAGGTATAACTAACCACACTCACACATGTAAAGTTTAAAGTAGCTAGTTTATTGTTCTCTACCAATAATACAGGAATCTCCTCAGACTGGAAGTTTTTGCCTTGGAAAGACCAGATAATGGCATAATTAACATTAGATTAATTAGATTACTGTCAGGACCACAGATTAAGTTCCAGTTAAGGTTTATTGCTCAGGTCTAGTCACAAGAATCTTGTCAAATAACAATTAGCACTAAATTAGTACTAGTTAAGAATTGAATTCAACTGGGGTTGGACTTCAATCAGTTATGTCAACATAATGACTCCAGACTGATTCCTCTCTTGATTCCTTCCCCCAGGCTCTGCCTTTTCTTCTCCTACAATTTCTCTACCAACAATTAGTGAAATGTAAAGCTTAGGAAATCTCATACTAATTATTATGAAAACTGTGTATATTAAAATATCAACTGCCTTTCAAGATCTAATCATGATACATTTGAAAAATAACTGTAATATTATATGAACCTAAAAGGGAAAACCTAGGCATAACTGCTAGGAGGAAATCTTAAAAAATGGGTTGTTTGCAGATTGATCACTATGTAACCTGAAAAAAGTACTCAGCAGTAATAATTTAAGTTACAATAAATAGAAGAATGATATGATTCATATGAATAATAAAAGTTCAACATTTTAGTTATAAATAGGTGAAGCATACAATTTGGGTCTTATACTGGCAAATAAATAATATTTCTTCATTCAAGAAATAATATAGTGAATGCATTGGCATAAAAAGTCCTACAATGAATTGATGATGATTCCACAGTGAGTTAGAATTTGAACAGCCTTATATGAATTTATCTGAAGAAAATTCTAATTCTGAGAAAGGTAGAAAGAAAGAGAAGAAGAAGAACAGTCAGGTGAATAAACACAGTGACAATGAGGGCACAATTGAAGGCCTTGAAGGACCAATTTAGAGACAGATTGTCACGAAGAAAATGTAACTATATGGCTGCTAAGTATCAATACTAACTTTATAGTAATCATATAGTAATCAATAGTAATCAATAGTAATCAATAACACATGAATTGCATGGAAGATAAACTGGTAACATAGCAGGGATTTTTTTGTCATTAAGAATGAAAACAAATAATTATGCAAGACAAATGTTAGAACTTTTGTTTTATATCTTTTATATGTTTCAAAGTAAAAGTTTTTATTTCCTTATTCATCAAACCCAGACTTTAGCCTTCTAAATTCTTTCAATGGATAAATCTCAGTTTCCACATATTTTGACCTCCAATAAACTCTTTCTTGACTTAGCATACCATATTTCAGCAATTATCTCCATCCATTTCATCACACTTCACAATCAGTTTATTTTAGCAGCCATTGAATAAGGTTATTGTAAGACTTGATTCTATAAATTCATATAAAAATATGCCTAGCTAAATAGTTCTCTTACAAATAAATGGCTTCTCTTATTCAGGGGCTAAGTACACAAATTGCTACAGAACAATTGCTGTAGGTTTTTGTTTTTAAAACCTGTTCATCCATTTTCTAAAAATAGCTAGTCATTTTTGATGGGAAATAAATCCTTAGCTATAAATCATAATTTGCTAGAAAGAATAATAGAACTAACTGGTTAATATATTTTTGAGGTCTATTTGTCCATGTCTGGAAATAAAAAAGATACAAAGAAAGGACAAATATAGATATTACTCAGAACTCACTCCAGAAAGAGCAAATGGTTGGTTTTGCTAAGATACTTCCACATCAGGCTTATATTATGGAATCATATTGCCTTATTCAGAGATCACAGTTCTTTATGTGGTTTCATTACCATTATAGTTTTCAATTTGTAACACTGTGCTCTCTTTTTTCTGCCTTTTTCATACTATAGAAAATTTATAGGAAAAATGGACGCTACAAAACACCTTTTCACTGAGAATATTGGAAAGCTTCTGTCTAGGAACCTTCTGAATTATTAAAAATCCAACAAAGCATTCTTTCTCCTGATTTCTAAAATCAGTATTAGTAGAATTCCTGACAGTTCGAACAATTAATTAGTGGAACAACTTGCCTCCAGAAGTTGTGAATGCTCCAACACTGGAAGTTTTAAAGATGATGTTGGACAACCATTTGTCTGAAGTGGTGTAGGGTTTCCTGCCTAAGCAGGGGATTGGACTAGAAGACCTCCAAGGTCCCTTCCAACTCTGTTATTCTATTCTATTAGTGCCCACCAAATTCTTTGGCCTCCTTAATTTTATTTTTGTTTAATCTTTTTTAGCTACTTATAAAAGTATCTGGCCCAGTACTTTGTTTTGTGATGTACTGCAGTTGTGATTGGCCATATCTACAATTAAGACTCAGGTACAATTTCTGTACCTGAGTCTGTCTATAAAATGCTCCTAAAGCTGAAAACATCCTATTTGTTTCAAAAGGTTGCAGACCTTTAATCTAAAGATTTACTTTTTATAATTAACCTTTTTGTGTTTAGGAAAAGTACATTACTGAAGCAAGACAAACTGAGGAAATTATACCTAGAAATCTGTGAACTCTGAACACCTAACACATAATGAAAGGCATAATCTAACTACTCAAGCTTGTGATGAGATTTGAATCACTGTTGAACACAACTTTCAGAATGCTATAGAAAGGAGCTTTTTTACCATGACTTAATCAGGTAAAATATATTTTAACCATTCTACAAGAGGATTATCTAACATACCAGTTCGGAAGTTTGCATAACCTGGACAATCCCGTATTTTACTTTATGCTTTTCATTTATTTTTAAAAATAGCATCTTTCTTTTTTTAAAAAAAGTTGTTCATTGGCATTGCAGGAATTCATTGCTAAATAGTATTACCCCTTAGCAATAAAGTTTAATTGTATGATTTTTCCTTTCCTTCTAAAAGAGCCTTGTTCTCTGCCAAATTCTCCTGAACTAGCCAACAATTCAAATATAGGTAGAAAAATGTTATCAATTTCTTCATGCTCATTTGCCTTCAAGTATTCTATGTAAAAAAAAAAAAAGACATGAAATAGGTAAACATTAACTGAACTAAAGTAAATGCACAACATCTATCAGTTCTCTACAGCCAGATCCCTTTAAAATATATGTTTTAAAGCTAGCATTTTCTGTAGAAAGTGTCTGCGCTGTCTATTATTTTTTTTCTCCATTCAGGGGGTGCTCACTCATACAAACTGCTGATTGTCTGCAACCTTTCATGACCTAAGGAGCAATCTCTCCACTCGTGTACCACGATGTAAGGCTTTCCTATTTCATACAAGTGATAAGGTTACAGAATAAAATGCTTGTATCTGGATGTACATTGGATCCTTTGTAAGATTGCAGTGCCCCATTTGTGATAAGGTTACATTTGTAAAATGTTCATCCTTGGAAATACATCTGGATCCTTCTTTCAGATTGTGGCACCTGATTTAGTAAGAGATACTTAGGTTGAAGCCAAGAAACTTTTATTAAGAGATATTATATAAGATTAACAATTTCTATTCATCTCCAATTTTGTCCATTCGGTATAATAAAAGCAATCAGATGTTAAGTATTGCTAACCTCAAAGAAGGATCTCTTATTTGAACAGTTTGCATTGGTTTGTGCAGACTGGGGAATAGCACACATGTATCTAAATTAATTCTCTTACTGATAACACTTCCTAAGAGTGGGTTGTTTGTCATTAAAAGATAAATAAAAACTGTGTAAATATTCAGACTTTGAAGAACACTTTAAAGTATGACAAAATGAACAACTATTGGGTTGATAGTTTATTGAATTATATTTCACAGAATTACTGTACATATAATGGTAAAACAAAGAGATTATTTAAGAAAACGGTCTCTTTAAGATTGAAAGATTCAGTAAGTGTCTGTTCTCGTCAGATGCATAGCAATTCTATATCTATGTATGTGAGACCATATGTATTTCTTGGTATACAATATGTATTCAAAGGTTGCCCTTTAGCACAGAAAAGGAAAAGAAATAAGATCAATAAAATCATTTATCACATCAATTATTTGAAGAAATGCAGGTGTCTTAGCTTTCAGTATTCATATAAATTATTACTTATTCAGTCATACCTCAGCACTTGACTGCTTCAAAACTCATCAAATTCAGTATTTGGTGCATTTTGAAACAGAAATCTTGTCCTGACACTCGTCTTTCTCTCAATAGTTGATGCACAAGGAAGAACTTGCTGATGTCAGCTGACTCATAATTTGCTATTTCTTCTTTCCGAAATAGCGGGTCATGTGGTAAGTCACATTGTTTTCTTGGTACACGTTCATTTTAGTATTTATTGCTTCTTCCAGAATATATTACAGGGGTGAAATCTATTTACCTTCCCTACCGGTTCGGAAGTGTGCATGCATTGCGTGCTCCGCCATGCATACTCTGTGCCATCTTCACATCTGATTTTGGACCCTCTGCGCATGCACAAAACCTGTGCATGCACAGAGGGTCAAAAATAGGTTACTTCCTGGTTAAAACCAGGAAGTAACGACGCCCAGGCGGGTGGGTGGACCCTCATTACCAGTTCACTTGAACCAGAGCAAACTGGTAGCACTTCACCCCTGATGAATTACCAATATGTACCTCTAATAAAGGGCATAAAAAATGAGTAGACACATCTTGCTGTTTCTTGATATCTTTAAAAAAAAGTAATTATCTGTGACCATGTGGGAAAAAATGGATAAAAGACATATTATGTTTGTTGGGAAAACAGATCTTCAGCCATTCACATTATCCAGGGATTTAAAAAATAAGAACAAATAGAACAAAATAGGACAGTAGTTCCTTAACAACAACAAAGCACAAGGTAATATATGATATCATGATTGCTAAATAAAGTTGTTGTTGTTGTTAGTTGCATGTCCGACCCATCGCGACCCCATGGGCAACGTTCCTCCATGCCTTCTGTTCTCTACCATCACCTGGAGTCCACTTAATCTCACGCCAACTGTTCCAGTGACTCCATCCAGCCATCTCATTCTCTGTCGTCCTGTTCTTCTTTTGCCCTCAATCATTCCCAGCATTAAGCTCTTCTCCAGTGAGTCCTTCCTTCTCATTAGGTGGCCAAAGCATCTGAGTTTCATCTCAAATAAAGGTTATTCATCTTTTTAAAAAATGCACCACAAAATCTGACGTATTAATACCAATATACTAATATTGATATTTAATATACTAATTAGTATATTAATATACTAATGTGGGTTACTTCCAGATATGTTAGCTGTCAGAATTCCCAGCCAACAAGCATATCATTCATAATGCTAGGAACTGAGACATACATTTATTGGCCACTATGGTTGGGGTATGCCATGTAGATTCTACCTATCAACTCATCTTTTTCTTTTAAATTATCTAGCACCTCTAAACTTCAATAAAATGCTTTTTAAAATAAATAAGCAAATAAATAGGGAGCTGAAATTCTAAACTTATACTCTAAGCAGATCTATTTGAGTTCAAAATTAACCAGAATAATTGTTAAAGTTTTATTTAAATCTAAATTTAGTGGTTTTTCACTCAAATTCTGGATTATTCTGATGGGAAATGTTCATGTAAATCTGATGTCTCATCTGTAACAGAGTTTGCTTTTGATTGTGAGCCTCTTAACAGTATAGTGAAATTAGAACTGATCAATACTGCAAATTTCAATGCTCCAACAACCCCTGAGTTTTACATCTTCAGGACTATCTCATAAAATTCTTAGCCCATATCTAATTTTCAAAGATGTCTAATGTGTGTTGTGTAACTTGGTTGGATGGGTTTTTTACAATGAAACCCTTCATCTTGTATAAATGTAATCAACTAATATGCATCTAAGTGTTAATGGAGCTACATTGCTCTGTGGTTTGATGTGTTATGTCAACATTCTATGAAGATTATTGAATCCTAGCCCAACCACACAGGAATACATGAAGGGACAGATTTGTTTTCTTTACTAAATGAGGCTTGAAAACACACACACACACACACACACACACACACACACACACACACACACATTTGCAGTGTAGAGACAGCCCCTCTCTAAATTCAGCAAGTTTAACTTACAAATGCTCCAAATTAAAACAGCACACAGAAGAGTAATCAAGGTTGCCAGGTTCACAAGTCAAGGTACCCAGAGTGGGGGTTGGTTGGCATGTGGTTGTTGTCAATGGAGCTTGTGCTTTTTGTTCTATTTTCATAGAAAGAGCCCCAGTGTATAGTTCATTTAGCTAGATGGAACTCCTTTCACGTGAGTAGTCTCAAGGAGGAACTTCGCTCTATTCTCTTTGAAGTTTTTCAAAGTTCTTATGTTGGGAGTAGGCAGTAATTCTGCATTTTCATTTTCAGACAATAGCAGGAGAATTATCTGCTGTTAGCTGTTTTGTATGACCTCCTTTGCCTGCACAGGGCACAGATTGTCTGGTGGTGCTGGAGCTGACTGCTCTTTATCTGTCAGCATTTGCTGGTTCAAGCACTGGTTCACACCTTTGGCCCTCTCCTTTGACTCTGAAAGTGAGCCCACTACAGTATAACAAGGATTTTCTGTACATTATGATACTCACAACTGGAGGAGTGACTGCTTCACTATCTTGATTAAATAATTTTACTAAATGTTACCGTTAAACAGATAAAAACTAATACAAAATACAAATAATAATAAAAATAATAAATAGAAAGGGGGTGGGGGTGGGGGAATATGAAGAAAAAATAGAAAAAAAATAATATAGTGAGAAAAGGAAATAAATAAAGAACTGAACTAACTTTGTAACAAAAAGTATAAACAGTTTTAACAAGGTATGTTCTTCTCTAAAAATACAAGAAATGATCTTATTTCTTATCAAATTTCTTGTATATAAACAAATCTATAAAACCTATAAAACCTCATCATTCACTCTTGGTCATTAGTAAAAGTCTATTAATGGTTACCAGAAATGCAGCATATTTATTTTAACCTTGACTAAATAAACTCAATTTATTTTTTTTCTTTTTAACCTTTAACAATCTCAATCCTTCAAATAATGCCCTAGAGCTTGTTTCCTTTTCCTTTTTTCTTTGCTCTATTTTACAAAATCCTTCAGAATTTTAACAAGTGTCTTTTATAAATTCAACATGAGAAAGTTATCAAAGTCAGTCTTTTGGTTTGCCATTTATATGTCCTTTTGAATGATTAAGACATCATTCAGTTTTCATTTGTGCATTCAGTGTAACATTTTTTTCTATATCATTCTTGTACATTGTCATTTTTAACTCAATTTTCATATCAGTTCAGTCTTATTTGGTAAACTCTTTCATCATCCTTAATATCTGAACAAATATGTCTATAAGGGCAGACATTTTCAATTGGCTGGTGGCTCAGCAGACTAAAAAGCATTGTGATTAACACCAGCTGTCTGCAATTACTGTAAATTCGAATCTCACCAGGCTCAAGCTTGACTCAGCCTTCCATCCTTTCTAAGCTACGTAAAATGAGGACCCAGTCTGTGGGGGCAATAAGCTGACTTTGTATAAATATACAAAAGTATGAAGGCTATTGCTTAACGCATTGTAAGCCGCCCTCAGTCTCTGGAGAAGGGTGGCATATAAATCAATTTTTTTTAAAAAAATTACTCACCATTCCTCCGTTATTAATCCAGTGTTTCGTCCACTCTGCTAGTTAGTCCAATTTAAGAGTTCTCTTTAATTGTAATCTTTAGTTCCTTCAACTTTCCAATTTATCATGTTTTCTTCTAATAATTCAAAACACAAGCATTTTTCCATGGGAAACTTACCTGCTATAATTATAAAACTTATTGATCAGAAAGTTCTTAGTAGTTGAAAAACACTAAAGGAGCAATTTCCAAAAGTGATTAAGAAATTAGGCTTGGCACATTTTGGGGCCATAAGGGAACATTGTGGCTGTGAATTTGATGGAAGTGTTGTTGCTTAACTCCCAACCTTAATTCCTGAAGTTTAGTCATGATTATAAGATGTCCAAAGTACAAGTCAATGATTTCACTATCACTTCAATCTCTGGAAAAACACAGCCAGCCAATCTGGCTGTTGATAGATATCTATAGTTTGTCATGAATTCTCACTGGATGTTCTGGCACTCTATTGATTAAAATTGGAGGAGAACATCATAATTTAACAACAAAAAAGATATTTTCCTGAATCTTTGATGAAGCAAACTATCTCTGCATACTCCTAGCATATTATTACATTTTATTCATTTGTAAATATAGAGATTTGAATAAAAGAGCAGGAGATATCACAATGAAAGCAAATCTTTTAAAATAAGCTTGATCTATGAATTTTATATTATTTCACCAACCCTTTTTCTTTGAATACATTTGCAGTTCAGTTGCTATCACTTCATAATATTATGCAAAAACTCAGACTGGTGTCCTTTTATAAGAAATCTAAAATTTATCCCCTCCAAGCATAGAATCATTTCAATGAAATAATGATTCATGTGACAATTTTACAAAATACCTTTGTTTTCTTACAATTTCAGGTGCATTGTTGTTACAAAATAAAAAACACATAATATATGGCAAATACAGTATCCACACTTTTCTGCAACCAGTGGAAAAATCTGAGCAAAATCAACTCTGATAAAGTATTAATATTAATTCTGTAATGAGCATTAATTCTGTAATGTATAAACAGTCAGAATCCTATAACTGGGCAACAAAAGGCACCCACAAAAGCCTTACGACTTCTGTGACAAATTGAATTTTTTTTTAATATATAGAAATAATCATATTTATATCCAGAGACTGATTATATTTAAGTTAATCTAATATCAAGTTAATGTGCAAATTAAATTTCACAGGGATATAAACACTAAACTCTATGTTATATGCTGCATTTAAATTTACCAGACCTCAATCTTACTATTTTGGGCCTGGTAATTATTTTGAGGGGTGTGTGTATGAGAGAGAAAGAGAGAGAGAGAGAGAGAGGGAGGGAGGGAGGGAGGGAGGGAGGGAGGGAGGGAGGCATACATAGTAAACAACTGCGCACACATATGCATACATGAACATGTATATGTGCATGTGTGTAGAAATCTATCAATACCATACTCTACATGTTTTACTTCAAATAGACTGTACGAATCGCTTTTACTCAAAAGTAGGATATAGGTCGTTTCAGCAGCTTAATTTTTTAAAAAAATATAGTTAGTCACATGTTCCAAATCTAGTCCTCTAACATAGAACACTTATTACAAATATTTCAAGAGGAAAAAGTTTTTATCCTCAAAAACCTCTTTCTGTCATCTTGAACCTGGAAAGGTGGATCAAATTAATCTGGGGAGGGAAAAGACTTGGGAATATATACTGATTTTTCTTCCATTATAATGCTCCTATAAATCATAATCATCATATGCCAAGCCTATGTGTCCTTGATTTTTTCTTGGTAGAATCTAATCTTATAACTCAAGCTTTCCAAAAAGGAACATTTTTCTTACTTTTTCTCCTGGCTTATGAATTTTCTTCTGCTTCTTCTATTTTTTAATTTTTTTTCCCTATTTACTTCCAATGTTGCTCTGTCGAATAGCATCTGAAGGTCATCAGATAAGCTGATGAATAGAAAGAGTTCTATGAAAGTTGGGTCTTCTAAAAAACTTGCTATCAATTTAATCCTATAGTTTTTATAATAGCTTAATGTTAGTGCCTATAATAATGTTCTTTCCAATTCCAAAAATGAGTAGTGGACCTATAGAAATTAATCTCTTTTTGAAATGTTTAATTTTTTTTTTTTTACAGGCTGTTTATTTCAGATTTTTACAACCAACTGGATATTTTATCTTCAGATTGCAAAACTGTCTTAAAATTGCAATTGTCACATACAAATTGGTCAGGATAGATTTGAACCTTTTAATCACATTTAAGTGTCCATATCGGAGAGACACAGGGAGTTCAAAAGATCAGTAGAGGATAGGTAGAGATGTAGATAAATAGAGACAAAGATAGAGGTTTAAAAAATCATGTAGAATATCGTGAGGCTATTTATTTAACTAATCACAAAGATTCTGAGCAAAACAAATGTTCAGTTGAAACTGAAGAGGAAAGAAGAATTAAGGTGCATATATTCTTGAGACTTACTTGATTTTCATAAGAAAATTATTGCACATAAACCAAATTAGAGTAAACATAGAAGTCTGGATCTTCATCAGCTTTCTGCTTCATAAGTCCATCCTTCAATAATGTGTTGAGGGTTTTTTTTTGTTTGGAAAAAATAGTATTTGAGAGGGGGGATAGTTGACAAAGAAACAGCTGATACACAAAAAGTTCTATAAAACAGTTGCAGTAGTTGAACAATTTGACAAATATGTTTCAAAACAAAGCTATTAGTAAGCATCCGCAAGGATCCAAATAGTGAAGGAAGAATCCTGGAATTTGTTCTTGAGATTTTGGAACTCAATGGCAATGAAAGGGAAGCATGCAGAGATAATTTTAATTTACAGTATTGTGATCATGTTTATACATGGAAATATAAATTAACCAATCACATTACAGCCAAATATGTTGTACAAATCATTTTATTAATTTAGGATCAGATTCCAACATAGGATATTAGATTACTTGAATAAATCATGTTCATGTTAATGTGATAAAGATATCCTTGAAAAACAGCTATAGAATCTTGAAAAAATAATATACAGAAATAAAGCAGAATACATAGACATCTCAATGGTTTCATCACATAGAATTTGACAAGGATCATAATACTTTGTTCCTTGCTTGGTTCCTAAAACAAATTTTAAGTAGTGTTTTTTACTTCAACGTTTGGTTAATGAGTTTTAATTGATTAACTTTTTTCTTTTAATTCCATTTTTTTATGTTGTTTCATATTTTATTGCTTTTAGCTGACTTGAGATTACTTAACTAAAGCAAACTTTAATTTAATAACATTAAACTTGTTCCATGTTCACAGAGGAATAGTCCAGAAAAAAAATTTATAACCAACAAAAACTCCTACGCCATTTATAGCTCCCACTTACATCAATTTGGCTAGCTGACTTCAGCTAAAATTTCCCCATTTCTTTCATTCTTCCCCACCTCTTACCATAAATCTTTCCTTGTGACATACCTCTGTGTTTATGTAGTCTAGGTATCTAAACATGTACAGTAAGACAACAATAAGAATACAAATATAAATGAATAAACACTTAATTTTATTGCGGTCATTAACTAGCACAAGAGAATGGGTAGTCTAAAATTCAAAATATTCAAAACTAAATTGATAGTGATAGATAATTAAAAAAGTATATATAGGCAAAAAAAATTATGCAAACGGCAATATTAAATCAAAATACGCTAAAGGGCTTGCTCAGTCTCTCTCTCTCTATATATATATATATGCAACAAGAAGAAATTAAAATTAGAGATCTGAATAATATGAACTTGGAATAACAGTATAAACTGCAAAATACTATTCCAAAACATATTCACGCGCACTTACACACAAACACACACACACACACAAATACATAAATTGAAACTTTAAATTTGTAATTGCTCTTAAAATGTATCTATTTTAGTACATAATGCATATTAGGCTAATGTACTAAATGCCTCCTATTAAGGCAGCATTTAACATCCAGCTGCTTGCAATTACTGCGAGTTCTAATCTCACCAGGCTCAAGGTTGACTCAGCCTTCCATCCTTTCTAAGGTAGGTAAAATGAGGACCCGGTTTGTGCAATAAGCTGACTTTGTATAAATATACAAAAAGTATGAAGGCTATTGCTTAACACATTGTAAGCCGCCCTGAGTCTCCGGAGAAGGGCGGCATATAAATATAAATAAGTAAATAAAAAATCTTAGTATATGTATGTGCCTTTTGGAGGCTGGAAATTAGATAGGAGAAAGAAGTAATTAAACAAGGAATGACACAAAATAGGGGGAAAATCATTTTAAACATTTATTTATCAAATTTATTTGCCACCCATCTAACAGTTCAAAGTGACTTTGATTATCAAAGGTTCACCAACAAAATAATATTTACCAAAGTCTCTTCTATCATTCTTAAGTCATATCTTGACTTTCTTTTCTTCTGTTATCTGAATTGTCTATCAACCATTTCTGTAGTTTAAAAAATTATGCTGTCATTCTCTCCCAATCAGTACTTATCCATCATGTGTGTTTTTTGGAAACACTTTCCTTTTTATGTCTGTTTAACTGCTGTTATCCATTTGAGCTACAGTAGTTCCTGTCCATTCAAACAACATTCAACCATTTGTTTGCCCCTTTACATAGGATGGCTGCCCTATCAAGTGAGCCTATGCTTATAACATACTCTAATAAGTTCTATCCTTTCTGTATTGATACCAAGTATGTAAATAGTGTGGCAATTAAATAATGTGGCAACTTAGCAAAGAAAAGCTTAATGGTTTGAAAATTGGTAGATTTTTCTTTAAAAAATATAGCCTTTATAGATCTTTTTCCTCTGCTTTTTAAAAATAATTTTAACTTATTTTAAACATATTTGCATACTGATTCACAACAGATAAGAAATTTACAAACAAATCTTATTTTACTATCAAGGTTCAAACAAATATACTGTAGATATTTTGTGTGTGAAATGATACCTACAATTGCAACTCAGTGTTTTAATAAGATGTCCATTGTTTTTGGATCATCAGGAAAATATTCTTGAGTAGAACTTCATGTATAATACAGCTAGCCTTTATATGGTACATCCAGTTTTCATTTGAACCAGTCCGCTCTATTTCTAATATATCTTCAGAAAAAGCTGTTGCATCATCATTCCTGACTGGTTGTACTAATTGTTACTTAACTGTGTCTTAGGACAAAATTGCAAATTGATCTACCACAATATTTGTTTAGGGCACACAAAAAATTAAATATAGTTTTTATTTGAAGATATATTTGATGGCTCCAAATGGAAAGGAGAAGTAAAAATAAATATGAAGAGTTGAAAGGATTTCAAAATTCATGTTGTGTTTCCGTATTCATTAAGAAATGAGATATTTCAGGAAACCAAGTAAAGAAATTTGACTAGTTGTTGACCTGGCCTTCCATTCTTTTGTCTTTTCAAACATGGCTGTATTCATATACATTTTTATACTTAATTTGACTTTGGATATTTCCCAAGTTAGTTATGACCCTTCCTGGAAAGAATGTACATGAATAACAACTTAAAACTGAAGCACTCTTGAATAAGGAAGAACAGCTTGACACCTTCTAATCCTTCACTGAAAATATTGTGATGTTCTCCAGAAGTGCTCACTAGCTGAATTCAATTGGCTAGTGCAGGAATACCAATTTCACGGGAATCTCAGTGCCTCATAACATATTCAGTGGCAAATGCAAAGCAAATACTGGCAACACAGATGGACTCCAAACAATTAGGACCATGGATCCTTTGTTATTTTGATACATATTGCTTGAGTTGCTATATGACAGCAGTATCCCAAGGAATGGTTTAAATATTCATTCATGTCTGAGAATAGAAGGAAGTCTCAGGATCCAAAATAAAATCTTTAGAGGCCATTTCCATTTTATTTTTTTTAAACCAAGATGTAACTAAAGAATAGTCAGCCAGCTGCTTGGCAGAAGCACAAACTGTGGATATATGACTCCATAGATTCAGAACAAAGCACAAAATGGATGAAGTAATTATCTCCTATTTGTTCTCCCCAGAGTTCATATAACAGACAGTGTGTAGAAAAACAGAAGTTCTTCAATCTTGAGTTTGGACTCTCGTGCCTACTTTTCCTTGTTCTGTAAAATATCACAGTTTTGATCTGGCACGTGCTTTTATACAACATGTGCTACGGGAAATTAAAATAAATCAAATGAAGGACAAAAGTGGAAGATGCTTTGCAATCACCAATTTTGTATGAAAAGATGCAAATTATTTGACAGCAAGAACATAAGAGCAACTTTTCCATTTTCCCTGCTGATTTTTCCATTGCTGCTGATCGAACTAGTCACCACAATTTTCCATGACTTTTTTTTACCAATTTTTGCATCAGTCTTTCCATCTCTATCTTCCTAATGTCTTCCTTCCTATAAAGCTGTTACTGCCTTTGTCATCTCCAAACTCCCAGTGTCTTTCCAGAAATATCAGTAAAACTTTGATTTATAAATCTTTGTTTACTGTTTCATAGTCAGTGGCTTTCATAGAAAGCAGAGGAACTACAGACAAATAGTTGGATAAAAGCTGCAGTCCACCAATGCAACGGAAACAGGGGTGGGTTCTACTTACCTTTACTACCGGTTCGCAGCGGGGCCACATGCACACACTTGCTTCACTCGCATGCATGCGCACTCTTCTGTGCATGCACTGAAGCATTTTGGTGACGTCGGGGTCAGTTGGCGGAGCCTCCCGCCGGTTTTACTACCGGTTTTATAGAACCGGTGCAAACCGGGGCAACCCAGCACTAAATGGAAGTCACATTCTTTCTGAACAATGCATAATGTACAATGTACACTGGCCTCTCTGGAAGCCTATATTTGTGGTAATGGTCAGACTCAAACTTTATCCATTGCATCAAAATCCATTAAATGGACCTTTGTTAAATTGTGGTTTTCTTTATAGAAAAGTGGAAATGAAAGATCTCTAGAAAATCATGGGCATTATGTAAAAAAGATTACAGGATAAAGAAACAACTATTTATGTTTTAATGTTATACTGTAATTGTTCATGTTTCTTTCTAAAAGTTACATTTTGTAACTTTTAAGAATAATCCACAATGCTTCAATTTGGACAGGAAAGTTGACAGCACGGATCTGCGATTCTTTAAGCAGCTACATATTTTATCTAAATTATGTGGCAGTTGCAGAAGGCAGTCATGAAATTCCATTTTAAAAAATAGCTACTTTATTCTGTTTATTACACACAGATACTACATTCATGACCCTCCTGCACTCTGAAGCCTTTTTTTGAAATTGGATCCACCATGTTACATTGTCCATTCTTTAAAAAAAGATAGATTGTCTTGTTCATCAAACTTATTTATGAATCTGTCGTTTTGGTTCAAGAAAACAGTTTAGAACAGATACTTTCTCTAGATCAACAGACTACTGAAAAAAGTTATATGGAAATATAACTCACCAAGAATATATTTAGCTAAAGTCATCTTTTTGGGAAAGTTTTAATTTACCAAATGTTTAAAATTATCACTAACAATTATGTAATCACTGATATTTATGTAGAATTAGGATTTAATTGAATAACAACTTTTATTGGCTTTATTGGATGAATTTCTGTTAAGATTATGCCAATTACTTGACTCAACATTTAATAAAAATAGTATATCATTTTTCTGGTTAGCATGTAACTAAATATATTTGGGTCCTATTGGACATAGATATGATATTAATACAATTCTTAACTTTATGGGAAAGTTCCAGTTTAAAAATAAGTGATAAGATGTTCTCTTATAACGTATGGGTAGTGCCTGTAAGAATTACTTTCTATCACTTATTTTGTTATAATTATTTTAAGGAATTTTACTAACATATTACTATTATCTTATATACAACAATAGTAATATAACCAACTTAAACATGTTTTGAGTGCTCACTACATAGTCCCACTTTAGTCACTTCAAAATTGCTAGTATTAGATAAAATGTAATTTTGGCACGCAATTTATTTCAAAATTGCAAATATAAATAAGAACAATAGATTTAAAGTTAAGATTACTGATATTTATCATTTGTGGAATAATAAATTGTAATATCTCTTAATTGAACCTAAAAGTGATATAGTTTATCTTTTTGGATTTGATATTGATTAATCAAGAGTTTATTTTCAAAAATGTTTCATATTGGAGCATAGATTATCTTTTTGGTGATGTTAGAAATTTGAGTCTAGGTTAACTCAAATGTTTTAGTCTAATTTTGATTTCTTTTTGGAATGAAATACAGTAATATTATTCTAGTTGCCTATCAGATGGCATTAACTTTCAGCGCTCTGGCAGGATAAAAGCTGATAGGCAAATTTATTCAGGCAATAATCTGTAAAATGACTGGTTGGTTTGGCAAAGTGTATAGGGACATATTAGTCATCATTGCCCTCCAGATGACAGTCTTAGAAATGGGCATACAACATTTGTTTGAAGCACTAGTTTGCCTATATGTCTTGTGAATGAAGGCAAATATATCATATGGGTCCCAGGATAATGTTGCAGGATCCAGTCTGAGCCAGTCACTTCTTCCAAGCTTCCACACACATTTTGGAGAGAAAAATTCCCTGAGGAATTCCAAAGCTTGGACGAATAAACCTGACTGATTCAGATTAGATCCTGCATACAAAATATGGTCATATGGTCCCAACTAAAATGAGACCTGGGGAATAAAGCTCCATACATTATGATCCCACCGATGTTTGATCTGCTTTTAAGAATAAAGTAGGCCTAAATAAATATTGATTTAAATCATTTTAAGTTAGCTGAATTGTAATAAAAGTGCTGTGATCCCATGGGCAAAAAAAGGAAGAGAAGGAATAGAATAGAATAGAATAGAATAGAATAGAATAGAATAGAATAGAATAGAATAGAATAGAATAGAATAATTTTATTTCTATATTTCCCCTCTCCCAAAGCACTCGGGGCAGTGCACAGCCAAGTAAAAAACACAATACAAATATCCCAATTAAATTTAAAACTTATTAAAATTATTACATTTATGCCCAAAATTCATTAAAACCCAAAAATTTAAACACTCCGAATTTAAAACTCATTTACAAAGATAGCCCTGCTTGTCGGAAGAGCAGGGTCTTTAGGGCACAGTGAAAAACTTGGAGGTCAGAGATTGTGCGTATTTCTGGGGGCAGTTCATTCCAAAGGGCAGGGCCTCCCACAGAGAAAGCTGTCCCCCTGGGTGTCGCCAGCCGACATAGTTTGGCCGACGGCACCCTGCGGAGTCCCTCCCTGTGGGAGCGAACTGGTCGGTGGGAGGCTATCGGTGGCAGAAGGCGGTCTCATAAGTATCCAGGTCCTGAGCCATGGAGCGCTTTAAAGGTGGTAACCAATACCTTGAATCGCACCCAGAACACCACTGGGAGCCAGTGCAGCTCGTGCAGGAGAGGTGTTACATGAGCGCAATGAGTTGCACCCATAATCACCCACGCGGCCGCATTCTGGACCAGTTGGAGCCTCCGAGTGCTCTTCAAGGGGAGCCCCATGTAGAGAGCATTACAGTAGTCCAGCCGAGAGGTAACAAGGGCATGAGTGACCGTGCTCAAGGCATCCCAGTCTAGAAAGGGACACAGCTGGTGTATCAGGTGAACCTGATAGAAGGCCCCCCGGGCCACGGCCACCATATGCTCTTCTAAAGACAGCCATGCATCCAGGAGAACACCCAGTTTGCGAGCCCTCTCTGTGGGGGGTAAAGATTCAGAATTAAGCTGATATATATTATCATGGTCAGACCTCTTTTGACTCTGCCTCCCCTTTCACTTGGAGAAGCTTTGGTGTGCTGAGAATAACATTAATCTACTAGTCTTGCCAACTACACAAATTTCTTGCCTAAATATAACATCAAATTTTGATCAATATTTGATAAAGAAACAATCTGACATTTGGCAGCTGTCCAACTATCTTCCATGTACATAAAAAAGGACAAATGAATATAATGTTTGTCAGGAAAATAATCAGCATTCCCAGACAAGGATGAGGCAGACTGAATTGGGTGGAAATCTCACATGTCAAGAGTAGAATGACAAGGTAAAACAAGACTTATGGTCAGTTCAATTTGTCTGTAGAGTCAGCAATCAAATGATCCTGAAGAGTGTAAGAACCTGGAAGGAAAACGGCATCATATCCTAGAAGGCTTGAAAGTCTCTGAGATTGTGAAGTATCCTTTGGAAGAGTAATTATGGCTTCATCAGTAGAGACAAAACAGAATGGTACGATATTTAACAAATATATCTCCTGTATTTTATGTGCAATTATCTTCACATGTTTTGAAATTGTTTTTGTATAAATAAAGAAAATGATACAATATTACCAGCTTTCATTATATTTTACAAGACCACACAGTTTTTATATGTGATCTTGTAAATTTGTTATTAAACATAGATTTTATATATTTAAATTATTTATAATTTTTTTTAGTCATAGCATTTATTTTTGTTTGCTGTGATATTGTATCTTAACTATTAGATTATCATTTGGATAGGTGTATATTATTATGCTTAAATCTCTTTTTGTTCATTGCTTTGTTTTGCATTGCAAAAAAATGCATTAAAAATGATTTGAAACAATTAGGAGTGCAGCAGGACTAGCAGAAGTGATAGCACAAAACGTTATTGCATAATATGAACTAGTCACCAGAGACTAAAAGAACAAGATGTTGAGCATAAGGAAGACAAGAACAACCTTTTGGCTATTCAGAAACTGACCTTTTCCTTTGGAGCCATTGCTCAGCTCTGTATTCACTATAAAACTCTTTGCAAGCACAAGTTGGAAAGATGTACCAGCAGCTGCTTTGATTGTTTAGGCAGCTGCTCCAATTAAGCTACATTCTACGATAATTTGCTTTGTGAGGATCTGTACTGCATCTAAGCAGAAGTCGTGATAGTCAGCCATTTTTGAGATATTAAAGGAGACCTGGCTGTTAAAAAAAAAAAAAATCACTGACATAGTTGTGCTCACCTTTTCTAAGTCCACCATCCACAGAGGGTTACTAAAAGAATATTAATGTCACTGAAATGATCACCAGTACTATATTTAACATTCTAGTAAGAACAATCCATATAGTTTGATTCTTCTTCTTCCTAATGTATTCCCGCAAGTGCAGGATCTGCTTTTTGGATCATTGAAAGCACTTTGCATGGTCAGCTGCATCTCTGGGGTGCAGGTCTGCAGCTTGCATATCTGTTGATGGTGTCTTGCCATCTCGGTTTTGGATGCCTGCGAGGTTGCCACCATTGACTTCTAGTTGGTAGGCAGTTTTGGCCATGGTTGAAGGTGCTGCAGTGACACGGAACCACTGATTGGTTCAAAATTGAGAAAGGCGTTTGAAAAAGGCTGTATATTGTCACCCTGCCTATTTAACTTGTATGCAGAGCATATCATGAAAAAGGCGGGGCTAGATGAATCACAGGTTGGAATTAAGATTGTCGGGAAAAATATTAACAACCTCAGATATGCAGATAATACCACTCTAATGGCAGAAGGTGAAGAGGAACTAAAGAGCCTCTTGATGAAGGTGAAGGAAGAGAGTGCAAAAGTTGGCTTGAAACTCAACAGTAAGAAAACTAAGATCATGGCATCTGGCCGTCTCAATTCATGGCAAATAGATGGAAAAGAAATGGAGGTAGTGACAGACTTCATTTTCCTGGATTCTAAGATCACCACAGATGGGGACTACAGCCAAGAAATTAAAAGATGCTTGCTCCTGGGGAGGAAAGCTATGGCAAATCTAGACAGCATACTAAAAAGCAGAGACATCACCCTGCAAACAAAAGTGCATATAGTCAAGGCTATGGTTTTCCCAGTTGCAATGTATGGCTGTGAAAGTTGGACCATACGGAAGGCTGAGCTCCAAAGAATTGAGGCCTTTGAACTATGGTGCTGGAGAAGACTCTGAGAGTCCCTTGAACTGCAAGGCGATCAAACCAGTCAGTCCTAAAGGAGATCAACCCTGACTGCTCTTTAGAAGGCCAGATCCTGAAGATGAAACTCAAATACTTGGCCACCTAATGAGAAGGAAGGACTCACTGGAGAAGAGCCTAATACTAGGAATGATTGAGGGCAAAAGAAGAAGGAGATGGCAGAGAATGACGTGACTGGATGGAGTCACTGAAGCAGTTGGCATGAGCCTAAATGGACTCCGGAGATGGTAGAGGATAGGAAGGCCTGAAGGAACTTTGTCCGTGGGGTCACAATGAGTTGGACATGACTTTGCGATTAATGACAACAACATTGTTATACTTATAGACATTAACAACATGGTCAAAGTATAGGTACATTCCAACTACTTTTCCATCTGACAAGTGGAATTGAATTCACTAGTCAGTTTGTCTTTTGGTTGTTGGTTTACAGTTAAGCATTTCTGCGATGTGCAGAGATTCCCTTTTCCAATCCTTTTTACACAAACCACAGCATATATTGAGATGAATTATCCAGAGCTATAAAGACCTTTAAATTGTTATTTCTGATTTCTTTCCCATATAATAAATTTGATTACTTCTTACTCTTTGTGATGTAATGACATCATTTCCCCAGGACTCCAACTCATCAGAATTAAACCTCATTGAAATGAATGATAATCCTAGGTGAATGAAAGTATTTGGTACTATAATGTTTCGCTGTTAATTTAAAAAAAAATTGTGAGTCACACCAAGTTCAAATTCATTTCTTTCTTGGGAATGAAATACAGTATATTGAGAATCAGTGTTTGATGTATTCATGGAGATAAGTACACATCTATAAAATACAGAAGAAGCATTTATTGAGTATTGTATTATTCCCATTTTGTGCAATCAGTGTATCAGTTTTATGAATATGTATGGTGATAATGATTGAAGATTGAGAAGGTTGTTCCTATTTTTAAAAGGGAAAAAAGAGGGGCTGCTAACTATAGACTTGTCAGATTAACATCGACACTGGGCAAAACTTTAGAAACCGAATGTTAAGCAGTTGAGTGTGAGTATTTGGAAAAGAATGTAGTAGGGCTTTAAGAAAAAAAAATAATCATGCCACTAACCTGATTTCCATTTTTTATAGTGTAAACAATTTAGTTGATGCAGGGAAGGCAGTAGCCTTAGCCAAACAGATGAAAATTTCACTTGAAATAGAAATAGGGCAGATGGTAACATGTGATTGGCCATTGCTGTTGATAGATGTATACCAAATTAGCTCAATGATCATACCAGTGAATATACATTATGCAGCTCTGCATCAAACTGGAATGATGATAAGTGAAGTATGCAGGGGTCTATTCTAGAAGCCTCTACTTTTCAAAGATATAAATGAGTTTAAGCAGGAATTAGAAAATACAATTTGTAGATGAAGCAAATATAGGGAGAAGGCAAACAAATCTTAGAGGACATTATAAAAATTCGGGAGGATCCTGAAAAAAATAATGGACAGGAATCAGGAAGATTATTTTCAACAGGGATGAATGCAAAGTTCTACATTTGAATGTTTTTCTAGCAAGACTACCAGATTCTGTAACAGCTTTGTTCCCTATGCTAGCTGTCTAGTAAACTTGCAAAATTTGTTTCTCTCGCCATGTACATGTATACATCCAAACTAAACTGTGTTGTTTCTCCATGTCATATAATAGATTTGGGTATATGCATAGTTATGTATGTATGTATGTATGTATGTATGTATGTATGTATGTATTTAGTCAGTCAGTCAGTCAGTCAGTCAGTCATGTTAATGTAGTGTATATTAGACGTGGACACCCTTTTAGAGCTGCATGCAACAAAAATTCGTTTTAATGTATGCTAATTAGTGCACTTTCAAAGTAACAATCTTTCTTTCTTTCTTTCTTTCTTTCTTTCTTTCTTTCTTTCTTTCTTTCTTTCTTT
>WNWU01000007.1:14968720-14996375 GCA_012654045.1 Ptyas mucosa | reverse complement strand
TTTCTTTCTTTCTTTCTTTCTTTCTTTCTTTCTTTCTTTCTTTCTTTATTAAATTTATATACCGCCCTACTCCCGAAGGACTCAGGGTGGTGAACAGGCACAGAATAAAATACATAAATACAAAAATTAGAAGCAGAATTAAAACCAGATTAAACAATTTAGCCCGAGACAAATTTAAAACATCCTGAAAATTTAAAAGTAGATTTAAAAATTTCAATTTAAAAGAATTTAAAAGAAAAGGGGAAAGGTTAGGCCAGGCCGGCTTGCTGGAATAGGAAAGTCTTAAGAGCGTGGCGGAAAGTGCGCAAATCTGGGATCCTCCATATCTCCAGGAGGAGCTCGTTCCAGATAGTGGATGCCCCCACAGAGAAGGCCCTCCCCCTGGGGGCCGCCAGTCGACACTCTTTGGCCGCCGGCACCTGGAGGAGCCCTTCTCTATGACAGTGTACCGGCCAGTGGAAGGCTATTTGTGGTAATAGGCGGTCCCGTAAATAGCTAGGTCCTAAGCCATGGAGTGCTCTAAAGGTGGTAACCAAAACCTTGCAGTGCACCCGGAAGACCACTTGGAGCCAGTGCAGCTCGTGCAGGAGAGGTGTTACATGGGAGTGCCATGTCGCTCCCATAACTACCCGTGCAGCCACACTCTGCGCCAGTTGGAGCCTCTGGGTGCTCCTCAAGGGGAGCCCCATGTAGAGAGCATTACAATAGTCCAGGCAGGAAGTGATGAAGGCATGAGTGACTGTGTGTAGGGAGTCCAGATCCAGAAAGGGACGCAACTGGCAAATCAGGCGAACCTGATGAAAAACCCTTCTGGTCACGGCTGTCAAATGCTCTTCTAAAGACAGCCATGAATCCAGGAGGATGTCCAAGTTGCGAGCCTCTCCATGGGGGCCAGCGATTCGCTCCCAATAGTCAGTGATGGCATCAACTGACTATATTGGGACGTCGGAAACCACAGCCACTCGGTCTTGGATGGGTTGAGCCTGAGCCTGTTGCTCCCCATCCAGATCCATACAGCCTCCAGACACCAGGACATCACTTCAAGGGCATTGTTGGGGTGGTCCGGGGTGGAGATGTACAGCTGGGTGTCATCAGCGTACTGGTGGTACTTCACCCCGAAACCATGGATGATCTCACCCAGCGGCTTTACATAAATGTTGAACAAAAGGGGCGAGAGGACCGACCCTTGTGGCACCCCACATATGAGGAGCCTCGGGGTTGACCTCTGCCCCACTGCCAACACAGACTGCAACCGGTCGGAGAGAAAGGAGAAGAACCACCGCAACAGTGCCCCCCACCCCCAACTCTTCCAACCAGTGCAGTATGATACCATGGTCGATGGTATCAAAAGCCGCTGAGAGGTCTAATAGGACCAGGACAGAGGAGCAACCCCTGTCCTGAGCCCTCCAGAGATCATCAAGCAATGCGACCAATGCCGTTTCTGTGCTGTACCCAGGCCTGAAGCCCGACTGGAATGGATCCAGATATGTTGTTTCATCCAGGTGCTGGGGGAACTGTTGCACAACCACACTCTCAACAACCTTCGTAACAAAGCAAAGGTTGGAGAGCGGACAATAATTAGCCAACACTGCCGGGTCCAGGGAAGGCTTCTTGAGGAGAGGCCTCACCACCGCCTCTTTCAAAGCAGCGGGGAAGTCACCCTCACCCAATGAAGCATTTATAATCCCCTGGAGCCAGCGTCGCATCACCTCCCGGGAAGCCAGCACTAACCAGGAGGGGCACGGGTCCAATAAACATGTGGTCATGTTCAGTCTACCCAGAATCCTGTCCACGTCGTGGGGGTTCACAGGATCAAACTCATCCCAGGTAACATTCTCAAGACCTGCCTCAGTCATCCCCCCTGAAACTACCCAGTCAGAGTCCAGGTCTTCCCGAATAACAATAAAGTTATTCTAAGTCTCAGAATAGGAAAAAGCAGGTGCTTAGATATAGATGGAAGGAACATAATGGGCATCAGTGTGTGTGAAAAAAAATCTAGGTATCTTGGTGGAGCACAAATCAAACATGAACCAGACAGTGGAAGTTATTCATTCAATAGATAGAACAGACTTCCTCCAAAATGATGCACTTTTTTCAAATGAAGGCATATAAGCAGAAGCAAGACTGACAAATATGCTGTAATAATCACCCCTGCAATTGGTCATGGCTAGTCTAGAAGGTGTGTCTCCAAAGCATCATCTAATACCTACAGGTTTCTAGGGAATTCTGAAAATGTGCAGTTCTTAGATAAAACTACAGAATTACAAAGCATAAAATAATATGAATGTCAGTCTTATACATAGTACAGCAGGAAATCAACAGGAAGTAACTGAATGTTGAATTGAGGCTATTATTTTTCATAAAAGAAGCCACCTTGTATAGTTATTTTGAAAATGGTTTTTAAATTTCTTCCTCCTTGATGCAAGCCTCGTCAATGGTTGAATTAAAATAAGTAATGTAATCTACAAAATGGAACAGTGTTTTATTGCCATGACCTTTAAACATGATACTGTTTTCTGATTGGCCATATATTTTGTCCGTTTCTTCCAGGTTAGTGAGTAGTAAACTGGGAAACAAAAGAAGGCAGGAAACACAGTCAATCAAAAACAGAACAAAAAATAGCATAAAATAAGACCCATGCTATAACTCAGGGAACAGATGACATATTACATTGCGTAAAACTTAAGTCTCATGGTAAAAGTTGTAGCAAGTGGAAATGACAAACCATCCATTTTCTTTCAAGGTTATATCTAGAAGATAACCTTTAGTCTAAACTCTGGTAATTTACTCATATAGTGGAAGACAGAAAGTACCTGTATAAATATAACTTTTCTAATTATTTTAATTATTATCAGTATTAAGAGATTAAAATTGAAATTTAACAGGAAGCTCTCACAAAGAATGATGAAATGTCTTCAATTTAGAAGAAAAGAGCTATTGCTCAAATAATTTCAAATATATTCTATATTTGTAACCTGAGAATTCTGAATTATCTTTTTGCTATGAATCCACAATACTGCAGCTCTTCCATTTTTACTGCATCACTCTGGACATTTTTAATTGTAACTTTTATTTTTAAGGTTTTTTTTTTTAAATCCAATGTACTGTTCATTAGAACTGATTACGTGATTGATACGAAGGCTATGGGAAAAATCTGACATGAAAAAATTTGCAGGTTATGCCCAGTTGGACATTTAATCCTATTTCAAATCCATTTCAGATAGAATGTCAGGTAACTTGAGTTTGCTCTTCAATACCATCTTTGCATTCTGACAAGTTCATTTATCATTATCTAATGATATGGAATGAAACAAATTGCCATTGGAAATTGTGGAAATAATTAATAAAATTGTATTATGTATTGGGAGAAATAAAGACCAATTTCTTCTAGGATCTCATTGTTTTTTCAAGAATAGTCAACGGAAGGGGAAAAGTAAGGCTTGAGTATTTCCAAAATGTATTCGTTTTCTGCACCCACAACCTCTTAGGTACCCTTTCATTTCACAGAAGTAACTTATTAAATAATTAATTATTGATCACTAAATAAAATGGTGAAAAGAACTCAAAACCTTTATGAGTTCTTTTATGCCTACTGGGGAATTTACGCAACTTGACCCCAAAGTCTGGGAAAGTGCTAGGTCTTAACTGGCTATGAGGTTAAGACTGACCATGTCTGGTGTTCCCATCTTTTTCTTGCCAAAATTCAGTCAGAAGCTGCCTTTCTTTAACTCGGATCTATTTTCCATGTCCTGGTATGATATGCAACAGGTCATAATATCACTAGCACTGATGATTATACCTCATGCATCTGCAAGAAAACAAGCAAGCTCAGAGAGCACCAAGGATCCCTCAGATCATAATATTGTTAACTGTTTCAGAACTATTCTGTACAATTTGTATAATTGAAGAACACGAGTTTAATAATACCGGAATCCTACCCACACCATTTGCAAGAAATTATCTTATTTAAGATATCAGCTGGCAATGGTTGACATTGTCATCAAAATGCAGGTTTCAGCCGACAGCTGATGAGATGTCATTAATCAATGCCTTTTCACATATTGTAATCCATTTGAAGTGAACATACCAAAAATGTACAGACTGGCCTACATTACTCCCATACATTCACTGTTGGCACTTGGGTGCACTTTTACTCAGAACTCTGGCTGTGACAAACAATCTTCCATTTCTTGATTGCTAGCAGGAAGAGATGAAGAAAGTTTCTTAAGAGACAATCATCCAGCATATTGTTTCTGATAGTTCCTCGCTGCTTCTCTTTGTCTGCTCTACTGCAGCTGCATATGTATGTTCAATTTTATTGAACTGGCTGGTCTGATTTATCTAACATTTGTGAACATTTTGCTTCTTAGGAAAAATTACAAAATTCCACAGAAATCATGAATTTCACTTTGTGTTTGTGTTGCAGATTGTAAATTGAAGCTATATTATATTACGTGATTCAGTAAGCAATTAATCCAGGACAATTTACTAAAGGAAATATCAGGTACATCCAGGGTGTTTAAAATAAATTCATGTACAATGTTCTCTTTTCATGTCAGCAGCTCTGGTGGACACAGGGTTTACAGATCTTCCCTATTAAGTTTAATTGTTATCACTCCTATTTGAAATGGAAAAGTATGCAGCAGGGGTGAAGTGCTACCAGTTCGCTCCGTTTCAGACGAACCAGTATAAAAACTACTGGTTCTGGTGAACGGGTAGTCAAAAAAAAAAACAATTTATCTGTTCCGTCGAACCAGTAGTTGAAAAAAGCTATGAACTGACGATCACCCGTGCCGTGCAGTTTAGCGTTGTTAGAAAGCAGGGTTTCCTGCTTTCTAGTGAAGCTAAACTGCGCGGCACAGCTGTTCCCTCCCCCTCGCTGTTCTACTTATCTTCCCAAGCCTCCTTTTGGCGCATGCTGCTTTTTAAACTACTGGTTCAACCGAACTGGTAGTTTTTTAAATGCACAGCGTGTGTTTGGTGTGCACTGCAAATGCACACACAGCGCGCAGCCAGTGAACCGGTAGCAAACTGGTTCAGATTTCACCACTGGTATGCAGGGATGCTGAGTACAATTGGAAGAGATCACACAACAGTTGTGAAAGACCTCAAAAGTTCACCTTTTTAAAAGTAATCTGTGCAACTCAGGTATATACAGAAAGCCCATATGTGATTTTCATGTTTTGAATATTTTTGTTTTGTTTTGTTTTGTGTAAGAACTGGCTTTATCTTTTGGCAACTTACTGACACAGTGAAGTGGTTTAGCATACACTTAGATGTAGAGATAGCTCAAAGCAACCTGAAAAATATGAATCTGCTTTAATGATTGAAAAGAAGTTTTTTTTATGACTGTTGTATTTTCAAGCATCTCTTCCAAAGGATTTTTACAGTGCTGATGACATACAAATATTAGTAATATCAAGTAAGTAGAAACATCACTAATAAATTAAAGAAAGTGAAAATCAAATGATTATTTTATGTCATATGGAAGATTTAGTCTTGAGGACAATTGCAATATGAGTAAGTACCAAAAGAATTCAGTAGCAGTCTTAAAAATTAAACTTCACTTTTGTGCATTACTATTACTTCATGTGTACTTTAAGAGTTTCATAGTTACCATATTTTTTTTAAAGAAGATATTATAAATAAGGGTTATGTATGTATGTATAGAATTGTCTGGGTGTAGCATGTAATTCAAAACATTATTTATGCTCTTCTTCTATAGGAATCTGCTAATTATGCAATATACCAGCTAAGAGTCCTTTAGGCCAGAGATCACAAAACCTGAATCAGTGTTTCAAAACTGAAAGATTTCCCTCATATAATAATTATTACCTGTTACAATTGCAGTGATACTTTAAAAGCTCATTAATGATTGTATGTTAAAAGTTCAATCTCTGATGGCCTGCTTTAATTTCAAGGATGAAGATTACATGCTTAAGTACACATTGATTATTGAGTGATTTATTTAATTTAATCCAATTTTGGTACATCGTGACTCCAGAAAAACTCTGGCCAAGTCACAATATAAAACAGAAAGCTAATAGAGAAACACAATGTCAGCTGCCTATCTTCGCTTTCTTTGAAGCTTGCTAGCAATTGCCATAAATGGGGGAACGGGACATTTGGGAAGGGAAAATACTGGAAATGTGAAAGAATGCTGGGGGAATTTGTGAGGTATGGACACCAACATGAACCAGAGGTGCCAAACTGTGCCATATTTCTGCCTTCAAGGACGCCAGCCCTGGGAAAGGAATTTACAATGGTGCCTCAGGCACCGGTTCCCAAAACATTGAAAAGGGACCTGATTGGACTACTTTCACAGGGTGGACGGTTTTGGACATTGAGGATTGCTTTCAATATATGACTTTCACAAGGTTTTCCTTCAGAGCTTGACTCGCTCATGCTGCACTCAGCTTCTCTAGTAAAAATATATTTCTCTAACACCTATGGAGTTAAGGGTCAGTCTTTCCTAGGGAGCAGTCTGTGGCCGGTGTAAAAAAAAAAACCTTTCAGACTGATATCAGCCTGCTCCTTAGGAAAGAACGGTACTTTTATTAGAGATGATGAGTATAGAGTGAATACAGGGTCATCTGAAGGATAACCAATTGAGAATCATATATTGAAAGCAATCCCCAATGTTCAAAACCCTCCCTCCCCCCAGAGTGTAGTCCAATTAGTTTCTGTTCCAATGTTTGGAAACCCATTCTTTCATACCTTCCTGTCCCAAATGTCCTCCCCCCCAATTATGTCAGTTGCTATCAAGCTTCAAAGAAAGTGAAAATAGGCAGCTGACAAACAAATTAAAGGCACATTATAACAGAAAGAACATAAGAGCAATAGAAAGCAACACCATAATACAATATATCAATCTTCTCCAATAAAGGTGAGGTGGTGCTTGTGGGCCCTTATTCTAAAGCCTGAGAGAATTGTCAGGTTTTAGGGCCTTTCTGAAGTACCATCAGGATGGGAACTATATAGATCTCAGGGGAATTTCATTCCATAGGATTGGTGAAAATAGTATATATACTATTTCCTAGTCTATAAGTCTATTTCCTAAACTTCATCTCTTCCTCAGTCTTTAATTTTACAATGGGTATTCACTTTGGTTATGGTGTCATCTAAGACCAGAGAAGTTTAAATAAGTGTAATAAAATGGCAATCATTTTAACTAATCACCTGAATTACAGTGGAAATAGCTGTGACTTTTAAATAATGTTTGTATGGAATAAAGAGTCTGTAGAGTTTAAAACAGTGTTTTTAAAATGACCTCTCTCTTTCTTTCTAGAAGATATCTAGACTGAGCCTCCAACTTTCTTGTGTGAAGTAACACATATATTTATATACCGACAAGCCACAATTCTTCTTTCACTTACCAGACAGAAGACAATGGAATATTTCCCAAAGAATATAGCAATTAAGTATTTCTCAAGTGCTGTGGGTGTTGCAGAATACTTCTATTCCATGCCTTATAAGTAAAGAACAGCATGGAGCAAACCTGTTCTTGGTTCAGATAAAACGGAATTTAAAAAGAAGAAGAAAAGAAGTGGATAGATGGGGAGAGGGGAAATATCTAGGAATAGTTTATTGGTTTATTAGAGCAGAGACATTGTGATCAGCGTTTCTTTATTGTTTGGAGATTTTTTTAATGTGCATTTTATAGGCTCGGGAATTGACTTTTTTTATTCCACGTTGAAAAAGGAATGGGGCCACAAGAATGTTATGTCAGGGAAAGAGTATAGTATTCAGTCTATCAGCAGAACAAATTGCCTGCAAGTGCTATATAACTGAAGCAGAGATAAAAAAAAAAAAGTCATGTCCTATTTTTGTGCACTAAGATCTAGTGAACAAAATTTAGAAGGGAAAAATCTTAAGTGCCAATTGATACAAAAATCATTTGTAATTGTACATTTCGGCTAGAACTGTAACATGGAAAGAGATATATATAAAAACTAAGAGTAGTTCCAACAGCAATGAATTCCCCCATCATATTGCCATCTACTCATTGCCACCCACAAAAAATTACTATGCCAAATCTTGTCTTGTGCTTTCTGAATGTGACATAACATTTGGGCTTGACCATCTCAAAATCTTTGGCAATGTTTCTTCCATCCATTTGATAAAATTGCTTACATTATATAATTCTTCATTCAAGGATTAGTTTATTGCACTGTATGTTTCGGGATCAAAGTTTTAACAATTGCCAGTTGATGTACATGGCTTTACCTAACATGTATACTTCCTCCACTAAATATTTCCCTAATGTATATCTGTTTGCATTCATCTTATGCATGTAAAATAAAGATCTCTAATGGATTTTTTTAAAAAAATATATGCATCTCCCAAATAAGCATTTTCATAGTTTTTTCACCACCACCACCCCACACACATACAAAATAATGTATTAGTAGGTTTCTTAATTATGTCTTGGATTCCATTTCCATTGATTATGTCATTTGACTTGAAATATATGTATCCCTAATTTATTTAAGCATCTTCAGTATTCATCATCCATTCTCCCTCCCCATGCCAAAATTGATATTTATGGAAATTGCTATAGCCAGGTTCTTGAATAGCTTATACATTGGGCAACTTAAGTTGCACCCAAGAATTTCCCAAATAGCACATGAACTGATAAACCAAAAAAATGTTCATTTGTAAATGCTTCCTCTGCTATAAAACGATCAAAGCTTTTAGAAATGGGAAGAGATAATCCGCTGCTGATGCTATTTGTGTGGTGATTACAATTATCACATGACACGCTGATTGAAGCATTCATTATGGGCTGACTCTCCCCAGGATAGCCTTGTTCTCTCTTGTGCAAACAGTAGCAATCAGTGTAAAGAAATGCTTGCCCATGATGAGCTTATCATCATGTGAATGGGTTGTTGATAAATCATCTGAAGTCATCCTAAAGCACTAGACAGACAATTCAGGCTGTGTAGTAAAATATAAAATAGGCTGTGCTAAATCATTTTAGGAATTCAAAACCAGACAGAGCTCAAATTATTGAAGTATTTTTTTTCAAGAAAGAGAGAGAGATTCTGAGATGATCTAAAGTTTAAAGTCTACCCAGAGATAAAAAGATAATGTAAAAACTCATAAGGTCATAGACATTTTAGCTCTTCTAATGAACTACCATATAAACATCTGGAAATACTGAATCTCAAAGTTGAGTTAAGACATGAAATAACGTCTTTTACTTTGGAATTGGAACCGAAAATAGAATTAATACAGAGATAAAATTAATAAACAATCTGTTTACCATTTTTTTTTAAATGTAGCCGTTAAATGGCTGGCAGAAATTTCATGACTGCAGCTTCAAGACTTAACCTGATATCATTTTTTCATTAGGTTGGCAGTCATGTGAGGAGCCCTTTAAATGATTGCAATGTGTGATAACTGCGATTTGGAGCAAACTGAAATGGGAGCAGGTGGTCTTTCATATCAAGAAGCAAGAATTGGCACTGATATATTTTTTTTGTATTGTATATATTTGTATTTTTTTGTTAAGATGTTGAATCTGAATGTTGTTCTCATATGTTTGCATATAATATATAGAGTGCCTATTTTCTAAATGAAAATACAATCAGAAAACTTTAATAATAGAAATCATATTTTCTTGCTGTGTATCCTAAAAAGTGACTTCTACTTGGCATTGATGTCCTCTGAATGTAGTGTGAGGTATTTGTATTTCTAGGCCACAATTAATCTAACGAAATTTAAAATGTTATACAACATTCTTTAGAAAATGAATCATTTAGCATTTTTTCTTGTCTGAGAAAAAGAAAAAGTGAATTGTTAGTTCCTATTTACTATTTCAACTACCAAAATGAACTTCTTATGCCAAAGCTTTTTTTTTTCATTTCATATTAAAATGATCAGAGAATTATTGTCCTTTCAGTGGAATTTATGCAGAAGCAAAAACTTCTGACTGAATTACGTTCTTGTTCTACACTCTCTTTAGTCCACTCGCATACATTATTCAGCACTGAAACTGTCATCAGCTTGACATTTCTCTAGATTTGTCTGTTAGAAGAGGAATACTCTACTTGGAATTCCATTGAAAATTCATGGTGAACTAGACACCTCAAAGGTGTGGAGACATCTTATGTCAAGATCAGCGGCCAGAAAGTGAAATCAAGTCAACAAAATCTCACTGGAAGAAAACAAAATCAATGGATTACCCATTTATAGTCCAGACAGCTATTCCTTGGGAATAAATTTCAGGAAGTGAGGTTTCTGCAGTTGGATCATGATTCGAGCAAATGGAAGTTGAGGAATTTCCACCACGTTCATAGCTGCAACCTATATTGTGGACAAAAAATTCTGCCAAGACTCATTTCTTAATCACTTTTGTAAATTACTCTTTAAATACTTTTCAACTGTTGAGAACCTTTTCATTGATAGGTTTAAATGTAACTGAGCCTGGTTTAGCTCAGCAGACTAAAAGCATAGTGATTTAAACCAGCTGTCTGCAATTACTGTAAGTTCGAATCTCACCAGGCTCAAGGTTGACTCAGCCTTCCATCCTTTCTAAGGTAGATTAAATGAGGATCCAGTTTGTGGTGGCAATAAGCTGACTTTGTATAAATATACAAAAGTATGAAGGCTATTGCTTAACGCATTGCAAGCCGCCCTGAGTCTTCGGAGAAGGACGGCATATAAATCAATTTTTTAAAAAAAAAAACTGAATTCAAAAGAAACAGAAAAAACTGTAACTGGGATCTCTCTCTCTCTCTCTCTCTCTCTCTCTCTCTCTCTCTCTCTCTCTTTCTCTCTCCCCCTCCCTCCCTCCTTCCCGTCACTTCAGGGCTCTTTGTTCTTTTCAGCTTTTCTTTAAGGCCAATATTGCTTATGCCTGATGAAAAATAAATCTATTATTATTTCATATTATTGTGATATAATTATTATATTATATCATATAATTATTATTATATCATAATAATTCAAAAATAGGATCTATATTCACAAACACTTAAGAGAAGAAGGTTTGGACTTTGAGTAGCTGAAAAACTCCTTAATATTATCATAGAATCCTTGAATTATAGCAATGGAAGATATCACGAAGGTCACCTAGTTCAATCTCCTGCACTAGGGAACCAATTAAACCAACCTTGACAAACGGCTATCCAAGAGCAGGCCTGCAAAGATACTTTTACAGTGCAAGCGCATTTTCATAATAAAACTAATCAGGGTTCCAATCAATCAGGTAATTCCATTTCATTTTTGTTGGTTTTGCTTTTCCCATTAATTGTAAATATTCCACAGTTTCTACACTTATTCCTTTATGTTTTCCCTTTGTTTGCTTGTTTAATCCTTTATGGCCTTATTTGTTTACTGTTTTACATTCAAAAGCTGATGCCAGAGGCCCTGCTTCAGATTAATACAGTACATCCCTACTGAAATACATTATATAGACTTCGGAATAAGAAAAGCGTCCTTGGTGGATCACAGCATACAGTGTATTCATATTCTATTTATTTTTACCTGTTCAGAATATCTGCTTTAATATTCATAAATTATGGTTTCAATTAAGAAAGAAACACAAAACTGCAATAGGAAAGAGTTTAGCATTTGTAATATTTTTAAACTGTCTTTTGTTTGATGATGCACTTTAAATTGAATAAACACAGATGGAATCTTTCAGAATTATTGTATGTATGTGTGTGTGTGTGTGTATATATATAATTTGATTTAAATATAATACTATATATATATTTAAATATAATACTATATATATATATTGTATTATATTTAACTCAAATTATTATATTAATATTATTTATAAAAGAAAAGAAATGATTGTGATAGATAATTATACTACTATGAAAAGAAAAACTTTGATCTTAATCAGTGGCTAGCATCAGTCTATAAAAGACATCATTTTAATTACTTTCCTTCTATCAGTCTCTATGGTCAATAGAACACTAATGCTATACATTAAGCTTGCTGTCGCATAATTATACTCATACTGTAATTGGTTGGTCATACTGTATGCACACAGAAATAAAGTCTGTCTCAAGACATTTGTCAATATGTGATAATACAGGCATTGTGATAATCCACGCATTTTTTATCATACAATAGATGATATATATACTGTTTTGTACAAAATATATTAGCAACTAATCAGAATTGCTTTGCATTTTAAAGGATGAATATATGTTCAGATGCTTATATTCCCACTGCATATACATAAATCCAAGTACCAGCATAGGCGTATACAAATGTACACACATGAACACACAACTTTAAAATCCATTTATTAACACTTAAAATCAATTATGCATAAAACCCACTATAAAAATTAAAGAGTTAAATTTAATTATAACCACCACTACAATGGTATTGATCTTTATGTTGGTAAATATAAATAAGTCCCATAATATTTGCAATTTAATAATGGAAGAGAAAGCTGTTCTATTATCTATAACTGAGAATGATTTAGTAATGGAATGGGACATTCCCTTATCCCAGTGAATATGTCCCAAGCCATAAATCCAGAGAAGTGATGATGGAATGGCTACAGCAATGTTTGGTGGTTGACAGACATAAATAGGTATGAATCCCAATTGTGAAACTGAGCCCAAGAGATTAGATGGAGCTACCTTACTATACATGGGCAGAATTCCTGGGTTGCTAGTCCAACCACCTGTGCTTTACATCCATGTCCCTCCTGGTTGGTTATGTTCTTCAGGGACAAGGAATTATACAGATGGATTTTGAAGTGTGGAGTATATGTTCATGGGTCCCAATTCTTTAATATTGATTTATACTATTTTCTTTGTTTCTCTTAATATTGTTGGTTTTAATTAGAATTTGTCTTTTCCTTTGGCTTTAGAGATGTACATATAATTTTCAAATAACTCAGGCAACCATTAAAATATTTAAAAATTGATACAGGTAGTTCTCGAAGCTAATGGAACTTGTCCATTAGGTTCATAAGTCAAAAAATTTGTCAAATGAAACAGACTCAATTTTACAAATTTTTAAAATAAAATTCATTAATTGAATCAAATGGCTCATTAAATGAGTGAACATCTGACTTACTTCCAGCCCACCGCCAATCAGTTGTTTCTGTGTCCGCTGATCAGCTATTTCTTGTACAACCAAAGGAGGAACTAAATTGTCTCCAAGCAGTTCTGTTTCAAGTTTTTTTTAAAAAAACATTTGTTGCTGATTAGCTCAAGAGTCTTCAGATAGCTGCCCAGAGATAGGTGGGGTAGTAATTTACAGAACTCTGATTGCAGTTGCTTTAAAAAAAACACACACACTTGCCACTTAGCTTAACAGTCGCCAGCCAGCTAGCCAGCCAGCCAACAGGAGATGATGGAGAGGTTCTACAGAACTCTTGGCTTGCAATAGTAACAGAGATAAAAGGGACCTTTAGGCCATCTAATCCAACTCACTGCCCTCACAAGAGTATTTCTGATAAATGCTAGTCTCTTCTTAAAAGCCTCCAGTGATGGGGCATCCACAACTTCTGCAAGCAATTTATATTTAAAATATCTTTTTAAAAAAAAACACTGCCCTGATCAGCAGAAGACTGTCCAGGCAAAATCAAAAAACTCATATAAATAGCTTGCAAATTTGAAAATCAACAGTTTAGAGAAGAATACAGAACACAACTTTATAGATATATATGCTAGCCAGTATAAATGCTGGCTAGCATGTCTACAAGCAGTTTCAAAGCAAATGCAAACAAATGTTATCTTTGCAAAGAACTGTACTTACAAACACAATATTGTATTTTGCAAAGTATAAAAGAAGCAGAGCAGTTCCCAAAGTGCTTACAAATAAACACTGCTATACTATAGAGCAGGGGTCACCAACCTTTTGGACCTCACGGACCACTAAATTCATAATTTTAAATCCCGCGGACCACTAATATGATCTGCCTAATGACCTGCTGGGTGGTCACTCACATCGACGGGTGCCTTGCCAGTCTCTACTCGCTACTATTTGCCTGCCCGCCCGAACCACTTGCTGGAGTTAAGCAGCCACCATGAAAAAGAGTTGGCAAAACAGCTCAGTTCAAATTGGATCTGACCAAGAAGGCGGTTGAGTAGAAGCATCTCACTGAGGACTATGAGCATAGGCTTTCCAATCAGAGGAAAGACTTGCGGGAGTGCAAGGCCAGGTATAGGCACTGAGAGGCTCAGCGGGCTGAGATGGTCAGCCAGTTCCAGGCCATGATGTTGTCCCACTGGAACAAGGCCCTTCAGTTCTTCGCCACCAGCAGCACTTCCCTCCAGCCTTTGCCCAAAGCCCCACACCAGGAGGCTGAAGCAGACCCCAAGTTGGAATTTGTGACCCCCTCTGCCCCATACAAAAAGACCCAAAAGGAGGAGATGCTCTGCAGCAACACAAACATTCATTGCACATATCTGGCCCAGGGAGCTGTAGTTTGAGGACCTCTGATTTAGTGCAATATAAAAAATGCAAATAGTTTTTCTGTGGACCATCAAAAAATTTTCACGGACCACCAGTGGTCCATGGACCACCAGTTGGTGATCACTGCTATAAAATAATAAAAAAAATATTTTTTTAAAAAAGACTTACAGGAGCAATTCTAGCACGCTGCCAGTTCTCAGGTAGTTCTCAGCCCAGGCAGCAGCAGATCCTACATGCAGCACCAAAAACAACAAGAACAACAACTCAGAGCCGGGCTGGCTGCAAAGATCACCTGATCTTGTTTGACCATGTGACCAGGGACAAAAGAAAAACTGCTGGCTTTTGGGAATTGCATTGTAACCCCGAATGGCCCAGGCAAGATACAGAGTTAAAAATGGTGGCCGCTGCAGCAGTGACTGCATTCATGTCACATGACTCCAGAGGCCTGTTTTTTGATAGCAGTTTTGAATTTCTAACATAAGTACCCTTTTTGAATAAATTTGTTCTGGTGAAAATTTGCTGAAGGAACCCTGGGGGATTACCTGTAATTTAATATTAGGTCATTGTACTATTTTTCCATCAATAAATTTTAATTAACCAGTGTTTAAATAAAATATATGTGTTTTATGTGTACAGCATTACAAGATAGCAACGTTCAATTAACCGAATGAATTACAATTCAATCTGACCCACTGTTCAGAATTAAATATAAATTGGACCCTTTTTTTTGCCTGGAATTTGCATTATCAATTAATCTGATAAGACATTCCAAAGATAACTTTGAGCACTTGTATATTGGAGAGATAGCATGAGACAATCATAAGATTTGAAGAAAGTATATAGGTCCTATTTCAGATAGAAATAACAATAGCAATAGAACTTAGACTTATATACCTCTTCACAATGCTTTACAACCTTCTCTAAGCAATTTTATAGAGTCAGCATATTGCCCCCAACAATCTGGATCCTCATTTTACCGACCTCGGAAGGATGGAAGGCTGAGTACCAACCTTGAGCCTGGCGAGATTCGATCTGCCAAACTGCTGACAGCCGGCAGTCAGCAGAAGTAGTTTGCAGTACTGCACTCTGCGTCACTATGGCTCATCTTAAAATCCTTTTAAAACCACTGAAGACATTCAGCAACGGTTTCTGTGGAAGGATTTCACCATTCTTTGTTTTTACTATATTATGGTTGAGTAAAAGTCACAATTAAAAGATGTCTGTTTCAATCTTCCAAAATTTTATGATGCCAATTCTAAATTTAACTTAACTTCAATTTTTTTCATCAAAATTACATCGTTTTATATATTAAATCTAGAAACTATAGTTTAATACATATACAGTATAAGTATTTGCCAAAGCGTATCCTGTAGCCTAATACTGATCAAAGAAACAAACAACAAATATTGGTCCTTATAAAATCTAAATAATCACTTTCTTTTCTCTCTGTCTATATATCACAACTACAAATTTGCCAGCATTTATGGTCTGAGAGGAGAGGTGATACATTTTGCTTTGAGTCCTCTGATTGCAACACTGATGAATGGGTGATATAAATTTTAAAAACATACTTCATGTAAGTTCATGCTCCATTTATATATTGATATTTTGATATTCCCGTCAAAAGAGGGGAAAGCCCTAAAATTCTGGAAATCTCTATGCTGCTACACTATACATACTTCCATAGGGCATGATTCAAAGTTTTCCATTCAGAGATTATATTTCTTCGCTTAAATTGTCTTTTATTTAGCTTCTGTTCATTTGGGCAAATTAGAAAAATCTCCATTAGGAAAAGGCTCCTAATAAACAACATTTTAATGTTATATCAAGCTATAAATCAAAGCCAGATGTAATGAACTTCATTACCACACATAATTTTTTTAAAAAATGAAACTTTTCTAAACTGCAGATTTGCTGCCTGTTTTTAAAATTTATTATAGTGGATTTAATTTATTTTAGAATGTGTTAGACATTACTATTTCATATCACACCATGAAGACTTTGATTTCTGCATACACCATCTGGAAAAGAAAAGCGCTAACATGAAGACATAAATGTGAATTAATAGACTTCAGCAGATGGAGTGAAAAACAGAAATAATTTGGCAATTCAGCATTGTCAGTCAAATACTAACTCCAAAATGTAGCCAAATCCACACCCAGTTTAACATCATTGTGATTTTATCCAGAAATTCCACACCAGTTGTGATGTTAAAACATTTGTTGTTGCTATCATTCTAAGACTCACCGACATCAAACAGAGCAGGTTTATCAAGCCTTGAAAAAGTGTTCCTACTAATGAGTCAGTTGGTTAGTTTATTAGTCTTTATATATCATATATCATGTATTAGTATAGTTGTCTAAGAAGGTGGTAATTACTATGAATGCTTTCAAATAATCATAAACTATTGCCAAATCTTAAGTAGTCATCTAATTTTCTGAAATATAACAATGAATCAATAGGTCTTACTTGTAGGGTTGTACAAATGTACAAAGTTTTATTATAGCCTTCATCAATCTTCAACAAGCTGTAAATCTACAGGGATGGCTTGGATCAGCAGATGAAGAATGGAAATTAGTTATTGAAATGTGATTATTATATCTAGATCTTCACATGGACATAATTCTGCATAACTAGATTTAGAGAAACCACAGACAAAAATACCAATACCTTAGAATAAATCCTGTACTTGTCTTTTTATGCTGTTCATGGAATATTGATAAACGATTAAAAATGAAATCTATATTTTTGAAGAATGAATACTTAAGTGATAATAGCAATTGATATTTTCTGGTATATGTTAGCATGCAGATTCTATTAACAATCATATCTAAAATCCAGTGATACCTATATTTTAAAAAAATATGAAGTACCATTATAAATGGTATTGGATATTGTTCACATTGTCTTATTCTTTGTTGTTAGCCACCCAGAGTCCCTTGGGAGTTGGGCGGCATAAAAATGCGACTAATAAAATAAATAAATAATAAATAATTAATAAATAAATAAATAAATAATAATATAAAAGAATAAAATCAGTAAATGAAATGAATTAATGGACTAAGAAGGAAAATAGTAATAACAAGTATTGGAACAATTATAGATTCATTGATACATCTAAAATAACAACTTAAAACTTGCCTACACGGAAACACATACATCCAGTTTATCATAGTGTTGACAGAAAATTAATTCCTAGACAGTGTAGTCATGTCTTTCAACCAAAGTTTTAGATTGGATTAATTAGAAGCTTTTCACCAAAATAAAGTGTCTTCTTACCTGTTGTCCCCATACAAGAAATTCAAAGTAAGTAATACTCTAGTTTTTATATACATATTGTTGAACATCTTATCCATACATTTCATTATTATTTCTTTGCCGAGCAACATAATTACAACCTTATGAATAAGTTAAGCTAACATGGTGTCAATTTAGGGCTCATCTATCCTTCAGATTTACCTCAGTTTGAAACTGAGCATTTAACCAACTTGCAAGAAACGGAATTCATTTTTAGGTTTGGGAAATGGAAAACAACCCCATATTTTCTAGTAAAATATTTTTTATTCTCTCCTTTCTCTCTCCTCCTCCTCCTCCTCCTCCTCCTCCTCCTCCTCCTCCCTCTCCTCCCTTCCCCCCCCCCTCTTTCTTTCCAGCTCTATTTGTTAACACTAATGCTCCATTTTACACTATGGCTTGTGTGTGCTCTAGGTGCCACCACCTGCTTTCTAAGGTCCACCGGCATTATTTCTGCTGGGCTACCTGCATGAAAGGCTGCACTTCATTGTTTTCAGTATTTGTGAAATTGCTGACCATTCCTTTGTTTTGTGTTTGTTGTTTATTTTGTTTTCAGATTTTAATGGGTTCAGCAGAGAGTTGGTGAAATACTGGTCATTTGTTTGATTTAAAATAATAATAATAATAATAACAGGCTGAAATTAGTAAATTCTGCTAAATTTCCACTTTCACCCCAAGTGACAGAAGGAATTGCAAAACTATTGTAGGAATTGTTGTTTTTTTCCTTCACCAGTCCTATAGATGGGAAATTCACTGCATTATGAAATGATAGCTCATACAAATATGTTATGTCCTTATAAGGACATCCGGCCGGGGATTGGTTAATCCTCCGGGCGGGAAAGTTAAACCGCTGTCATTGGACGGCTGGTCTGCCGGAGCGCTATAAAAAGGGCTCCGGCAGCACAGCCGTTCGTCTGTTCTGACTTAGTTTAAGAGCTGAATAAAACTTGTTGAGCAGACCCCGCTGGTCTTGTCTTCTTTCCTGCGCCTGATCTAACAAAATACATATGACTATATCCAAAACTCTATATCCTGCCAGTGGCAGTTCAGGTTCATATTTTGTTCCTTGCATAAATTGCCTATTTGCATTCAAACAATAATTTAATTGAGCTACTCCCGGAAAAATGTTAGATTGAGAGATTGTAGCTAATTCAGAACATTTTAATTATGGGTGCATTTTTCTGATTATCACTTAGCCATCTGCTACTCAGATGTAAATATTTAAATAGCTATTTCTTTTTTATAAGTGACCGTTGTATAGTAAATCAATTGAATTACATATAATATACAGCAAGCATGTCAATACTATATATACTCTACCCAAGAAACTCTATCCCAAACCAATTTATCAATGGATTATTCAGAAATGCAATATGGTAGAGCATAGAGAAGTAAGCCAATAATCTTTAAATGGTAATGATGATGATGATGATGATAATAATAATAATAATAATAATAATAATAAAAAATAATTGAAAATGAGAAAATAATAATAATCAAAAAAGTCAAAAATGAGCATGCAAAACTGCTGTGGGACTTCCAAATACAGACTGACAAAGTTTTAGAACACAATACCCCAGATATCACAATTGTGGAGAAGAAAAAAGTGTGGATCATCAACATTGTCATACCTGGTGACAGCAGAATTGACGAGAAACAACTTGAAAAAGTCACCAGATATCAGGGCTTAAGAATAAAACTGCAGAGATTCTGGCATACACCAGTGCAGGTGGTCCCAGTGGTACTCGGCACACTGGATGCTGTGCCTAAAGACCTAGGCAAACACTTAAAAACAATTGGTGCTGACAAGATCACCATTGGTCAGCTGCAGAATGCCACCTTACTGGGATCTGCTCGCATAATCTGCTGGTACATCACGCAGTTCTAAACGCTTGGGAAATGTTCGACTAGTGATTTGGGATATGAAATCCAGCATGGTCATGTCGTTTTCTGTGTATACTGTCATTTTTGTGTAAATAATAATAATAATAATAATAATAATAATAATAATAATATATAGGTGCTCCCACCCTCTGGAATCAACTTCCCTTGGAACTCCGATTAGCGCCTGACCTTCGCACCTTCCGCCGTGAATTAAAAACTTGGTTGTTTAAATCCCTTGACCTGGACTGATAATGGGGTTTTAAGGGTTAATTTTAAATCTTTTAAATTTTTAGACTTTATTTTATATTGTGGCTTGTTTTTATTATTGTGAGCCGCCCTGAGTCCATTGTGAGATAGGGCGGCATATAAACCGAATAAATAAATACACACACACACACACACACACACACACATATAATTATCTTTTCGTAGGTCTTTATGTGTATTTTTCTCTCAGCCAGGTTTTTCCTAGGTAAATCAAGATCTTTATATAGCCATAGTTCAGTGAAATCTCATTCACTAGTTTCTAGGCTTTATCAGACATCAAAACAGCATTTTGCTGTCTGTTGTGAGACTTAAGGGAGACTAAGATAGATCTATTTCTGACTAGTTTGTCTTCTTCAGTTAGCCACACCCTCATCTCATGACTCCTCCCTGTAATGGTCAAATATTTATTTTATTCTCTTTTCGTAATAATCTGGCTGAGAGAAAAATACACATAAAGACCTACGAAAAGAGAATAAAATAAATATTTGACCATTACAGGGAGGAGTCATGAGATGAGGGTGTGGCCATGTCCAAGAATTTTATAAGATACATCAACAAATTGCAGCTTCCTGCAATAACACCAGTGGAACTGCAAAAAACTGCGCTACTTGGAATATCATACATTTTAAGAAGATACTTGGTTGATACCTAGGATGCTGGCAGCAACCCGTATCAACCATTAGCACCAGTCAATGGTATTTGTGATGCATTTTTGAATGCTCAGTTGACTGAATTCCATGTCTAATGAATAAAGTAAATAATAATAATAATAACAACAACAACAACAACAACAATAACAGAGTTGGAAGAGACCTTGGAGGTCATCTAGTCCAACCCCTGCTCATGCAAGAGACCTGTTGTACTGAATTATGCAATATTACATAAGATGCATATTGTTTTATTATTCATCAGACTTTCTGCAGCATGAGACTTTTTTAAGGCTTTGGACACAGAAGTAACAAGTAAAATTTTTCTTTTAGGCAGGAACAATTTGGATAGGATTAAATAAACGAATAGCTTTGAATGGGTGATGAAGTTAGGTCAGGTAGGCTCAAGCTTGTTCTTCTACCACTCTAATAATTAAATCTCCAGCATGCCAAGGGGAAAAAAGGAAAGTGGCTGGGATCTTTGAATAATCAGCAAAGCAAGGAATAATCTCAGTTGCCATCTGTGAGTTTGTTTCACCCTTTCATCTGCAGGTATTTAGAATGTTCACCAACAGGCAAAGTGGCAAATTAAAAAAAACTTTTTTGCTATGAATCTTCTGTTGTGAATAATTACTGTATTTCTAGCTTTGACATTTTCTTTTAAACAGTGTTGTTCAAATTTGGAAATGGGGTTTTTTTGAAGTCTATACCTCTTAAAGTTTGAAAAACACTGCTTTAAATTGCAATAGTGTCACATATAAATGACTAACCCTATGATTGAATTTTATATAGTAAGAGAATACAAGTGTTGATTCCCTTTTACGATAACCTCCCCCTCTTAACTCCTCCTTACCTTGACTCCACCCCTTTAGTATATAAGCATCATCCCGCCCCTTCATCTTCGGTTCTTCTCTCCTGTCATAATTTCTGTAATGAAGAGAATAGAAACAATAAATATTTTCTAATTGAAGACTAATGGCATTTGTGAGTTATTGGGCTTGATCCTTGAATCTACGTAACAAATAGACCTTGATCCTTCTCCTGAAAAATGGTGGCAAGGCAGGGGTGGGTTCTAAGTTTTTTTACTACCGGTTCTGTGGATGCGGCTTACTTTGGGGGCGTGGCTAGCTGGTCATGTGACTGGGTGGGTGGGGCTAGCTGGTCATGTGACCGGGTGGCCATGGCTATGTGTATAGGGACTACTCAGAGGGCTGAAAAAAGTCATTTCTGACAGGTCCTCGCACTTTTGACTGGTCCTCACATTTATGACCATCCTCATATTTATGCCCATGCAGCATTCTTAACAACCATGTCACTCATTTCACAACTGCTTCTCTACACCATGGTGATAAGATAGGGCAAAAAACATAAAATGTGAGGACAGTCGTAAGTTTGAGGACCAGTCAAAAGTACGAGGACCAGTCAAAAATAACTTTTTCAGCCCTCTGAGTAGTCCATATGCATTAAAGGATACAGCAATAGAGAGGAATGAAGGAAGGGGAGAGAAATTAGAGTAGGAGTGAGCGTAAAAGAGGGACGAAGAGAGGAGGAGAAGGAGAAAGGAAGAGAAAGTAGGGAGGAGGAGAAGTGGGGGAAGAGAAAGTAAGAAGGAAAGAAAAGAGAGAGGTGGTAGGTTTGAGGAGAAAGATTGCTGTACAATAAAAAAGATGAAAGGGAAGAAAACCAACCCCAAACACATATAAAGATATAAAGATAAAGAATGAATTGTTAAACTTTAAAGAATAAAAGAGAACAAATATGAATAAATAGCAATAATTAGAAACACGCATACAAACATACAATGTATTTTCTTTGAACAGAATATTTGGCCGGTTCACAAATTTAAACAGCGTTTAGTCATTTCACTTAAATTTACAATTTCTATATTTCCTTTTTGCCATATTTATTCCTCATCTATTTTTTTAAAAAAACAATATTACCCTTCATCCTCATCTCTAATCTTAATCAAATTCAATTTTTCCCTTCTATTCTATATTATACTCCTTCCCATTGTCATCTGTTTTTATATCCATGCTCACATTGGTTAATTATGTAATATTACAGTTGTTTAATACAAATTCAATATTTTAATATAAATCAATTAGTTATATAACTATCTTTTTTGTATATTAATCAATATGAACATGAATATTACAATTATTTCCATGCAATCCAATTTCTTACAAATCAATTAATTATATTTACCAATAATAAAAAACCAAATAATTTCCCCCATATATTCCTCCAAACCACAACTTAACCATTTTTGCTTTCAACACAATATACAATTAATAGTATCTCAATTATTACAATTCTCTAGTTAAATAGAGCTTTTTTTCTTTTGTGTTTTAAAATCTTGAACTCTCCTCTTTTGCCATTTGCCATAAATTTCCCATTGTTTGCACCTACCTTTTTTGATGAGGAAAAAGAAAAGAAATCTGTCTTTCCAACGTTGCAACAAACAGCAAAGCCAACAACCTGCTTTACTTTCGGTTTCGTTTTCAGCTTGAGTTGCACAAGGAGAAAAAAAATTCTGCTCCAGCAGCAACTCTTTGCAGCTAGCAAAAGACCCCTGCACAAAACAGCTGACAGCTGAATCAGCTGAGAGTTGGAAGGCCGATCTAATCAACTTGTGGTAATTAACCTATGATGAAGCTGAAAGGAGCTGTTTTTTCTATTTTTGCAGGCACCAGTCTACTCATTTGTTTTCTTTTAACACTGATCAGCTGTAGGGCGGCCCTTTGAAGCCCCGCAGCAAGAGTTTAAACAGTTTTTTTTCCCTCTAGCCATTAGCTGGGACTCAGGAGGCAGCAATAGATTGGGGGTGGGCGGGGTAAGCGACCGGCGACCGGCCGGGAACCGGTTTGGGAATGTGGCCAGCCAATCTTATTACCAGTTCTCCGAACTATTAATTTTTTTTACTACAGGTTCTTGAGAACCGGTGCGAACTGGGAGCAACCCACCACGGTGGCAAGGACACTTCAGTAACTTTAGAATAATCACACTTTGCAGTAATCTCATTTTACTGTGATTCTAAGACTTCCCAATCTATAACTAAAAATATGTAATCAATGGATTTAACATCTAGTAGGGACTTAACATCTAATAGCCGGTCTGTATTCTGTCCTCTTTTTCAGTTTGTTTTCTGATATTCTTGTACTAGTTCTTAATGTCATAGATAGGCACATTTAGTAAAGTGTCATGTATATATTCAACACTGTGTTGCTCTTCTATATAATAATATGCTTTAAACTTCATAGTTATATAATCTTAACCAAAAATCTCATGACTTGTTAAAATTTTACATTAGCAGAATCAAAGTGAGATCACAGCTGATGCATTTAATTTTAAAGAAGTTAATTACCATTATTTTGTGCTTGGATAAGACTGTACTTGCAATATCTACAGAATCTCTTAGAATCCTTTTACAGGCAGAATCCATTTTTGCTAATTGAAATATTTCAGGTCACCAAAAAGCAATAAAGTTATCACTGGTACCAGTTAATAAGAATAAAATATAGAGAAGAACAAGAATACAAGATGTTTCTGCCATTTGTGCAGAAAATTCTTTTTCTAAAGTAAGAAATATGTTCAGTAGAATTGACTCATTAGTAAGTAACCATGGAATGTCAGATTTAGATTACAGTCCTAACTATATATAATTACTTGGTAGTAAACTCTCTATATAATTACTTGGTAGTAAAACAATGTCATTCAGTAGGTTCTATTTAAAGAAAGGCATATATATTTCAGCATACAAATAAAGTTGCTAAATTGATTAATTTCAGATAATTTAGAGATTGTTAACTGTAGGATCATTGCATTTTGTACAAAGGTTAGTTACTTTCAAACCAGGTTGATATTATAAAATCAAAACTTTTTAAAGCTAAAATGGATCTCATTTTTAGCAGAATAACATAATTGGAGGTCTTGTAGTCCAATTCACTGCTCAGGCAGGAAACCCTATACCATTTCAGACAAATGGTTGTCCAATTTCTTCTTAAAACCTCCAGTGTTGGAGAAACCACAACTTCTGCAGAAAAGTCGTTCCACTGATTAATTGATATAACTGTCAAGAAATTGGTTCTCTTCTTGATTAGTTTCCATCCATTGCTTCTTGTCCTGCCTTTTAACTGATGGTTATCAATAGCAACTTTTTTTATTTAATATAAGTATTTGGAAATCTCCATAGGGAAAAAAAAACTATGGTAACAGTTTATCTAGTCATAATGCAAATCATCTATTGACTGGTAGTTGCAAAACTTTACATTTTCAGGGTTTTTTCATACATTCTTCAAAAAGGTTTTACCGGCATCATATCAATTTTAACTGCCTGGCTTTAGATATTCAATCATATTTTTTTCAGATTTTGTTTTGATTTTTGTGTGATGATTGAAATCTCTGATTAAATTTAGTGGTGATGTTTACTTCCATTAACTGTTAAATGTATCCTAGTCTTACTGTTTTGAGGAATATTGTTATTTATGCGATGGTGGCCCATTTTTGAAGAATTGTGGAGGCAAATTAACAAAGAAATAAAGGAAGTTTAACAAGACAGGCAATCATGTTTTTTTAACTTTTATTTTTGAAAAGCATCTGTTCAAATTCAATTGCAGAAATGTATGGAATCTCTTCCTGTCTTCTTCCTACATTTTCAAACAATGGCAAGCTTAGCAAGGGAAATAAAGATGTAATTATATCTTTAAAATACCAACCTCTTTTCCTATGAAACAATGCCTTTTCCTAGTAAACAATGCCTTTTTCATTGGAGCTCTCATGAATACACAACAAAACAAAACAAAAGTCTATTTTACAAGATATAAAACAATACAGCCAATTGTATTTTGGTTCTATGGGGTCAGGTAGGCCAATTTTACAATGCACGCTTACTTTTGCACAAGTTTACGTATTTTTCGGTGTATAAGACGCACTGGAGTATAAGATGCACCTTAATTTTGGGGGAGGAAATCAAGAAAACAAGAATTCTACCTCTGCCTACCAGCATTTTGGAACGGTCTGGGGGGAATCTGCTTGGGAGCTTTGGTGAACAAGGCGGGTGCCACGATTTGCAGCTGGTCACCCCTCTGGCCACCCAGCAGACAGCTTAGGGCAGGCAATGGCTGCAATGACTTCACTCCCCTGCAATGTAGGAGCTGCTGCCTAAGCCCTCTGCGCCCAGGAGCCGAGCGAACCGAATGAGAGCGCCTAAAGAAAAACGCCTCTCCTTTCCAGCCACCACTGCCCAGATTCCCCAATGCAATAATCAGAGCTGCGTTGCAGGCAGTGGGAGGCCAGTTGCCCTGCAATCTGATGACCTGCCACCTCTCTGCACCCAGGAGTCGAGCAAACGAGAGTGCCTAAAGAAAAATGCCCCTCCTTTCCAGCCACCGCTGCCCAGATTCCCCAATGCAATAATCAGAACTGCGTTGCAGGCAACGGGTGGCCAGTTCCCCTGCAATGTGCAGCGGGGAACTGGGAACCATTTAGGATTCGGGGTGGGGATTGCAGCGCTTCCACCTGAAAGTGCTTTTCTTCCCGTGCTTTTCTTGCAGCGGTTCTTCCTGAGGAACAACCGAAGAGGGTTGTTCCTCAGGCTGTGCCCCGACCCAGATCTCTGCCGCCTAGAACTGCCCGAAAATGGCCGGCAGGTGGGTGGGGCTACATTCATCGTATAAGATGCACCCAGATTTTCACCCCCTTTTCGGGGGTAAAAAGGTGTGTCTTATACATCAAAAAATACAGTAATTTAATTGACTGGTACTTTGGAATAACATACCTTGTACCTTAATCTAGCTCCAAATAAAGCGTGGAACATTGTGTTTACCATTCTACATTGATAAGGGCAGTGAGTTATCTAGGCCTATAAACAAGACCTTATAGTTATCTAGGCCTATAAACAAGATGGTTTTTAGGTATTTCTATCCAACTCCCCAGGGAAAGAAAACTTGTGATAGTTCAAAAAAATTTTCTTTTTTTTCTTTTTTTATTATTATAACATAATGTGGCATTACAAGACATACAACATTTATGTATATACTCTTAACAGCTATTTAGTGATTATCTTCTTCTAATATTCACATTATCCCCTTTTCCCTTTATATTATTCCAGTTTCTTCTTGTCCCCTTTTCTTTTAATTACAGTGTATTTCTTAACATTCATATTAATTTTATATTTTCTATAAATTGACATATTCATTCTTTCCATTTTTAAATTTTATTCCTCAAAATTATTTTTCTATGGTGATCTGCCTTTCAACTATCCCAAATGTAGTCATCACTATTATGTATGCATGTATGGCACAAATGTTAGAAACTACAAAAGAAAAGCGAAACAATCTTCCATATGTTAGAGTTTCAGACTAATGTGTAATAGCCTTTTTAATAAAACAGAAATGAGGCCAGTGTATAAATCTCTTGAATGGCATTTGAAAAGAACCCAGATAGGCTAGTAAAAAACAAATGGCAACTAATGTATCTTTCACATTGGCTGTGGCAGTGATTTACTATGTTGTCTGCAATGCTAAATATACATCATAAATTCCTCCAACAGGAGTCTTATTATGTTCATCCATCTCTTCCCTCTGAACCAACATTTTCGCCTTTCATAAACCCTTATTGTTTAAAAAGGGTCTCATTATATGAAATATAATGTCGGTGAAAGCCAGAGATCTTCCATTAACCTAATGAGGACTTTGTGTGCAATTGTAAAGGTACAGAAAAAGTGATGTTATTATTAAAAGCATTTCATTGAGTGACATTGGACCACCTATTTTTTGTTGAGCTATCAAAAAAAGAAAAGGAAAGGAAAGGAGGGGGAAAAAGACAAGAAAACCCTGGCCATACACATATAAACTTTTACTGGTTCACAGATTATTTTCCTTTTGGATAAAAGATATTTTGTGAAATTCTATCAAGTAATTCAGTTTGAGACAGAAGAAAAAAATGGCAAAGTATGTGAAACAGAAACAATTTGTTGTCAAGGTCACAATTCGCAAAAATAAAGGGGGGGACAAAAGAAAACTAAACAATGGTTATATTAGGCGGAGGAATATGGAAACAAATGGGAAGATATAAATTGTGGAAAGGAAACTAGGTACCTGTTTATGTTAAATGTAAATAAAATATTTAGATTAAGAATATACATACATACATACATACATACATAC
>WNWU01000007.1:14946965-14968620 GCA_012654045.1 Ptyas mucosa | reverse complement strand
GTATAAAAGAGATTAAAATAAGAAAGAGAAAATGTATAAATATGGATTACTGATGCAAAGATGTTGAAAAGAAGATGTAAATATCTGTTTTCGTTTGTTTGTTTGTTTTTTAAAAAACTTTAATAAAATTATTTTATTAAAAAAATAAAAGAAATAAAAGAAAAATAAATAAAATAATAAAATAAAGTAGGTGGTAGTGGTTTTATAGAAGGATGCAACTTTATTTATTCAGAGTACATTTTACCAAATGCATTAGGTAATATTGTTATGCTACATGAACAACCAGGAGGCAGGTCATGCTAGACTTGATAGTGCAGTAAACAGATAAGTTATAAATAAGGCTTAGATGAGTTGCCTGGCAGCCAGTCTATTTAAGTCAATATACTTAATAATAGTTATTATGACAGGAATTCAAGTTAACCTACAGAGGCAGGGCTCTGATGAAAAATATGTATTTATTGAAACTGTCATATTAACTAGACCATCATCAGTGAGAATGACAGATACTTCCTCAAATGTACTTAAATGTGCCATTCATATACCTTATGAGATGGAGGTACATACTTATTTAATCTAAGTACATCACTTTTCAAGAAATATATCTTAGTGTGGGTAGCTTTCCATGTATGACGTACTTGAGTAATTTCAAGATTACATACTATAAAAAGATATAATACAACTCCTACTTAGGTTTTGTGGTTCCTACTACAAGAATCTCATATACATGGGTTGAATTATCACACCTTTCCTATTCTTCTTTTAAAAAATAACAAACAATTATCAAAACAAGATCCACAAAAATATACACTTTTTCAGTGATTACAGTTAATAAAGCAACTCCACCCATCCCACCCCCCAAATGTAACATGCTAATATATGGATAAAATGGAAAATACAGAACAAATTCCTTTAAAAGGCTTATTAGGCTACATATAACAGTTCTCATAATGTATTTAGTTAAAAGTACAATTGAAAATATAAATATTGTTAAGTGATTCTTCTAGTTTAATAATATCTTTATTAAATTCATGTCAATTAAAGCAAACTAAATATTTTATTTAATTTTCAAGAGAAAAAAACAGTTTCATATTATTATAATCACTGTTTACTAAAGTAAGTTGATGATGACAAATGGTTTGGTTTATAGGGAAAATAGCCAAAAATTGATCCTGTAAAGATTTACTCATGGTCTGATTGGTTTCAATAGTTCATGTCTAATTAACATAAGACTTCAATTTTAGTAAGACATAACATGACAACTATTTTTATTTTACACATAATACAGAGAAATAGGAAAGTATAATATTAACAAATATATTTATTGCTGAAAAATATCAGGAGTGAGTTCCATATGCAGTATATTACCTAGGTATAATTTATCTTTGATATGGTAAACTCTTCTTTTGCATTCCACTGTGACAATGAAGATATTATCAGATTTTTTTCTGATAGCTAAAGTCAACCTTCCAATATTTAACTGGTTGACATGCATAAATAGTTGGTTTTGTCATTTGTTCTGGATCCCAGAATCAGAGCCAGAACCCATGGATTAAAATTGCAAACAAGTCAGTTCAGGTTTGATATTTGAAGAAATTTCTCTGTTGACAAAAATTCTATCCATGAGTAGAATAAATGTCTCATAAAGTAGCCTGTTTCCCTTTCATTTGAGGTTTTCAAATATATGCTTCAGTGTAATAATTAAGATGTTGGATTGGTAATTTGAACATTTATTTGTTTAAGTATGAATAAATAGTTATCCCAAAGAGAAAAAAGAGAGGAGAGGAGAGGAGAGGAGAGGAGAGGAGAGGAGAGGAGAGGAGAGAACAATTTCCCTTTTTTCCAAGTGATAAACAAGCAGAAATCTAAAGTCATCATTCAGAAAGTGATAGCGCCAGATTTTTCTCATCTTCTGTACTGCTTGTCAGTTTATCCTAGGTAGTGCAGACAGGAAACATGACCAGATAAGCTATTTCTACTTTATTGTAAGGATATATTAATAGAATTTTATTGATTGATTTATTAAATTTATATGCCACCCATTTTGTTATCATGAATCTTGCAAGTCTGAAAATATATATCTCTCCCCATTTCTTTTATCACCTGAGTTAGGGAGGATCCTTTCTGAGTTTCTTCCTCTGCCCCTTATACAGCTGCAGGCTACCACCTCTTTCCTGAGTATTCCCTCAGCAGTATCTATTTCCTGCCCTCCAAGTCTCTCAAGATCATTTCCACACTACAGTTCTGGAATTTGCCTAGTAGATTGTCCCATCTGGCAATCATTGAATGGTAGGAAGATTTTTGTAGATGTGAAAGTCCGATATGTTTGTAAGCTATTCAAAAATGCTTCAATCATCTATCCTCCTATTTTTCTGCTACACACACACACACACACACACACACACACACACACACACACATTTACTTAAATTATATTGACTGGTCATATCAACATTAAAACTAGCCATGTGCAAGATTGACAGACTGCTAATTAGTATCACAGATTTGTATTCAGAAAATATGAAACACATTAAATTAACCATTGATAATTTAAAAGTGACACTATTTTAATGACATATGAATCATCTCATGCTGTTTTCTTTGTTCAGCGTGTTTGGTAATCCATAAAGATCCTTTATGTTGAATTCTAATATGTATTAACAGGTACAAGGACAGGTACAATTTAGGATTATAGATACAGACATGGAAAGGGAAAGAGAAGGAAAAATAATAGTTTTCAAAAAAGTTGCAACTGGGCCAGCAAAAAAAGTAGTCTTGAGGAACATATCCATCTTCAGAATTCTAATTTCAAGCAGAATATTTTTCTCTCACTTTGTAAGATGGTTCTGAAATCTGGGGAGTTCAGCAGCAGCAGCCAGCAGTACTTCCTATCTATCTTTTAAGAGGCTAGGCTATAACCATCAGAGATGATCACCTCAGATAGGGTAAGTGCTACTTGACTTCTGCAATTTCTATCCATTAGAATTATGGAGACGTACTAAACATCCAAATGGATTGATATTCGGTTTCATCTTTGATACATGATTGAAAGCATAGTACATAATAATTCTAAACCTCTGCATGAACTCTGAAATGAAGCTTTGGTGCTTTTAATACTCTCTTGCTGCAGTGCAGTCATGGTTCTCATATCAACTGTATTCCAGGGCCTTACCCTTACCGAGTAAAGTCTAGCATTTACAACCTATTTCTTATTAAACATAGTGTAATACAGGACTGGAACAATTTCAGCCAGAAAGTCATTTCTTTTTAATGTTCACACAATGTTCTTTAATATTTACATTTTAAACTTACTATTTAATCAACTTGTGTGTTATTATCCTGCATATATTAATATTCCCCTGTGCTGGCCAATTTTCTGATGCAAAATACTTTTCTATTTGTGATCTGTACGTTTGTGGGCTGATAATATGCTTTACCTGCCTGTTTATCCTTGTATTGCTAATCCTGCAAAATTTGCAACTCCTTTCACTGCACTTACTTTTACTCTTACTTTTATAACTCTGCTAGAATAAGTGCTCTAAAGGAATATTATGCAGGTACTGTTAATAAAAAACATGCATATCATGAACAGATTTTTCTTCTTCTTTGGTAGTTCTGGTACTGGCTATTAATGCATATAATTACTTAGTTCCTTTTTATGAGAACATCATTTATATGCATTTTGTAAAATATGTATTAATAAACGATGAAAGGTCAATGGTCGGCACAATTCAGATACCTGGCATAAAATTATATTGGTACTGAAAAGCTACATAGGCAAAAATGCTTTCATGCTTAATGAATTTAGACTGTAAATAAAATTGGAAGAGAAATGTATTTAACTACAATCAAAAATGGTGCACGTTAAAATCTGTTGAAAGACATTTTATCTCTAGAGTAAAAAAAAAGTTAAAATATTGCAATATGAATAGTTAAAAATGATGTAGTCTCACACAAAAATGCAAACATTCTATGTTTCTTTATTAAATTTGTTTGTTTCTTTACTTTTAAGACATCCAATGATTCAAGAAATAAAACAGCAAGTACTAAATTAGTTCCTGTCAGAACGAATCTTTCTATAGCTCCCCTTATCTGCCAGAACCGATGAAGTTTTTTGGATGAAGCAAAATGTCTTCTTTTCCTTACTCAATGATATCTTACTTAAAGATATTTTATTCTAGATATTTTATTCTTTTTAACTATCAGCAACTATTGTCTGCTTGTAATCTTTTATTCAAACATTCACCTATAATTAATGTTCAGAAGAAGGTAATTTTTGAACACATGTGCAGATCAATAAAAACATATTCATTATTTGGAAATGAATATTGGACATAAAAAGACTTATTTTTTTCTAGCTTTGGAAATCTAGACTTTGTATCAATACAAGTAGTCCTCAACTTACAACCATAATTGATCCCAAATTCAAAAAGTGAATTTTGCCCCATTTTCTTGCCACAGTTGTAAGTGAATCACTGCAGTTGTTAAGTTAGTAACACAGTTGTTAATTGAAACAAGCTTCCCTATTGACTGTGCTTTTGAGAAGGTTGCAAAAGTTCACAGAAGGTGATCACATGACCAGACACTGCAACCATCACAAATATGAGTCAATAGTCTAGTATCTGAATTTTGATCACATGACCATAGGGTGCTGCAATGATTGTAAGTGTGGAAAACAGACATAAGTCACGTTTTTCAATGCTGTTGTAACTTCTTTTTTTAAAAAAACAAACAAACAAACAAGTTTTATTGGGTTTCCCCCCACCACACATTCACCAACATCTTTTTGAACAGAGTATTGTCCATATTTTATCTTATACAATTTATCAAATTCAAATACATTTTACTCAATTACAATTTTTGCCACAAATTTCTTTTTTCCCCTTTTTTAATCATATCTCAATATATCTTTGCTTACTTATATAAACAACATCTTCATTCACCCTCAAATTCTAATTTTCCTGCTTATTCATATTTATTCTCTTTTATTTTTTAATCATTCATTCTTTATCTTAGTATATTTATATATGTTTGGGGTTATTTTTCTTCCATTTCATCTTTTTTTGTTGTACATCAATCTTTCTTCTCAATCCTGCCATCTCCCTCTCTTCTTTCCTTCTTACTTTCTTTTTCCCTCCTCTCCTGCTCCTCTCTACTTCCTCTTCCTTACTCCTTTTCCTCTCCTTTCTTCCTTCCTGTCTATCCCTCTCTCCTATTCTGATTTCCCTCTCTTCCTTCCTCCCCTCTCTTCCATCCCTCTCTCTTCTCCCCTTCTCTTCCATCTCTCTACTCTCTACTCCTCTTTCATCTCTCTCTATTGCTATATTCATTTTCAATTTAATATTTTCCACTATGGTGTCCAGGCAACTCCAATATTTCTCATTTATTAAAAATATAACTCAAAATTCCGCTCCTCTTTTTAATTATTAACAAATATTTCAACTTATTGCATTTTTTCCTTGAAACCTTTGTTGAAATAATCTTCCACCCTTGCTTTTTTCCCTTTAACAATGTATTTCTTTCGTTTTACTTCTTACAAGCCTGTCATTTACATTATTTACTAACATTCCATTTCCATTCAATTTTACATTTCAATTTCAATTCCCATCTTAATTTCAATTAATTCTTTTGTTGCTTTTATTTCTCTCCACTTAGTGCTTCCTCCAACATCAAAAACAGTTCATTTTTTTCACATTTATCTACTGATCTATTTTACATTAAACAGTTAAACAGTTATTCTCACTGACTCCTAACTATTTTCTTTTAAACTCTCCACAATCCCATTTCTTGATGCTTTCCTCCCTTTCTCCCATTCCCTTACCTTCTTCCTCTTCCTTTTCTTATATCTCTCTGCCTCTTTTCTTTAATTTTCACTTTGTTAATTTTCCCTCTCAATATTTCCCCATTTATTTATCTTCTTTTCAGTTTTGAGATGCATTTTCTCTTATCCATTTTTTATTCTATCACTGTTAATCCCAGTGTAATCATCTTTATCTTTATTTTCACTTATTTCCTTTTCAATATTTTCTCCTTGTTTCTCTTGAGAAACAACAAGAGTGCTGTTGTAACTTCTAACGGTCACTAAACAAACTTTTGTAAGACAAGGGCTAAATGTAGTTACAAGATGTTATAACAGTATGCAGCTATTCCTGAGGAAATATACATTCTGTCATCATTACTTTTATAGAACCACAATAGTGGCTGGATGATTCCTGAAGATGCCACCAGGCAAATAATCAAAGAAACAAATCCACACTGTTCACTCTTTTTCCAGCCCGAAATTTACTTTGAAAATTGCTTGCTGCAAACTATCTGCATCATTTCAATCTTTCTGCAAGTATGCAAGTTACTTATGAAGACCATAGCTATTCTATTGCTAGTTTTCATAGCTATTGCCATAAAAAACAGGGAACATTTTTTTCTTCCTTCAAAACCTCTTCCGGAAACCAGGAGAAATTGATAATGTTTAATACTGAGAAAAATAATTAATATATCACTTTAAATGGTATCAAAACATTGATAAACTTTTCTTCTTCTTTTTTCTACAAAGATTGACTTTAAAGAGGCTGGTTCCCAAGCCCCATCCTTTATATATATCTATAAAGTCAGAGTTTATCGTTGAAGAGAGTCTATTTGCTCACCAATTTCATCTCATTTTGCTGAAAAGTACAAATGGTAAAACATTTTCTGTGCTCCCAAAACTATTTTAAGTCTATGAGATGAAGCTTCTATTTGATGAATCATACTTTGGAATTGAGCCTAAATAAATCTTTTACCATAGAGTAGCAAATTGGGATCCAAACTATCATTGTGATTTGTATACATTCATAATTTGATATCAAAGAAAGCAGTCAAAAGTGTTGATATGTTATGCTCTTCTCTATAAGCTTTCAATATATTGATCATTCTTCCTATATAGAAATGAAAACCTACATAGAAAAAAAAATACAAGAGCACTAAATGAAAATTAAGTGCAAGGTACGTTATTTCATTTATGTCTACTTGAAAAAAAAGAGTATCGCTTTTGTTGCAGAGCTCATAATTGTACATGTATCTATGAATTCAATACTATGGAATCTCTTTTAAAATATCTTATACATTATAATCTAAGGTTTTAATGCATCAGTACTGATGTTCTGTCCTATTAAATTATCTAGATTATTTTTTTTATTTATGCTCATAATCTTTTATAAATAACTGATTTTTATGGATGCCATAATTAATGTTTCTTATCAAATTTCCCTTCTATAAACATATACCTTCCCTATCTTTCAGAAGTTTTTGAATATTGATGTTTGTGCCAATTTTAGGGGGGGGAAACTTGCTTCTCTCCTTGATTTATTAGAATCTTGTGCAAAAAAGTTTCTTATAACATGACCACGAGTTTAATTTGTTTGACATAATTAACACTCCTTTCCCTCTTTACAGAATCTTCTAGACCTCTAACATTTAAAACATATTTTACATTGTTCTCCCATTATCTTTACAGGATGGCTCAGTGGCTAAGACGCTGAGCTTGTCAATCGAAAGGTCAGCAGTTCAGTGGCTCAAATCCCTAGTGCTGCAAAATAGGATGAGCTCCCATTACTTGTCCCAGCTTCTGCCAACCTAGTAGTTCGAAAGCATGTAAAAAATGCAAGTAGAAAAATAGGGACCACCTTTGGTGTGAAAGACTTTGATTATTCCAGTTTAATCCAGAAGGAGCTTGAGTGGCGTAGCAGGCTAATGCCTCCTATTAAGGCAGCATTTAACATCCAGCTGCCTGCAATTACTGCGAGTTCTAATCTCACCAGGCTCAAGGTTGACTCAGCCTTCCATCCTTTCTAAGGTGGGTAAAATGAGGACCCGGTTTGTGGGGGCAATAAGCTGACTTTGTATAAATATACAAAAGTATGACGGCTATTGCTTAACGCATTGTAAACCGCCCTGAGTCTCCGGAGAAGGGCGGCATATAAATATATATATATATATAAAAATCCATTTTTAATATAACACTAGCATAATAGAAATGGAAAGTGAGATACCACGTGATCAATTTTCTAACCTTCCCCATTAAAGCAAATTGGTGATCATGGATGAGGTAGCCAACATTAAAATAGCTAAAATTGTCATCACTAAATGATTCACTGCATGAAGAAGGGAAGGAATTGAATGTGCTTTTTTTAATCAATAAACTTAAGAATTAAGAATTTGAGTTCCATTGATTTCATTCAGGACATTTTTTTATTTCTTTGAGAAATGTATTGAGACATCTTGGTTAAAACTGATGAAATATAAATACAACTGAATGTTGTGACCATTGTGCTTTTGCTAACCACATATTTTGTAGACATTTATATTCAAAGGTGCAATAAGCTACTTCTTATGACTGGAGAACAGTTTTCATAATCATTTTATATGATTATATATAGATTGTATTTTCCGGACTATAAGACGTTCCAAAGTATAAAACGCACCTAGCTTTTGAGGAGGAAAACAAAGGGGGAAAAAAATCTGCCTCTGCCTCCCAGCAATTTACTTCCTTGCAGCAAACAGCAAAGAGCCTGGTCAGCTTCTTCACAGCCTGATTTAGCACAAGCAGCTGATTCGGGCTGGATCGGCCTCCCAGAATACCACCTATCAGTTGTTCCAGGCTGCAGGGATCACCACCACCCTTTGCCGCTGTCACTGCCCATCTTTGCTGCCACCCATCACCACCTCCATGCAACCCATTTTTTGCCTCCGCGCGTCCCATTTTTGGCCTCTGTCTGCCCCATTTTCAGCCTCTGTGCATCCCGTTTTTGGCCAGTTCCAGGCTGTGGGGATTGCTGCCACTGCTGCCTATCCCTGTTTTTGAGGCCTGGCGCATGTGCAGAAGGGGCACCCAGCAGCAAAGTAAATGCACAGAAGGCCAGGCACATGCGTGGATGGAGTGCATGCAAGTGAAGCAAGATCTAGATAGATAGATAGATAGATAGATAGATAGATAGATAGATAGATAGCAGACAGATAGGCAAATAGAGAAGTGGTAGATCCTTTTAGGATAAATTATCAACAAACAGCAGATAAAAAATGTACCACACATTAGCACTTTATTTAGTAGTAATAAAGGACTTGGAAAAGTTGCAGGTTGTGTCTATATCTATAGGTTTATCCTGACCAGGTTAAAATTATTGTGCTTTGGACATATTAAGTAAAGACCTAGCTCTATAAATAAATCTATAATGTTGGGAAAAGTAGAAAAAAAAGACAAGAAGACAACCAAGGAAAGTGGATTGACTCAGTTACCATGGCAATCAGAGCACTATTAAAAATCCAATTTGGCAACAGATCAGTCTAATGATAATATATCTATGTGGTCACTAAGAATAAATACTAACTTGAAGGCACACAATCAATCAAGCAATTATCAGAATCAAAATATTTTTGTACTTCTGGAAAATGAATAGCAAACTGAATCTGATACAAGACAAAGCATCACATACCCTTTCTGGTATTTTGGTTTTGTGCTGCTGTTCTATCAAATTCAGCCAAAAATAAAATTTAAATAAAATTTAAAACAATATTTGCAGGTTGAAGAAATGAGTTGAAAGTAACATAATAACTTTAACTCGGACAGATGCAAAGTCATTTATTTAGGAAACAAATATCAATGCACAGGTAAGCTGTGGATAACAAGCTTGGCAATAGATCTTGCAAGAGTTGTTGATTGTAAATTGGATATGAGTGAGCAACATGATGTGGCTGCAAAGAAGGTAGTAAATGCAGTGTTAGGGTGCATCTAGAGAAATATAATTTCCAGAGAACAGGAAGTAATTGTTCCATTCTATTTTGCTTTGATTGGATCCCAGTACAATGTAAGGGAAGCACAAAATAGGAAATTGGATTCAGTGTCTAAATGAATCCTTCCAACTCTATTATTCTGTGTTTCTAATAGCACGGACTACCATTGCCTGGGGGCCTTTACAGATAAACATAGATAATTGATTTTTCCCTTCTTTGCAAGGTAAAATAGAAAACTGTATCACTTATAAATAAACACCTTTATAAAAATTAACCTATTGTTATCTGAATATAATATATTAGTATTCTCCCAAAAGAGAGATGTATGAAATAAAGGTTAACAGATTAATGAGCATATGCAGACTTGATAGAACTTCAAATAAATAGGTCATGGTTTTTTTTTTCCAAATTAACTTAATTTTGCTAGAAATCAGTAAACAAGTTATTCAGAGCTTATTCATTTTGTTCATCCTATTTCATATATTTCTGCTTCTGAAAGAAGACAGTCCATTTTCAAACCAGCATTTTTCTTACATGAACATTTTGTTTCAGTAATTTTGTGTCAAGAGATTAACAGTTTTATGGTGGAAAGAAAAAAAAACTAGCCATTTTTAAACTATAAAATCATCACACTGGAATTTTTTTTCTTTTGAACTTTCAAAAACATAGTACCAATCTTTTGACTATTTCTGGGTTAAGTCACAAATGGATTATCATCAAGGACCTACATAATGATTCACCATCTGAAATTGCCTCTTTGCAATTGGATATGTGTTTCAAACAACCTTTAAGATGAAAATGGTTTCAGCTTTTTCCAGGTATTTTTCTATTATCACATGATCATCCTATTCCAGCTAGATTATAAGAAAAGACAAAGCCTGCTGGTTAGTACTGAAGCTCTAATTATAATCATAAAACAGTGCATGATCTCTGCCAGTTAGGGGTCTTTTTGACTATAGTTTAATTGCCTGAATTTTTTTCTGAGGTGTAAAAAAATGCTGTTATACTTCTTTCTGTATAAAATGTAGTATATGTTTTAATAGGCAACCAATAAATTTAAATAAAAAAAATAAAAAATAAATAGCCATCCAGTGTCCACAGTTGCCCAGAGTCATTTTGTTATGAGATGGGTAACAAATAAATTCAACAAATAAATAAAATGAAATAAATGTCTTCTGTCAAGAGATGGCCTACACTTAACAAGAACTGGAAGAATGCCAGACTACAAGCATCATCCACAAGACAGCCAATCAGACAATGAAAAAGGTAGTGATTTGAATAAGGGGAACTTAGGTATAAAACAGGAGACAAATGCAAGGCAGCCATAATGAGTGGAGAGGGAGGTAGAACAAGAATACAGAACTACATAGGTAAGAAATTGATAAAAAAAAAACATCTTGTCACTTTAAATTACTTCAAATTGCTAAGATCAAGTGGTTTATGTGCTAGGTTCTGACAGATCTGGAAAACCTGATCTTGAAACCACTATACAAAATTGCTCACAGCTCCTGGAACATTGGAAACAAGGACTAGAAAAAAGCTTATGTGATTCCAGTCTTTAAGAAGGGGGAAAAAAGAAGAAATATAGGATATGAAAGGGAATTATAAATAGAGGTTACTACAATTCAAATATGGATGTAATTTAAGATAGAGATATATAGAATTAGAATTTTTGTAAATATGTTTGTTATGATAGAGATACCGATATAGAAAAGCTGTCATTAGTGTAAAATTTTTGATATGTCTTTTTTTTTGTGTGTGTTGTGTTTTTTGTACCGTGTGTTTTATATGTTGGAATTTTAATAAATATTATTTTTTTAAAAAATAAGTAAAATAAAATGCAAACACCATATTTCCTAATGGATTAGATTCTGCTCATAAAAAAAAAAGAAGGGGAAAAAAGTGGATTCAGGAAAAGTGGATACAGATCTGTCAGCTTGACATCAAAAAAAGATAATAGAACTTCACATATAACAAAGTGATCAATAGAAGCCAGCATGGGTTTGTTATGAAATTAACTATGCCAGACAGATCGTATTGCCTTCTTCAATAAAGTGACTAAATTCATGGATCAGGGAAATGCTGTGAATGTAGTTTACTTTAATTTCAGTAAAACATTAACATTCAGTAAAACAGGACCACAACTTACTTTTTGATAAGATAGAACAATATGGTATAGAAAGTATCACCATCAGATGGATTTGCAGTTGGCTGACAAACCACACTCAGTGTGTAGTCTTTAATGGAACTACACCTACATGGAAGAAAGCATACAGTGGGGTACTTCAAGTTCTGTCTTGGGCCCAGCACTCTGCAACATCTTCATAAATGATCTAGATGAGGGGATATAAAAGGAATTCATCAAATTTGTAGATGACATCAAAATGGGAAAATTGCCAATGCTTTGGAATATAGACTTATGGTTCAGAAGAACCTTCACAATCTTTAGCATTGGCTTCACCAACAAGATATAGTTCAATGGTGAGAAATGTAAGGTGCTGCAAATGTATTGTTTTAGGATAGGTGGTACCTGCTTGAACAGGTATTAGCCAGAAGGTATGAGCCAGTACTGCAGCTGCCAAAAAATGTAATCCAGTCCTAGGCTGCATCAACAGAAGGATAACATCATAATCGTAAGAAGTGAATAGTACTGCTGTATAGTGTACTAAAGAGGCCACACTTGGAGTACTGCATCCAGATTGCAGAGAAGAGCAACAAAGGTGATAAGGGATCAAGGAGCTTAATACTGTAATGAACAGTTAAGAATGCTAGTTATGTCTAGCCTAATGAAGAGAAGGATTAGGGGTGACATGATAGCTGGTTTTTCTGGTACTTGTGGGGCAGTGCCAAGAAGGTGGGCATCAGCTTATTATCCCAAGTACCTGAAGACAACTCAAGGTGCTTGTTAAAAAGAGCTCCAATTTGGAATTAAGAAAAACCTTCTTAAGTAGGAACAATCAATAGAACAGCTTACCTCTCAAAGTTGTGGGTGCTCCATCTCTGGAGGTCTTCAAGAAAAGATTGGACAGCCATTTGTCTGGGATACAATAAATTCTCCTGCCTTGGGCAGGGGATTGGTGTGACATCAGTTCAGAAGATGAATTGTTGTTGGAACAGGAGACAGGCAGTTACAGCTGGAGAACTATGAGGCCCCACCAGAAGCAGGGGGGAAGAAAGTGTTCAGCTGCAGCTGCTAGTATAGATGAGAAGGAATTGCTTCGTCCACTTGATCCGTGAATGTGCAGGGTGGAAAGAAGACAGTCAGCAAGGCTACCCATGAGATGGCATGAGTGCACTGACCACCAGCATAAGCTGCACTGGCCAGCAACTATTTAGCTCAGCAATGGAACAACTCAATCATTTTATATGTGTTCATCCATCATGAATTCATGCTTTGACTCCAGAGCTGGATTGACACTTTGCTCTTTTGGATTTTGGACTTTGAATTTGGCTTTTTGGAACCTTACACTTGGATTTTGACTTGGTAATTTGTGTTTGGACTGTTTGGACAGCTTTCAATGGACCTAGTGTTTGGTGGGCTTGTGCTGTGATCTGGGATGGAAGAGTTGGACTCATTTGTGGGTTTGCATGGTTCCTGTGATAGGTGACTCCAGGGGGACATTAATTTAAGTTGCTAAAGCACCAGTAAAGACTGCAATCTTTGACAATATGAGCATGTATGGAGTGGTACAGAACAATTGGACCAGAAGACTTCCAAGGTCCCTTCCAGCCCTGTGGTTTTATGTTTCTATTAAGTTCTAGTTGTCATACAGAGCATTCCCAGGAGTCAGTGAGTATATGGGTATATGTGTACGTGTGCATGGATCTGATGTGTATGTATGAGAAAAAGGAAATGCTACTGAAATTTATACAAACAATATAATATAGATATCTGTTCCCAACTATGTTCATGTCAAAATAACAAGGTGTGCATCACAATGCCTGCTCTGGACTTTTTCTTCACTTGACAACATCACATGCATTGCAATGCTTTACGTTATGAACATATACAAGAAATAAAATTTGGTTTGAAATGTAATGACCAATGTTTTGTCACTGTCTCCCTCCCCACCAGTGAAACAATGCCCCTGAAGGCATAAGAGACCCTATCAGCTGCCATACACAAAATTCAGCTGAGAACATGTTATATTAAAATACTTGGACTATAACATGATATGATGTATAAAAATTCTAAGTCCCCCCATGTGAATATTTTACAAATATTCTTATAATTTCAGTGTGTAGAGCCATATAATTTCAGGCTTGATAGATGGGCTCTGTAACTTTGCCAAAGGATGACTAGTTCACATATGAATAAAGACAGAGAAATGTAATTTGGAACAGCTAAATGTTGTTATGACAAATATGAAGCAATATGTTAGAATAATTAAAATCACTGCCATGACACAAATTCTTAGAAACTTCATGGGACCAACTCAGCTGACAGCTTTCACATTTAGTAAGGAATTCAGCCAAATGTTCTCGAATTATAAAATGATAAAAACAGAAAATAGGTATTTCCATGAAAACTGATGATGGGAAGCACTATTGCCTAGCTTTCCACATAAAATCACTCTTGCCCTGATTTCAGAATCTTAAAAAGTCTGGACGATCCAATTCCCAGGTCAAAAAAAAAAATAATTTAACCATGAAAGCCTCAGTGACCTGGTTTCTCAAAATAAAGTAAACCATAAACTGTGTCTTTTAAACCACCAGAGGTGATTTTTAAATACAGTAAGCTAAAATGTAGCAAATTTAGATTATATTTAGCATAATATAAGAATAGTACCTATGTAATAGATTGCACAAAGGAGAAATGACTCACCTGTAATATTTAATAAAACAAAATCCAGTGGTCCAATACCCTAAAAGTTAGATTAAATCTTAGATCATTTTCAAGTGACTTTCCTGTCTGGATCATTTGATGTAATAGTTGACAGTTTGATGTGAAGGTTGAGAAATGTGTCATATATAAAATTTTAACAGCATTCTACTTCAGGTGATGACCTGATTTTGATTAATAAAATATTTTTTTCTTTATACATGAAAATTTTATCTTTCTCAGAATTTTACATGAATATCACTTAAGAAAATGATTATGAAACTTATAGCAAAGAAAAAAGAAAAGTATCATCCTATAAAACATCTATAATTTGATGAGATACTTGTTAATGATCACAGAAAAATATAATGTTGTAATCTAAGATTTAATAAAAGGCTGTCATAGCTGAGCAAATTCAGTAAATGGAATAATCAATACTTATGAAAAAATATGATGTACTGTAGGCAATAATGAAGCCATTTATAAAGAAGCCTCCAACTTGTGTAGTGTTAAATACTGTATAGTTTAAATGCCACAGTGATTTAATTGCTTAGATAAATTAAATATATGTGTGCCCAACTAAATATCTACAATTTTAAAAAATCCTTCAACAAATAGTGTCCCAAGAATATGTTCATTATTTTATTAGCCCTTACTCATAAGTAGCACTTCTTGCCAATTAATATCTGATAAACTGACACTAGAGTAAGGTGTAAAAGCAAACATCCAAGCTATAGAAATGAAGCTAATAATTGCTGAAGTAATCTCTGGCACCAATCTAATCCCTCTGCAGTTCCTTCCTGTCATTTGAACAACTGAGTGCCTGACCTTCAGATTCCTTGGAAAATGGCCTACTACTCCTTGCCTGGTTTTTAAATGATGACTTTTGGATTAACTTTGTGTTCTTATTCAAGAGACACTCAACCGTACCCCTATCTTAGCCACAGTTATTAGTATTTCAGTTTCTAAATGGGTCACCCAAACATGAAAGACCATTTCTCGTTAACACTAACTGTAATTTTAACTTGCTTTCTGGCTTCATATTTCTGTTTTAATTTGGCTTACACAGTATTTCTGCATAAAAATCTGAGTATAGTCAAATTAAGAAATACGTGGAGAAAAATGGAAATAAGCAATCCAATTTCTCCAGTGTTATCACAGAAGACAAATAACTCTGAAACAATCCAATTTATATTATTTCAATATAAAGCACATTTTGAATCAGCTTCTCAGACAATGCTCTTTAATGTCTTTATCTAACCAATTTGCACATTTTTCCCTAAAGCATTGGTTTGCCTTCTTTCTAACATTGCTGGTAGGCAGTATTAGGAAAACAATAATTCTCTATGTTTGTCATTTTGCATAATAGAAATGTATTTGCTACAATTTGTAGGAAAAATATTAATCAACTGAAAACTGTTTAAAGTGCCATAATACACTAGACATATTGTTTCTCTTTGATCAACTGAGCAAGTTGTGAAGAGTAGAAGTGCTTTAGGGTCTGCATTAATTATGCTAAATAGATTATTACTAAATAAAAAATAACAGCCTAAATGTTAAATTAAAAGTGTAAGAAAAAAACTTCAGGAAAAATTATCCTATCATTTCATATTTTTTCAAAATACACGAAATAAAATGGCAAACAAAATTGGGGTAATCCACAAGAACATTTGGGGGCAAATATTTTTCTTTTGTTAAAGTTTTTATACACAAAGAATTGTATATACATCTGTCCCACATTTCTGGATAATTACTAGAGCTGTCCCTACTGTTAGCAAGCTTTTTTTCCTAACACTCTGTAACTTAAATCTATTTTCTTCATCTTTGAATTTTGAACTTCTCCATTGAAGGTGGAAACAGCAGCCAGACGTGGGTTGTGCTCATTGGTCAGAATGAGGGACTGAGCCTGTCAATTCAGTTAAATTCCGCCCCTGTTGCTAGGGTCTCCCAGCTTTTTGCTCAGTCGGTCAGACTGGACAGTTGTGTGGATAGTTAGCTCTGACAGCTTTTAACATTAGAGTAATTTATTCATTCAATTATTTCATACCTGATTATTCGAATTTGACCATTCTTCCTTTTACTGGACATTCTGTAAATTTTTTTCCCTCAGGACGCCTTCAGATTCAACGCTGAGGTCTCGTTACTGTTATTCTTCCATTGCATCTGTCATCAAACTGGTCGGTTGGCTGGGCGTTGGTAGATTTTCACCCCCAGGGGTGACCCTAGGTCATCGGCTTTACTGGTGGGGTCTTTACCACTGATTCATAGATTCCTCTGAGGAGCAATGAATCTTTGTCCTCCAGTTCTATGTCGGTACCCCACTTGGGACCTTTCTCTGATGTTGGACACTCTTACGGGGTCTCTGCACGAACGCGGGTTCTGCAAGTCTATGACTTTTATCTGGCAAAGTGGCTTTCCTGGTTGCTATAACTTCTGAGCTGCGAATTTCTGAGACCGCTGCATTGTCTATCAGGATGATTTGTGTGTGTTCCATGCGGACCGTGTGGTCCTCAGGTTGGAACCTAATTGTGCCTAAGATTAACTCTCTCTTTCATCGTTTGCAGGAGCTGGTTCTTCCAGATTTCTGACTGTGTCCTTCCAATCCATTGGAGGGACGATTGCACACGTTCAGATCTACCTCTGGAGGACTGCTGATATTTGTCGGACAGAATCATTGTTCATTTCCTTTCTTCCTGCTTCTTTAGGGCACAGAGAGACTTCTGCAACGATTGGTAGTAGGATCCGAACTATGCTTACTATGGCATATGAGCTCTGGTCTTTGCTGCGTGACAGCTCATTCTACTAGAAGGGCTGCAACTACAGCTGCCTGGGCCTCTCAGGCTTTGTTGCTTGAGATCTGCAGGGCAGCTACTTGGTCTTCTCCTTTCCCCTTTGTTAGGCACTATTGATTAGGTAAATTTGCCTCCGAGGAGGCTGCCTTTGGGGAGGAGAGTGTTACAGGGTGTTGATATGCGAGGGAAGTCTTCTGCCCAGACTGTTCCTTCCCGTGAGCTGGGACAATGAACTTTGGTATGTCCCACGTCTGGCTGCTGTCTCCACTTCAATGGAGAAGGGGCGTTGGTCCTACCTGATACACCACTTCTCGTTGAGTGGAGACAGCAGCCAGCCCCACCCTTTTATCAGTCTGGTCACTAACATTATTACTGTTTTCTCTCACATGTTGTTTCTGTTTTCTTCCATACTCTGAGTCTGTTTTCCTCCTTTGAAAAAAGCTGGGAGTTCCTAGCAACAGGGGCGGAATTTAACTGAATTGACAGACTCAGTCCCTCATTCTGACCAATGAGCACAACCCACGTCTGGCTGCTGTCTCCACTCAACGAGAAGGGGCGTATCAGGTAGGACCAATGCCCCATCTTTAAATTTTGAATACAGTTGTAAATACTCTATTCAGATGAGCATAAACACACTGCAGCAATCTGGAGCAGCAGAAAAAGGAAACAGTTCATCTATATAACATTTCCCAACAAAATGTGCATCCACATAACTTTATCCAAAAGTGCCTAGCCATTCAATCGATTTTATAAGTTATAGTTTTAAAATTGTTAGATTCTTTTTCTTTACACCATAAACCAGTGGTGAAATGTAAAATTTGTTACTACCGGTTTTGTGGGCATGGCTTGGTTGGGGGGGGTGGGTTAATGTGACTGGGTGGGCGTGGCCAATTTTTTTTATTTTACTTTTAAAAGCATTTTTTTCTACAACCTCTTCAACCGAAGAGTTGCAGGAAAAAATGCTTTTAAAAGTAAAAAAGATGCCTCTAATGATTGCGCGGCTCAGCAAGGATTTTTGCTACTGGTAACCACCTGCCACCATCGCTACCAAATCGGGTGATCTGGTCCGAACTGGGAGCATTTTACCTCTGCCATAAATCCATAAAAAAGTGTTGATGTAAGCACAACTAAGTCAAGTTGTAGGAACAGATATCACTGCCATACATCAGAAACATGTTAGAAACCACCAACAGACTATTACAACCATATGGTATAGTGTAGTACACAAACCAACTAAAGCCCTCCAGAGCATCCTAAGCAGGGGTAGGTTCTACTTACTTTTACTACCAGTTTGCAATGGGGCTGTGCTCTTCTGCACATGCGCAGAAGCATTCTGATGACATCAGGGTTGGTGGGCAGAGCCTTCCGCTGGTTTTACTACCGGTTCTATAGAACCAGTACGAACTGGGGGCAACCCCCACTGATACCAAGTAAACCCAAAGACCCAGCAATCCTGGACAAAAAAAACAGGAGACAACTACCATACACAATGTAAAAACTGAAACAGCCATATATAGAACAAATAGCAGAAGTCTAGCAGAACACATCCATGAACACCAGCTAGGAGTCAGAAGACATAATGGAAACTGTTTAATTTCATAACACATGGAGAGCCTTAATCATAGTTTAAACTAGCAAATTGTAATCATCCTAGACCAAGCCAAGTTCAAAAATGCCAGATAATTACTGGAAGCCTGGTCATCAATAGACAGACATAAGCATCATCTACATACTGTGCAAAAGAGACAATCAACAAAAAAGGTAACTAAAAGGCCAAAACATCTCCCCACCAACAATCAACACCCGGTGAGCATAAATAACACTAAGATCAGATCAACAATCAAGAGGTAAACAATAGTTCGAAACAAGGACCTGCCAAAGAAGCTAATGGTAAACAGCCGAACCAAAGAAACCAACACTGGCAGAATGCCACTAGAATATAAATTGAGAACAAACCAAGGACCCCTCATTTCAACCCTGAGCTACAATGTTCTTCTTTATTAAAATATTAACATAATCTACTTTATCCTTGCATACTGTGTTTTCAAAAAGTTATGTCTCTCCCCTCAAAAATATTTTTATAAAAGATATACTAAAGCTGCTACACATATATTCTGTAGTTATAAAGAACAATTGCAGATATGTAAAGTTATGGATAATGAGACAGTGGACAATGAAGGCCACCAGTATATTAAATGACGCATTTTCTTTTGTTCAGTCATTCAGTCACTTCAATCTCTTTGTGAGTTCTAGGGAGCCATAGAGATGTCCTTGGACAAACTATTCAGAAACTGTTATAAAAACAAAGTAGGGAAAAAGCATGGTTTGTACCCAGAGAAATGAACTTGAACTGATTCCTTCCTGACTTCCCAGAATATAAAAAAAGAGAGCGAAAATGCAGCAGGAATGCAATATTCCATTACAATACTCTCAATAAAGATACCTCTGTGGCTTTTGGCCTCGGGAACAGCATGCCCTCAGGGATACATATGGTGCTCACTTTTCCTGGGTTCAAAAAAAAAAAACAACCCTTAAAATTTGACTTTCTTTTCAGCCCTTGAGTTAATGTATTTGGGAGGCACCCTGCCATGTGGTTTTCTATGATGGTTATTTGTAATCTGGTCTGTTTTATTTGTCTGTGTTTTTAATTCTTTTAACTGTGTTTTGTAAGGCACCCATTATCTATTGAAGTAGACATTCATAATAATGAAATAAATAAATATATGAAGTATATTTCCAGTCTTCTGTTTTCTTAAAAGGCTCTCAAGATCTGAATGACATAGTTCTGCTAGGATTATTTTATTTTATTTATTATTTATTTTATTTATTAATTTAATTTATATACCACCCTTCTCCCAAATGGGACTCAGGGTGGTGAACAGCCGAAATTAAGATACATAAATACAAAAGTTAAGATAATTTTAAAATGCATTAAATTGATTGGCCTCCCAATTTAAAACCCTGAATCCTATAAAATTTAAAATCCCAGTAAAAAAATTATTTAGGCTAGGCCTGCTTGAATAAAAATGTCTTCAGGGCGTTACGGAAGGTCCGGAGGTCAGGGATCAGTCGTATTCTGGGAGATAAATCATTCCACAGGGCGGGTGCCCCCACTGAGAAGGGTGGCATTGCTTGGCCGACGGCACCCTGAGGAGGCCCTCTCTGTGTGAGCGTATTGGCCGGTGGGAGGTTATTGGTAACAGCAGACGGTCTCGTAGATACCCTGGCCCTAAGATATGGAGCGCTTTGAAGGTGAGAACCAATACCTTGAAGCGCACCTGGAAGACCAACGGGAGCCAATGCAGCTCGTGCAGGAGAGGTGTTACATGGAAGCACCGCGTCGCTCCCATAATCACCCGCGCGGCCGCATTCTGAACCAGTTGGAGCCTCCGAGTGCTCCTCAAGGGGAGCCCCATGTAGAGAGCATTACAGTAGTCCAGGTGAGATGTGACGAGGGTATGGGTGACCATGCATAAGGAGTCCCGATCCAGAAAGGGGCACAACTGGCGTATCAGGCGAACCTGATAAAAAGCCCCCCTGGCCACGGCCGTCATATGCTCTTCTAAAGACAGCCGTGAGTCCAGGAGGACACCCTAGTTGCGAGCCCCCTCTGTGGGGGCCAATGATTCACCCCCAATAGCCAGCGATGGCACCAGCTGGCTATATCGGGACGCCGGTATCCACAGCCACTCGGTCTTGGAAGGGTTGAGTCGAAGCCTGTTCCTCCCCATCCACACCCGCATGGCCTCCAGACACTGGGACATCACTTCGAGGGCATCATTGGGGTGGTCTGTGGTGGAGATGTACAGCTGAGTATCATCAGCGTACAGATGACATCGCACCCCAAAGCCACGGATGATCTCACCCAGCGGCTTTGCATAAATGTTGAACAGGAGCGGCGAGAGGACCGACCCTTGCAGCACCCCACAAGCAAGGCGCCTTGGGGTCGACCTCTGCCCCCCTGTCAACACGGACTGTGTCCAGTCAGAAATATAGGAGGAGAACCACCACAACACGGTGCCTCCCACTCCTAACCCCCCCAACCGGCGCAGCATGATACCATGGTCGATGGTATCAAAAGCCGCTGAGAGGTCTAACAGCACCAGAACAGAGGAACAACCCCTGTCCCGGGCCCTCCAGAGATCATCAACCAATGCGACCAATGCCGTCTCCGTGCTGTACCCAGGCCTGTGATAAGTGATTCAGTTCTGTAAGAATCTATGTATCAGTAATAGTAGAATAGAATAGAATAGAATAGAATAGAATAGAATAGAATAGAATA